>OY282397.1:6452835-6772835 GCA_958295455.1 Coleophora deauratella | reverse complement strand
ATTTATATTTCCATGCCAATGTCAATGCATAGGTACATTTTTTTCATAGTATGTTCAGGCCCAGGATGAAAATTCTCCTTTAGTAATATGTAGTAATTTTTCATCAGTCACTGACGGCACTGTTTTATCTATAGGTGTAGATAAAACAGTAAAACTACAATGAGATCGACGGCAGACGGTCGACGGAAGGCCTCGACCCTCAAGCACAATCAGACCCAGCGTGACAGGAAAACTGCACAATGAATGACAGATTACCTTGATATTAGACTTGAAAATACCAAGCACTTGCCTAAGTATACCAATTATTCAACTTTTAAGGTCAGGAGTGACAAAATTTTAATTTAGTGCGTAATAAAATAATATTAGTATATGTATACTAAAAAACTAATGTTTTCTTGAAGTACAGATATTAAGACCACGAACATCTAAACTATGTATTTTAGCAATTAACGAACGGATCACCTTGGTTCATATTTACTTATGTACATAAAGTTTAGTGCATAGGTATCTAATTCTATATTTAAGTAAAAATAAATTTCCGAAATTGATATACAGAACGACTTTTTATTCTTCGACAAGCGGTAACTGGCATATGATACACAACTCATAAAACTTAACAACTTATAAAATCAGAGAAAAAATATAGGTACCTAAGTTTTTTAGGTAAAGTTCGCATTGGTATGGAAGACATGGTTTCCTCGAGGAAACCATACCTTATTTCATATTTCAAAATAATGCCATACCTTATTTCAAAATACGAAGTTCAGTTCCAGTTGCAGCATGCACCGTTTGTCTATAAAATATAAAGAGCGACCTTGGAACACTAACATTATATTTAAAACAGCATATAGTTAGTGTTGTCAGACTCGCTACCTGGCAGATAATCCGTTTTTACTTTATCGGCTTGATGACAACATACGTTTTCCTTAATATGAGCCAACATGTGGTAACTGTGAGAATTGCTTTAGATAGACAATGGACTAAATAGATATTTAGCTATTCTAGTCAAAACAAAATAAATTTCAATGCAATTGGACACTTAATTTGTATCTTAGAAAATTTTTGATTTTAAGAACTCCTTCACCGTGTAGGACCCATTAACAGGGGTTTCTACTCACCATACTAAAAAAACTTTTGTTCTAAAACTTACTGAATTCGCAAGAAACTTTGGATTCTCTATACAAAATTTGCGAAGCAGCTGATCATTTTGTATGGAGAGTTAAACACTTTTTTGCTATTTGTTATACCAGGTATAAGTACGATGTAATAAGAAGACTGATGCAAGACGATGCAGTTGCATGCAGCTGGGATGGGGATGCTTAGATGCGTATGGAGTGTGTCTGAGAGTACGCTAGTGACAGAAAAGTTGCGAGGGAGCCGTTTGTCGTGGCAATGGAAATGTTAAGAGGGATGTATGAGGGATGACAGTCATGTGACTAGAAAATTGAATAGTGATTAATTTTAAGTTAGGTAGATGATTTACCAGAGCATAAATGTCAATGTAGAGATAAATGGACTGTGTTGAGGAATATAATAAATATACGAGGAGTGATCAAAAAGTAGTGAGAACGATATATATACTCCTTGGTAAGAAAAAAAATGAATACTGGCAGGCATAGCTCAGATATTTGTAATATTAATAAAGAAAAAGTTTTCGATTCTCTTTTGTTTTTTTCTGAATGTAGTCATTTGTTTGCTTCGTGTCAGAACGTGTTCTCGAAAATGGAGAAAAACGAAGTGCGAGCCGTTATTAAATACCTCTGTTTAAAAAAGTTAACGACGCAAGAGATTTACTGCGATTTGGAGGCAACATTAGGAGAGTCTGCTCCGCCGTATTCCACTGTCGCAAGGTGGGCTTCTCAATTTCGAGTAGGGAGAACGAGCACGGAAGACGAACATCGTTGCGGCCGCCCATCGACGTCAGTCACCCAAGAAAATGTTGTTAAAGTCGAGAAAATGTATTGAGCGATCGAAGAGTTACCATCCGTTACTTAGTTCAAGAAACAGGCATTTCATATGGAAGTATTCAATCCATATTGAAACTATCTTTGAATATGAGAAAAGTCTCCGCAAGATGGGTGCCGAGAATGTTAACAGACAGTCAGAAACAAAATCGACTTGACATTTCGAAGAGATTGTTGGACAAGTTTCAAGAAGATTCTGAAAACTTTTTGTCTCGTTTTGTAACAATGGACGAAACATGGGTCCATCATTTTGATCCCGAGACAAAACAGCAATCTTCACAATGGAAACGGCCATCATCACCGACCCCGAAGAAGTTTCGTGCCGTGGCATCGGCTGGCAAGGTTATGGCCTCAATATTTTGGGACTCAGAAGGGATATTGTTGATTGATTACCTGGAGCGTGGAACCACTATTACAGGCCAATATTATGCAGCATTAATTCCCAAGTTGAGGAATACCATCAAAGAGAAAAGGAGAGGGAAACTTCGAAAGGGCGTGCTGTTTCATCACGACAACGCACCCGCGCACAGCTCGGCAGTTGCGATGGCTGCCATTCAACAAGCTGGCTTCGGATTGGTTGACCACCCCCCTTATTCACCAGATCTGGCGCCTAGCGATTTTTATCTGTTCCCCAAATTGAAAGAATACTTAAGGGGAAACAGGTACCAAGACGATAATGAGGTGATGGGTGCCGTGGAAAGCTTTTTGCAGGACCAAGACAAAACTTTTTTTTAAAGGGATTGAAGCCTTGGAAAAGCGCTGGACTCGGTGTGTAGAGAGACTCGGAGACTATGTAGAAAAATAAATTATTAAGATATCAATAGTCATTATATTCTATCTCATTCTCACTACTTTTTAATCCCTCCTCGTATAACAAACAACTTTCCCTAAGGAAACCATAGTCAAATCGCATAAAAAAATACTCTTCATACTATTATAATTTGGCTGGTCAGTTGATCGATTCGTATAGACTCTATACGCAAATAAAATTTTAAACTCTCTATACTATAGAGAGTCTAACATTTTTTTTGCGATTTGACTACGCGTTCCTTTGGGAAAATTGCTTGTTATCATGAGCACATGCATAACTTTTTGTATCAAGAACTAATTTAAAGCACATAGGGTGCTTATTTATACTTATTTTTTCTTTATTGTAGTCGTAGACAGACTGAGAACGTGTTTCATTAAACCACCCTTATTACTTACGTACAACCATTACCTAAACTAACCGAAATATTCAATATAGAAACTGTAAAAGGATGTAAAGGAGCACTAAGAAATGATTTTTAAGTATCAATCTTAGTGAGTGAAATAGGAGGAATTGTGGAAAAACAATTAGGGAGTTTCTTTTGGACCCAAAGTTTTTTTTTGTCCGCGAAGACTTTCTGAAACGGTGGGTATCTGTAGAAGTTCCAAGTGGTAGGAACTTCCTCTTAGGTAGACTAAAAATGACCTTCTAAAAGTGCACAGTGCTACCTACCTACTTCTACCTACTTTGTGCTACCCACTTCGAATAAAATAACTTTAACTTTATTATAAACTTTAATTTCAAAGTGGTTGGAACTTCGTATTAGGTAGACAAAAAAAATGTCCTTCCAAATGCTAATTAAGTACTTTGAATAAATAGTTTTGATTTTAGAGTGTCAAAGTTTGTATGGGAAATTGAATTTGCAACACGGATTCAATGGACAACATCTGACTTTTAGGCGGATGAAGTCGTAGGAGCTCCATTAGTATTTAATACGTTATTTTTTGTGTGATATTACAAAGAAGACAGTACAGCAGGTGGAATACGTTTATTTAATGTTATCTTTGCTTTTAGAATCTCACTACGCCATGCTAATTAAAATCCCATTGCAAATTCCTTGGAAACATTGAAATGTAGCATTGATTGCAAAATGAGACCGCGTGAAAAATGACTGATTGATATATTGCCACCGTATCATGATGCATTTGTAAAATATGTACCTACATGTTCAATTGTTTGATAGAATAATGTAATGAACATGATGTATTTCATTCTTTTTAATTTGCTCTTAAAAATATGTATTATTTTATATGGTTTTTGTAGAAAGTTAAGTTATTAATAAGTTATTTATTACGTGTGGTTTTCTAGCACTTTTTCACTGTGTTTGTGATAGCAACAGTGGCATGTTCCTATATTTATGAATTACAGTGAAAAGAAGGATATGCATTTTTGTCGGTGTTCTTACTCCACGCCACGTCAAAATTGCGACCTGTCCGTAGTATGAAATAAAAAGTGCTGTACAAACCAATTGTTACTTATAAGATAGTTCACAACCAGTTTGCCCTAGATCTGCACATAATTTTGTACAGCTCTATACGCTCAATCTGGGCACTAACACAGTTACACATATCTGCAAATGTGTAAAGGTACCTATATACATTACACTATATACATTTACTCACAACCCACAATTCTATTGTATAACACAGAGACGCACTGAAGAGTCTAGTTCCTCGTAAGTACTTCCAGTAGAAATCTTCGGCCGAAGAAGTAACCTTTGGTTGGACAGTGGATTGAAACAAAATGCTTATCGCTGGTGCGCCAAAGGTTAGACAGTAGGAAATCAGTAAAACTTTATATAGATACCTGACCTTTTCAATTAAAATTTGGCTTAAACACGACGTTTTATTCAAATTTTGTCAACAGTAGCAGAATAATTTTGCTACCATTTTCATAATATACCTCATTCCAGGTTTCAAAATGAAGTTACAAATACCAGACCTGCGAAAGATCTTTGTCTCTGCGTTCCCTATCCTGCGCTGGTACCGGACCTACGATGTCAGTAACGCGGTTGGAGACTTAATAGCTGGCGTAACTGTGGCTTTGACGCTGATACCGCAGTCGATAGCCTACGCCTCGTTGGCTGGATTGGAACCACAGGTATTTAACATCAAGCCATAATAATATTGACCAATATAATGTTGCTATTGTTATTTTTTCAAGCTACCGACTGGCGAGAAATCGCACAAGACCGAGATCAGTGGCCACTTATCGTATCGGAGGCCAAGACACACTTTGGGTCGCTAAGCCAGCGGAGTAAGTAAGTAATATTGTTGCAGACTTTAAGTTTTAGCAAGGTGTGGTATTTGCTAACGCCAAAGCGGTCGACGATGTGGTTGCTGAATAAGTGTTGCTTTTATCTGTTCTAGTAGTCCATAGGTTTTGTTGCCGATTGCCATTACACTTAATGCGTATGCTTGCATCAAAATTATGTATAAGATAATCTGCTATTCCGACAGTGTCGTGACCGATATTGTTTTTGAGACATTAGGAGAGGAGGGAGTACACGAAAATTCGATTCGATAAGCAAGCGTGGTTGTTTATCTTACTCGTATAAAGATATATTGTATCTTGCAAGTATCTAGTATTTTAATATCTGTATAATTTAGCCAATACCTAAACAAACTGATATTATAAGGTTTTTAGCATTGTTTTCCAAGACTGTTGTTTTGTGTAGATGATAATCGCATCAAAAACATAAATGTGAAAATGGGAGCCAAGTTCAATATTATGATATGGTGTGGTTGTCAACTTTACTGAGAAAAGAATTGAGATCTAAATGGATGCCAAGTTCTGTAGATAATCCTGAAATTTATTTATAAGAACGTATAACATTCTTAAGTAAAAAACTCAATTTCTTGTTTTTTACTGCTACATTAATGTTTGCTATTTAAAAATATGACTTTCTAAATTTAAATAGTAGAATTATTTACACAAAGCAAATAACTTATGATCTGTTTAACCTCAACTTTGACTTGGCTAGTTTTCACATACTAGTCATCTTAAATTTGGTTTATCAACGTATCATCATTATGTTATTCGCAAGTTCTTATTTTTATACTATAAGGTTCTATTCTTCTGAATATTTCATGTGCTGGTAAAAACTAGCCAAGTCAATGATGAGGTTAAACAGATCATAAGTTATTTGCTTTGTGTAAATAATTCTACTATTTAAATTTAGAAAGTCATATTTTTAAATAGCAAACATTAATGTAGCAGTAAAAAACAAGAAATTGAGTTTTTTACTTAAGAATGTTATACGTTCTTATAAATAAATTTCAGGATTATCTACAGAACTTGGCATCCATTTAGATCTCAATTCTTTTCTCAGTAAAGTTGACAACCACACCATATCATAATATTGAACTTGGCTCCCATTTTCACATTTATGTTTTTGATGCGATATCATTACTTTTTGTGAGTACATTAATAAAAAAAACCTGCGCTTACGCTGTCACACCCCGGACACTTCAACCAATTTCGCGCCATTGTTTACTACATAGACATTCATGTTTGTACACATGTAAATGTGTAAAACTTTTAGTGCTTGATCTGATAAGTGTACTTAGTAGGACAATTTCCATGTTCTACCGGCAGCTGTAGGAGCCTATGTATTGTGAGTTTCGTCTTGCTATTTTCCTGTTTTCCATTTACTAAATTGTATAATATTATCTTTATTTCACCAATGCCATAACAACCTCGATGGCTCACTTAATATAGGAGTCGCACATGTAACGCGCAGGTGCGAGTTCGAGCCCCGCGATAAGTTACTTTTTGAGCCCTTTTTTATTTTTTTAACACATGTTTTTTTTTAATTTTTCCGTTATCAGTACATGAAATACTAGCCGCACACCAAATTTAAAGCTCGTAGCCTTGCTAGAAGTACCTTATATTTTTGATGACGGTGAGTGTGTCTTTAAATCATAAAAATATTGTATTGAAAAAAAAAATTTTCTTAGAAATTCAGTGTTTTCTAATTTTTTCCTTTGCATACACACAATTACCTAGCTTGATGCAAAATTTGAACTTTCTAGGTCATCTGGAAGTGGGTAAGCTTTTTGATCTATATGTCAGTGAGTCAGTCATAAAAATGTCGATTTTCGGACGTTAAAATCTATATCAACCGTTTGAGCTGTGTTTATAAAATTTTGAGTGCTCGTTTATCTAGGTTTATCTTAATACATAAACCAAATTTGGTGTGTTTATGTTAAATAGATTTTGAGTTATGAAGGTGACAAAAGTGGTCTCCAAATGGTTCGTGTAATATTACACACGGAGCTACTCGCCAGTTCTTTTTTGACGTGAACTTGGCTGGACAGACTCCGCGTGTCTAGATCTGGGTCCTTTGAGAACAAGATTATTTTTTGTTCAAACATTCGTGATTCACTTATTAAGATCGACATAATGTTTTTCTTGCATATTGACTCAAGTGTGATTACCTACCTATTTGACAATTGAACCGAAGAATAGAGGATCACCTCACTATTGACATAGTTTTTTTTTATGAGATAGGTGGCAAACGAGCAGACGGATCAGTTTATAATCTGTGTAGGTAATATCAGAATGTTTACATTCTTATTTTAATAAAAAGACACGTCAAAATTGTTTACATTTGATAGCGAGATGTAAAGATTGCATGAACACCACGAGCTTGATCTGAGAAAGGATACTTTTCATTTTCATCGGTAAATGGTTCAGTAATGTATTATAAAATGTTTTATTTCGAACGATATCTTTAAATATCGAAAAAACTTTATGGAAGACAAAGTTTACTAAGTATATAATGACTTTTATTAGGTACCTTCTTCTACTGTGCTCCAAAAATAAGTTCTGAAATACTTATTTCACTTTAAATGAACAAACAAATAAACATATTTTTACACTTATAGTAACGACAACACACCGAATGTTGTGAAATATTATTTCCTTGCATTCATTAAAATACCTTTATCATTTTTCACGTTTACAAGTATAAATACAAATATTGCTTTAATTTATCACAAGTTTATACAGACATGTTTGTTTGGGATAACTAGTTTATGTTGCGAGAGGGCGAACAAAGTTTTTACAACAATTTCGCAATCCCATTTATGAATTCAGGGAACTATAACAGTATTTTATTCTTATGGCTTTATTTATACGATTGATAACATCCGGTTATGAGGCATTGTATCTTATGCGCTACTGAATTGATAACAATCTCACAATTTAGATGTTGTTGTTTACGAGTCAGTATAGATAGAAAAAACTACAGTGAGTATAGGAAAATAAAAATTAAATGTTAAGATAAATATATAACTAAATATGTACTAGTCGCTCGCGATACTAGGTAAATCAATTCTAACAGAATGTAATTGAATCTTTCAGAAATATGAAAAGTCTCAACAAACATTTTCTTTTAGCCTAATTTAAAAGCCCTCGGTGTTTTTATTATTTTTATCATGACTAATATCAAAAAACAAGGTAATTTTGTGATGTTTTGGTAATATCCAATAAGTTTTTATTCGTAATTATTACTGTGTATGTGGCACATTTGACTTTTGTACGAGAATTTATCTTTTCTTTTTGTTGGCATATTATTAAGTACGTGTAGAGATTAAGGTACTAAAGAAGTTCCGCGGAATTCGAGGAGAACTAACATTTGAACACCATTTTAAGTAAGGAAAATATCCACTATAAGAAAAACATAATTGACCACGCTGAATACGTTAAAAACAACCGACTTCAATCGCAACAACTCCAATTTTGCTATGTTTTGTTGATTTTCTCAAAAACCGCTGAATCGATTTCGATAAAATTTATATGGGACCACCTGTGAAGTATACCCTTTCAAACAAAAAAAGAAGTTTCGAAATCGGTTCAGGCGTCTTCGAGTAATCGGTGAACATACAAAAAAAAAAAAAAAACGATTCCGACGAATTGAGAACCTCCTCCTTTTTTTGAAGTCGGTTGAAAATACCATCGAACGAAAAGATTACCTATTTATTACATCTTTGATAGTGGGAACTCTATGTGCTTTGATACGTAGTTGTATTAAAAGTAAGGATTTGTAATGAAGTTGCTCAAATACGTAAAAATACAATAGTCAATTACTTACTTAGTGAGTAATTGACTATGTGATGTGGGCTGTAGGGAGGTAAAGTAAACCACTGTTTAGCGCAACGTATACGACGTATAATGAATGTCTCGCAAAGTATTACGCTAATATTAATAAGAGCTAATTTGGTGACGTAGGCGGCGCATACACTACACTTTTGTATTTTTTACGTGCGATTTCGACTATTGTCAAATCAAAGTTATATGTTGTTCTTTGATGCTGTAACAGAGATTTAATTGGTTAACGTTACAAACCCATCAACTGCATACTCGTATTTCAATTTTAATACTTGTATTTTATTGAATTCCAGTACGGTCTATATGCATCTTTCATCGGCGGCTTCGTCTACGCCATAATGGGGACGTGTCCCCAGATCAACATCGGGCCCACGGCGCTTCTGTCACTAATGACGTTCACGTACACAAATGGGACCAACCCGGACTTCGCAGTACTGCTGTGCTTTGTCACCGGCATCGTCCAGCTTATTGCTGGGAGCTTGCAGCTTGGTGAGTGCATACTTTTCAAATATCACGGTTATCCCTCTAAACTAGGATTTCCTGTATTATGGGAACGAGATTCCGACAAACATAGACATATACGTTTCAATATACGCCCAGAGTTTTTTTTGCTTAGGTCAGTAGTCTTGAACGCAAGTTCTGTTGCATCTGAGTTACAGAATATTAAGAAATATATGCCATCTTCTTCTTCTTATCGTGTGGCACAATTTAACCGTGCTATCCACAAGGTATAGACGGTGGTTGCCTGGCTTGCTATTATCATATTTATCAGTAGCATTTTCTTGGCTGCTCTGTTATTTAACTACCTAAACAAGTGCTAACAAGTTTTTAACGCTAGGTTTTATAACAACAGCGCTGTTAAAACAAAAGCGAAATTGAGGATTAAAACTTTGCGTTTCGTGTCCGCGAACGCAAATACACGTTACGACAAAGAACCGAATAAACCCGCAAAGAAGGTTACACGGCTTAGCGCGCTGAGTAATGTAAGAACATTCTGACTAAGAACTGTTTTATCTTAAGCGTTAAGCTCTCCATAAAGTTGAAGAGCAAATCGTTCACTAATTTGTTAAAGAATAAAATTCATCACTCAAATAAAATACACCATGCATGAGTAATGTTAAGCATTTATTTAGTAATATTGCTTATATGTATATAGTATATTTTATAAAAAATAAAGAGTTACAGTTTGTAAAAGCTTGAAAGGAAATATTTAAAAACAATATTAGTGGGTGTTTACATCAGGATGTATCAGTGCTTCAGGTCAAGCCAGAAAATAGGTAGGTACGTGCTGTAAACTGGGTTAACGTCAATATTGCAAATGGGTTATTTCAGAGGTTTCATTTAGGTTACCATTATATACCTAAATGATTACCTATATTAGCGGGACCGCGCAGTAGTCACTTATCCTAGAGGTGACTGAGTAAGATATTGCCTTTCTATTTAGTAGCATAGGATTAATATAGTCAAAATAATAATAATGACTTTCGACTTAATAAGTTATAGATGAACACATATAAATTATAGTGCTAAACAGTACATTTGATATGATATGATATATGATGGTTTCAACCTCGGTTCTAAGGAGA
The DNA here is from genome assembly GCA_958295455.1 of Coleophora deauratella. Classification (NCBI taxonomy): domain Eukaryota; kingdom Metazoa; phylum Arthropoda; class Insecta; order Lepidoptera; family Coleophoridae; genus Coleophora; species Coleophora deauratella. The sequence continues at coordinate 6,762,363 of OY282397.1, read as the reverse complement.
GTAGCGCAACATTCCATGTTAGCTCTGTACTGGGAGAGCTAGACAAACGCTTTTGGTTTAATGGTTGCGCTAAAACGTAACCAGCCACAGCGGGAAGCGACAGCTGCTAAAGTGAAATGAATGAACATTATTCAACTTGATTCATTTCTGTTTACTTTTACAAACATAAATGGAAAGAGATACGAATGAAATAACATAAAAACTGAATATTTACGAAAGCAATATTTTAGTATAACGTTCAAATTTTCAGCGGAGCACAAAAATAAAACATCACCACCAATACACTAGGATTGAGCCGTAGATAAAAAACAGTCGATTCAATATATTGTGTGTAATGGAACAAATTGAAAGACAACATAGTACCCACCTACACTTTCCTTCCTTGTTTTATGACATTTACTTTTTCTATTACAGGCTTCCTCGTAGAGTTTGTTTCTTTGCCAGTGGTATCGGGTTTCACGTCGGCTGCTGCGATAACTATCGCTTCTTCCCAGATTAAGGGACTTTTGGGGCTAAAGTTCTCGGCGGAGAGTTTTGTGGAGACATGGAAGGGTGTTTTAAATCATATTTCCGAGACGAGACTTCAGGACACGCTGCTTAGTCTGGTCTGTTGCATTGCGCTGTTAGGTATGAAGGTGTGTGCAATTTTTTTTAACCTAATTAATGTGAATAGGCTAACTACGATTACTGAAATTCTAACAAAACTTGGAAAGATTGACCTGAGTGTTAAAAATTATAACATTTCTTATTTATATTCTCTATAATATACAATTATATATATACAGGGATGATTGGTACATATCATAAACATAATATTTATTTAAAACATCTGTTCTTGAAAAAAAGAATTTGGACTTTCATATATTTTCACATATTGTTTAGTTACATGAGTAGAATCACTAGTTCAAGAGGTTGGAAGGTATGCATGTACCAGTCACTCCGTAGTCTTATTTCTCACTCTGAACTTAGTCCATTCACAAAAGAATCCCTTGTAAAAAAACTCGTCTAACACTGTCTCAGCGTAACAATAACATCATGTTACTTCAAAAAAGTCTTTCACCGGCTCGGAAACCGCTCGGGAGAGGCTCTTAGCTGACAGCCTACTGCGGGGCTGTGGAGCACATAACGTAGGCTTTTTGAAAGGCTTCATACGTATCTACCACTACCACTAGTTCATAATAGCACACGTACGAGACGAAGCTTTTGTTTTCAATGAAAACAACTTTAAAATAAAACCACTATGGGTTATTTTTTGTTTTTGTTGGTTCCTGACAAAATAATTTTATCTATATACTAACCAAGTAGGTTGTCTGTATATTTTGTTTGATTACTTATTATTATTCAAATACACTTGAATTTTTATATAAACTGGCACATATTACATAATAGTAAATTACGGCATCGTTTGATAATAAGTCGATTAATCTTGCGTTTTAAACAATACTCGGATTCCCATTCTCAATATGGTATTAGTTTCATTGTATTGTTTACACAAAATCTAAATGCAAATGTGATAGTCAATTAGAAAACCGATAATTACTGTTTGAATAGGGTTTCCTATCAAAATAAACTTCAATTATCTAAGTAACATTATCGATACATACGCAAACTTTGGGAGCAGCAACAATAAATCTTTAATAGCTACATAGCAGGGACGGGAGAGCGTTTATTAAATTCTGTCGATTAATTAAGTCGATAAATCAAACCGGTGCTCTGTAAACCGGGTAAGACCGCAAGGTTGGGCCCACGGTTGGCTCGGCATACTCGTAGTGGCGACGAGATTCAAAACAGAATAATCTAGAAATCTTTAGAATACGTAACTGGCAACATAAATGCTGGAAGCAGGCTAGAAGCACGGAATAAGGAGTGTTTTCAATGTCTCTGGTTAACAGCGACGAGGAATACGAAAGCATGCCGCCGCCAAAGCATCCTTTGTTATTTAAAAAACAAAACGCATTTCCCGCGCTTTCCCGCATAGCTTCGTTCGTTATCAAGATTTTCTAATTTTAAAACCGTTGCATGACTTGACTTTTAGATGCTTTGTCAAAAAAAATTTGGGGTTTCACCTGAATAAGCTATGAAACCCAAAGTTTATTTCTAATCTAATATTTAATATTAGATTAGAAATAGGCTTTGGTAGGTAGATATGAAATAGAAAACGATTAAACTTTTGATTTGTTTTAAGAAACTGATTGTCAGGCACAGAAATCAGACCATGACCTCCTCCACAGATTACGACGCTTCTTAAGTTTAGATATCTCAATCAATTCTTTTTTTATTTTTAACAAACTCCCACTAACCAACCTCTTTATATTTTTTCTTGCCATGCGTATAATAAAAATGTACATCTGAATACAGACGTCCTCTAATTTATTCTGTATTCTAGTTCTTTGAGGAAAATACTGACTTCGACTGTTTAGCTGAGAATATCGGCTTACATCACAAACCCCGAAGGCATAACCAGAGTTTCCTTTCCAATAAGGAGCCGGGCAAGGGTCGTAATCCATCATACAAGTGTCCCAGTTTGGATAAGAATACACGCATCAACGGATATTTTCTGTTGTCAGATTTTTATAATAATAATGTAGGAATAATGATTTCTTTTATTTCTTATGTAAGCAGTAATATCTATATATTATACTTAAACCTACACTAAAAGAAATCCGATCATAGGAGATTTTTATTATGCATTTTTTATGGCAGAGGTGGCAAACGATCAGACGGATCACCTGATGGTAAGCGATTACCGCCGCCCATAGACACCCGCAACATCAGAGGATTCACAAGTGCGTTTCCGGCCTTTAATATGGGAGTACGCTCTTTTCTTGAAGGTTTGAATGTCGTATTGGTCCGGAAATACCGCAGGCGACAATTCATTCCACAGTTTGGTTGTGCGAGGCAGAAAGTTTCTAGTGAAACGCACAGTTGTGGACTGCCAACCATCTAAGTGATGGGGATGAAATATTTGTCGCGTAGAACAATGGCGAAAAGAGGCGGCAGGGATCAATCCAAACAATTCCTCGGAGCATTCCCCATTGTACAAGCGATAGAAAATGCAGAGCGAGGCTACATCTCTACGCAGCGCCAAGGAGTCAAGCCGATCTGAAATATCATGGCAGCCGACGATTCGAGTTGCTCTCCGTTGAATGCGGTCCAGAGGGAGAAGCTGGTACTGGGGTGCCCCTGCCCAGAGATGAGAACAGTATTCCATATGAGGACGAACCTGCGCCTTATAAAGTTGCAGGCGATGGGCCGCAGTGAAATACTGTCTCGATCTATTGAGCACACCAAGCTTCTTCGAGGCTAATTTAGCCTTACCCTCTAGATGGCCAAGGAACTGGACTTCACTCGATATGTCGACACCAAGGATTCTGATACTAGCTGAGGCATTTAGGGGAGTGTCCTCAAAACGAGGTGTCACGACAAATGGCATTTTATTGGCAGTGAACGCGCAAACCTGTCTCTTAGTAGGGTTAAACTGGACCAAATTAAGTAGACCCCATTCTGAGACTTTATTTAAAGAAGCCTCAATTTTCGACACAAGTTTGTTTCGGCTCTCGATGACGTTTTCCCGAGAAGTGTTGGCACGGCCGGTATAGAAGGCATCACCTGTGCTATCATCCGCATAACAATGAGTGCTGCTGATTTGCAACATATCATTGATATGCAGAAGGAACAGTGTAGGCGAAAGCACACAGCCTTGAGGGACACCAGCGTTCACAGACATAGAATCTGAGCATGCACCGTCGACTAGGACCTTTATGCTTCTGTCTGCAAAAAAACTAGCGACCCATTTGCATAATTCCCCGGGAAGCCCATAAGAAGGAAGCTTCGCAAGAAGTGCTTTGTGCCAGACCCGATCGAAGGCCTTCGCTATGTCCAAACTAACTGCCAATGCTTTACCCTTAGTCTCGATCGCCTGTGCCCAACGATGTGTCAGGTAGACAAGAAGATCACCAGTGGACCGGCCCTTACGGAAACCGTACTGTCTGTCACTAAGCAGCTGGCGGTCCTCTAAATACCGAAGGAGCTGGCTGTTGATAATGGACTCCATTATCTTTGAGAATAAGGAGGTTATAGCTATCGGCCTGTAGTTGGACGGATTCGAGCGGTCACCTTTTTTAGGGATCGGGTGCACCAAAGCTGTCTTCCATGAGTTCGGGACTACGCCACAAGAGTAGGAAAGCCGAAAAAGGCGCGTTAATACTCGAGCCAACTCTGGAGCACACACCTTCAACACGATAGGAGGGATTCCATCGGGCCCACTCGACTTATTAATGTCGAGGGAAAAAAGTGCTTTACGCACTGAGCGTTGGTGGAACCGGATATCCGGCATACAGCGATTATAGCATTTTAATATATTAAATGTTTATAATATAATAGACCTGTCGCTTTACTTTCTCCTACACCTGCGGCACGTTATGACGGCAGTTTTGACACATTAACAACGACGTGACGTGAAATGAAATGTATTGACTAAAATTATTGACAATAAAGAACCAATTTGAAGGATCAAACATAGTTATTAATTCATAAGAAACTTCGTGAGTGGACAAAAGTCAAAACGGCCATCATAGCGTGCCGCTGATGTAGTGATTATGGGCGGCTTAGCTTCCGAGTCCAAATCTGTTTTTGTAATCAATCTAAGGACTTATGAAATTTTCTCCAAAATCAGGGAGTTCAAAACGGCTCAATTTACACAGACTTATTTTCTATTTTCACATATACGTAAGCAATGTATTTATATAAAATAAATAGAGGTTGTCTTTATTAGAAATGAAGGATAAATATCACTGTCACTATTCCGATTGTATTTTTCACTTACTTTCATTAAAAACTTTTCTTATCATTCAACAATACATAATGAATTGCCTAGAAAATTCTTCTACCCTAAGAAATTCGACCGTTTTCCAAATCGCCCTGTGACAAATTGTTCCGTTTAACGTTACAAATGAATCCTAAGACCTAAAGTATACTGATTCAAGGCTTTGAATACCCAGGATATGTTTGCCACTTGCGCCCACAGTCGTCGGGCTTCCGCAAAGTAAAGTATTTTCACAATACCCGATTCGACGCGACATATTACGAGTATACTTGAGATCCTGAAAACGTTCGCAAACTTTCAGTTACATTCATAGTTATTTAAGGACTGCATTTTTTATTGATACTGGCGCGAGTAAAATTCGAAAATGATAACCGATCTCTTTTCTGGATAGCATTTATAAATCAATACGTACCCAGTAGGTATTGTATAATAGCCTCAAAGTATCTACGAGACCGGATGGCGGGCGTTTAATTGTCGTGATGTTTTTCAACATTGATCGCCTTCTATGAAAGCGTTGAATTTAGCGACGGTTTCGTTTGCGCGGTCGCCTCGTCATACATAAGCCGATTTATACGACCCGCGGCTTTGCGCAGTTCCATTTCGGACCCGGGAGACTTTTTCAACTCCACTCTTCTAATCCCCAAAATCACAGTGAGATAGGAATCTGAGCCATCGTGAGTTTGCGGTTTTCTTGCGTATATCGTGGACCCATTATTATTTATTATACGAGATATATTGTAAATATCTATATTAATCTAGTTTCAAATTAACTTTTCTTCTGTATTATCTGATTTGATAGAATTATGTTGTTATCGTGACTTTTTATGTCACTAATAGATAATTGTTCGACAAGTTTGTTGAAATGGCAAAATTATTTTGGACTTTTCTTAGAAATCGATTATTGTGAGCTAAGTTTGGCTGAATTGAATTGAAAGTATGGTAACACTTCTATGGAATCTGCAACATAGTACCAAAATATTTTTGCGCAAACAAACAAAGCGCATCCTAACGACGAACGTCGTCGCGGTACACGCTCAACTTGATACGACGCGACGTCGCGTAGAATGCACTTTTCCGTTTTTATGCAGGAGCAATATAATACGAATATTAAACGAATATTAGGCCGTTAGTGCCGGCTGCTATCGTTATCGTGCAGTCGTTAAGCCATGTCAGAGGCCTTATAGGCGGCTTGAAAACTTCTGACACTGGGGTTGGCCACTGGTCTCACAACCTCCATCAATCCGGACTTGGCCCCCGTGTGTGTAGTATGGCCTAAACCTTTCCGAGTTATGGGAAGAGACCCGTGCCCCTGCAGTGGGGACGTAATGGGTTGTTAACAATTAGACGAATTGCAACTGTAGACTGCTTACGTTCGTGACCATTCGATACCAACCCGTATTATCAATGTTTTAAAACACTGGAAAAATGTATTGCTTATTATTTTAATATTCAATGAACTCAAGTTGCAGCCATGTCATAGCAAAGAATAATATGTCAAATTTCTATTTTCGAAACCAAAAGATGGAGGAATCGTTACGTCATCATCGATCCCACTCAGAACCTGACAGCTTTGTAATATTTACTAACTGAAATGGATAATGTGTCTGTAACATGAGCCATTAGGGAAAAACAACAAAAACGGCGTGTGCTTCCCTTGAATCCCCTTTGAAACCATTTTGTAAGACGCCCGTTTGTTTATTTATCAAGTGTAATGGTAGGATTATGCTTGCTTGGATCTCAGGATTAATGGGATTTTAGTATCAGCATACTCTGTTTTAACAAGTTCTATTTGTATGAGATTAGGCGCTACGTCAATTGACAGCGACGTAGCTTTTATAGGAAGACTATATGTTTTTTCTATGTCTTCATTTGCACTCGCAAGACCGTGGCGTAAATGTCAAACTTGTTATTTTCACCCCATAGGAAATTATTTATTTATTTTATACAGTTTGATCGCACAGCAACACAAATGTTTTACTAAATAGATTACAATGTTGTAGGCAAAATAAAGAGATCACATTTTTTGCAATAACATGTATATGTGTGTGAATGTGTATGTTTTCGTAAGTGACTGTAATAAATTATGTATGTATGTATTGATGTTACAGGACGCCCTTGAGGGCTAGGAAAAGCTAAATCCCAGATCACATTCAAATCAAGACGAATCGGAAATAATTTCATTTCTTTAGAAGACAACTCTAAACAAACAATGTAGAAAATACGATTACTATTTTAAGAAAATCCTTTTTACTCTTTAACATTTTCTTTGTTTTCGGAGACTTAGTTTTACTTGAATGAAACTTAATCAAAGAAGATAAATTAAAATAATGCTGTATACTTTTAGTCATATCTTCGTTCCATTCAACGGTATAAGGTTTAATTAGCTTAATTTTGCACAGAAAAATTATCCAGATCTCTTAGTTTTTGTTAAAATTCGTAAATGTTGAGAGGCCTATCAGAACTTCTCTCACAGAAAGGCTATGTAAAGTTACATAGCCTTGACTTTTAGGGTTCCGCAGGCAAAGTGCGCCACCGGGACGGCAGCATCACTAAGCCTACTTCGACGTCCTAGCTACCTTTAAATAATATCATTTGAGTAGTTATATAAGTGTCAGGTTGGAATTTTCACAAATCACGTATAATATGGCGATTATAATAATGAGCGAAAGAATACAATCTAACTTAAAAAAAAAATAAGATCCGATAAAATGGCCGTGAGATGCACTCACTCCAAAGATCTCATTTTTTGGGATTTGTCCATATACTCGTAACAAGTGATTTGAGTTTATTGGTTTGGTCTCATTACTCGATCCAAATACTTTAAAGTACTTTTCGCCAATAATTTCACTTTTAAATACAACGGTGTGTTTGGACTTTAGATGAACTATTTTTGTGCTACGATTTAAAAAAATATTCGGTCCCACCATACAAAGACTAATCAGCTGATTGTTTATATGGTTTTATATTTATTTATTTGGTAGCCCTTGAGCTGACCTAACTGCGACCGGTGTGGAAGATCAAATGCAGTGACGAGTAGTTAGGGATCATCATCATCGTCATCATCAGCCGAAAGACGTCCACTGCTGAACAAAGGCCTCCCCATGTATGTATGTTGATTTTGGTTTATTCACAGGCACTGAAAGATATTCGCGTCAAGAATTTTGAAGACGAGAAAGATAGGACAAAAGCGCAGATACTGGAGAAAGTATTATGGTTTGCTGGCGTCTCTAGAAACGCGGTGGTGGTAGTTCTGGCAGCTGTGTTGGCTTTCTTTGTCTACGAAGATCAGCAAGACCCACTCATACTAACTGGTACGATGTTACAACTGTGTTAATTTTACCGCAATGACTAAATGTTAATTTAATGCATGTTAATTTAGTGTTAATTTTTATGCCCTCAAAAATGTGTTTTTCACTTTACTCCTGTCCAAGACCACATGTTCCCTAGACGTATTTCCTAAGTGTTCAATACATCATCAGCCGAAAGATGTCTACTGCTGGACAAAGGCCTCCCCCAAGGATTTCCACAACGACCGGTCCTGTGCTGCCCGCATCCAGCGGTAAAGTGTTAAATTAGTATTTTTATTTTAGGTAACATAACACCTGGCCTGCCCTCACCTAGGCCACCACCGTTCCACACCACTGTTGGTAATACCACCTATACAGCTGGTGGTATGTTCTCGCATCTGGGCTTGGGTTTATTGGTTGTCCCGCTAGTGGGTATTATCTCCAACGTGGCTATTGCTAAGGCATTTGGTGAGTGATTGTTATTAACAATTATTATGAATTAACAGTTGCTACATCGTGCTCCCTGGCAACCCCATCGTCTGTTTTACTGTTTCCAAATACATAAAACAAATGTACATAACATGTACTCAATTAGTACATACTTGAAAAAAATTGTACCTTAATAGTTTAAGAGTACTAATTATTTGCTACATGCTACGACCTTACTACGCGGCCCTCATCTAACTCATGTTATATCAAATATCGTACAAAGAGGGCACACTTATGAGTACTCTTGAAAAATAAAGTATTTTATTTAATAGACCTTAAGCATATTTTATGTTATTTAAATTCTAGTACTATTTGAAATAGATTTAAAAGTAAAATAAAGGTACATATATCATTTCAAGAAAACTTATCGGACTAAGTTAAACATCTTTATTTCCATCTTTATTGCTTCAGTAAGCTACAATGTCGCCATTGTTTCCGTTCAATCCAATACTTACCATCAATGTCATATCTGCAAAGACTATAATTTCCAACTTCCACTGTGGTACCATAAAATATCTTAATGCCCATTTCACAGCTAATTGGAAGAACTATAACGATCCATTTCAGTTTAGCGGGAACAAACAGCGAGTTCGAACTATTGCCGATGATTTAACAAAGTTTATAACTCGATATGTTCCAGCCAGGGGCCGAGTGTTGGACGCCACTCAGGAGATAGTCGCTCTGGGCGCCTGCAACGTTGCCGGCGCTTTCTTTCGCTCGTTCCCTGTGAACGGGTCGTTCACGCGAAGCGCCGTAAGCGACGCCTCGGGCGTTCGCACCCCCGCCGCCGGATTCTACACCGGTACGGTATTTACGACTCGTCACTCCCACAATTTACTTTGTTACATTTTGTTGGGATTTCACGCTGTTATGTTTTGACGATTGTTCCGAAGGCACTTTGTCACTGTTGGGGCTTGTAACCCTGTTGATGACGTCTTAAACTCTTGAAAAGTTATTTGTTAACTCATTGAAGGAGTCAACCCTTATTTGTAACTTTGTTGGAAGCGTAACAATGGCTTTCAGCTTTATAAAGTTACAATCGGATTGTTTTGTTTGGCGGTTTATGAATGAGTGGTAAATAATTTAAATTAACTCGTACTTGTGCATGTGCTCTTGAAATCGGGGTATAACAAGAACATAAAACGGTGGTTGGCGAAATTGGAGCCAAGACAAATGTTCTAGACGATATATTACTGTTCACATGCGCCTCGGTTTCTGGTACGAACTTCATAAATCAAAAACTTTGCATCGTAGTTTTCTGTCAGCCCGCGGTGGTTTTAAAATTTTTGAGTTATGTTCGTGATTATTCTGAAGAAACTACTTACCCATTAATGGTGGTCCATAAATTATTTAAAAGACGATTGAAATAGGTTGAAACTGTCAGATTGTCGAGAAAACTTGAAATTATTTTCATTGAGGTTTTACTTTGTTTAAATCAGCAGCCGATAAGAACTTGGCCTGTATATCATCGACGAAGTATCTTCATCTTCGAAGCCATTATAATATCCCTCACGTAGCTGTTCCGATGTCCAACCGCTCCCCTATATAATGATTTAGATAAACAAGACAAATTGCTGACAACCGAAATACTATGCCGTGAACAAGAAGCTTATTGAAGTATGTATGTATATGTCGCAGGGATATTGTCAAAATCGTGATTTTATATTCTCACAAGAAATTTAAATAAGAAAGAAAGCTGTGAAAATAACTGTGGTTCTATTAACAAACATGAATAATTGAACCAAAGTTACTTGGAGTAAGTTACTCAGTATCTTGAATATATATTCATATAGTCACGATTACTTTTTTATTAGATATTTAGGTCTTTTTACAACGGCGTTTCCGCCAAGAAGACCCTTGTCGAACATTTTAATGCTTTCCATATTAATTCAAATAGTATATTTTTTTATAAAATAAAAGATTTTGCAATATTTTTTTCAAAAGTTGTAGTTCATCGATAGTTATTTTACAGTGTTTACCACCTCAAGCGCCTATTGCAATTAATGCGTTAATAAGGATAGTTAAAATCTGGCATGGTCGCTTCGGCCTACACATTTGGTCATAGCCTGGATGGGTTTGACTGTAAGTGGCATTTGTCTCAATCGTTTCCGTAGCTCTCAAGGCACGACAAACCGATGGTAGTTGATATCTAAGTAGCCATTTGTTAAGCCTTGTCAGAGAGCTTTTAAGCGTCTTGAAAAACTGGCCACCCGCTGAAACGCGGCACGCTACTTGACGGTAGGTATATAAGGTAAGTATACTAATGCTCTATAGCTAAATTGAACTTTTCCAGGATTCATTGTGATCCTGACTCTGCTGTTACTGACTCCATACTTCTACTTCATCCCGAGGGCAGCTCTTGCGGCGGTGATAGTCTGCGCTGTACTGCATATGGTGGACGTTTCCATCGCAAAGAGACTTTGGGCTACCAGCAGTAAGTTTATAATACTACATTGTTCAGAGTATGAAACGTGGGTTAAGAAGGTTGCATGAATTTTGTAGGGTTTTTGTGGATGTTACCATATACCTATTACCACGATACTCTATTTGAGGGATGACGAATATCTATATATCTGTTTTTCCATTTTTTTAAATATGACCATGGCTTGCAATCGAATAACCTAGAATGAATGAATGAATGAATGAAAACACTTTCTAGACTTAGCTAGTGAGAGTGAAGTAAGTGAGTGAGAATATTTTTTTGTTACAAAGAATAAATTTTGAATGCTCTAATTCAAGAAATCACTAAGTCCAAACTTGACGGTTTTAAATTGTTTTTATTTTTTTCACGACATTCTAAGGTTATGATTCTTTTAACAAATAAAACCGCTACATTGTTTCTATTAGTTTTATTTTTCTAAACTATTGGCAAACTTCCTTCTTACGGGCTCCCTGACAGCTTGTGCAACTGGGTATCCGATTTCCTGAGGGAACGGTCGATTCGGGTAGTCGTTGATGGCTGCTCGTCAGACCTATTGGCTATAGATGCCGGGGTACCTCAGGGTTCGGTTCTTTCTGCAACTCTATTCCTGCTACATATAAATGACCTGCTTAAACCCAGCATCATTGGGTATGCAGATGATAGCACAGTTGTAGAAAGATATCTATCTAGTGCACGAGCCACCAGTGCTGAGACACAGTCCCTTAGAGAGGCGATGATAGAGCGCATGAACCTATCACTTCAGGCAGTGTCTGATTGGGGTGATAACAACCTCGTTAGGTTCAATGCCTCTAAAACACAGGCGTGTCTTTTTTCTGCCAAAAGGAGTCCTTTCACCTTGACTCCTACTCTCCGAGATGAATCAATTCCGATAACTGACCACCTTGAGCTCCTTGGCGTGACGTTAACATCCAACCTGAATTTCGGGCGATACATTGAGTCCAAGCTAAAGTAGCGGCAATGAAGCTGGGTATCCTATCTAAGGTGAGAGGGTACTTCACTCCTGGACAGCTTCTTACATTATATCAAGCACAAGTCCGATCATGTGTGGAGTACTGTTCATACCTTTGGGATGGCTCTGCCCACTACCAGCTTGAAGCCTTGGAAGCTATCGACCGACGCGCAAGGAGACTTATATGTGATGATGAGCTTGTTTTAAATAAGCTCCAAAGCCTTGAGCATCGCCGCAAAGTCGCCTCTTTATCGGTTTTTTATCGAATTCATTTCGGAGAGTGTGCTCAAGAACTTCATGACCCAATTCCCCCAGCTCCATTCCACCTTCGGTCAACTAGGCGTAGGGAGGCCTTTCATCCCTTTGTAGTTGACATTCCACCTATTCGCACGAAGCGATATGCTTTCTCTTTTATTATGCGAACTGCGAAGGAGTGGAACTCCTTACCTGCGTCCGTGTTTCCCGATTCCTATAATTTGGGGGTCTTCAAGGCGAGAGTGAATAGGCATTATTTGAGTTTGCGTGTACCATCCTCGACTGCATCGTCACTTTCCATCAGGTGAGATGTAGTCAAACGCACTCAAATTTTTAATTTAAAAAAAAAACACATTATTTCAAAACACATTTTAAACATAATAACATCAATATGTCAAAAGTAACTTTTGGACTCAGTGATTTCTTGAATTGGAGCATCCAAATATTCTTTCAAGTTCCAACAAAATTGACCTATCCGTATGTATATTGTGCATTTTTTTCACACATTTAAACTTTTTGTTGGTAAATTGATACATTTGTCGACAACAACGATATATAAGTACTACAAATTACAAACTTTAATGGATAAACTCTATAAAATATAGCTTCAAGATGTTAAATAAACGGTTATTTTATTTGTTTACAGGAGTCAGATATGTATGCAAAGCATGTATTTATAAATGGCACGGGAGTCATTGGTTCGTAGTTCGCACTCCCATAGTTGATACCTAAATAAGCAGTTTTGTCAAAGTAGGTACTCTAGTCTTCAGCGGTTAACACATCCCGTGAGACCGACTTGTATAGTACATGTCGAAACGAAGGAACCTCTACGTGAAATTGTATCAACAGAATTTAATCAAACCAAAATGTTTTTTATTTATTTAAGTAGATGCTGTACACATTCTTTTCAAATTCTCATTTTTGTTCTACCTAGTGCAAAGTAAAAATATAAACTTATCTAATCGACATTAACTAAAAGACTGTCCGGAATCAGTAATGAAACCTAGATTTATTCCAGTAAGCTCTAGACAGCTTAAATTGACAAGTAACTGATGATCTCTAGTTAAACTGTTTTCGTCACTGCGTAGATAACGAAAACAAAATTAAATTATTCAGATAATTGACTTATTGATTGCCTAATTATAAATTCAGCCTTGAGAAGCCTTTGTGAAAACTTCGAAAGCAGGCGTTTATTGTTCGGTTCTTCGTTTATGTTAGCTTTTCCTTTCTTTCTTTATTCAGAACGAATTTCCCAGCTATTATCAATACATTACTAAACCTTCTCAAAGTCTCTTATCGATTCTTTGCGATCTCCGCGAAGATTTTTAGGAGGTAATTCGAAGATTTCAGCATAATGCTCGGGGCGGTGGTCGTTTTGTAAAATTATTCGAGCCAGATTTGCGCGGGTTCCCGCCTTCTAGTACCGGAAAGTTATTATCGCCCACAATCGGAATCATTCGATATGCCGACTGGACGGACGCTACTATGTACTAAATTACTGGGGATTTTGGATTTTCGTAATCTCTTTGAGGTGGATTTAAATCTGATACGGCTTTGGTTTTGTTTAAAGTTGGTATTTATTACTTTTAATTACTATGATACTCTAATCGACATGTACGAATACAAGGTTTACAAGTTATGAGTATAATTAAATTTCATCTGTGTCTAATTTATTACATTGACAAACAAAAACATCAATTTTACAATTGGTGATTTAAAAAAAAAAACATATCATGATATTCTATGAAGAATGTCATGAATGAAGACTGATCGATACCTATTATAAAAAAAGAGACGAGGTAAACTTTTGCTTTGGTGTTTAAAATTGTTTGATTGATTTTACTCAGGTACCTACTCTTTAGAAACATTCGCTTACCTAGAAACAATTTAGTTGCAAACAATTTATTCACATTTACATTGAAATTTTGGCTTAAGGTCCTACTAATAGCGAACCTTTTAAGTGTATTTTCTTGGGATGTAATTTGTTCCAACATTGAAGAGAGTCAGATTTCCCCAGAGTCTTTATTGCTCGACGCCACTATGTGAACCGAACCTTTATTTTCTTTATTCATTTCAACTTCTGTAAACTCACAGTTATTAAAACTTGTATTTGTGTTACTGGTTTACAAGCAATCCAGGGTTTATTTTGAACTCTGAACTAGAAATACTAATATTTGTCTGACTAAATCCAACTTTGGCAAGTTCAAATTAATGAACACTTTTTCATTTTATTGTTGGCAGTTTTTACCAGTAATAGAGACAATTTTTGCATGGGTAGTAACAAAAATACATGTTGGTACTGTTTTCTATTTTATTTGTTTTCGTACAGATCAATGTAGGTGTTGCTTTTAGCTATCGGTATGTTTTTAATTTAACTATTATTTTCAGGGCTTGACCTCATCCCATTGGTGGGTACAGTGGTATGTTGCCTATTGTTGGGCATTGAGATCGGCTTGATCTGTGGTGTGGGTATCGATGTAATCCTCTTGCTGTACTACCACTCCCGACCACCATTGGATGTCCAGTATGTTGATGTAAGTTGATAATAAACTTAGGGCAAGCGCTGATCCTGAAAAAAGGACCATAAAAGTAAGGTTTATATCACTTACTATAATTTACAAACGTGTAAGTTGACAATACATCTTTTAGAGATTTTAAATTAATAATACCTATGATACACTAGGCAACGAAAATACTTTTTTTTTCTCCGAGATTTTATTATGTGATTCGGGATTGCCATGCTACAGAAAACTTAGAACAGTAAATAAAACATCTCAGTCACGTATAGCTTTTAAGAGAAATTTATTTTTAATTTTATATATTTTTAATAAAGAAAATGCGTTGTTTAATTATAAAAAATAAACATGTTTTTGTTCTTTTAGCCTACCTGTTATAAGAAGAGGTTGTTGTCTCTCTAACCAAAAACAAACAGTAGTCTGCAAGGATTGCAGGGGTCATTTTAGGGAAAATCAGGGGATATCTCTTTTCTATAGAAGCAATATCTTAGGGAAAGCGCTTACCGTGCTTATCACTCTACTGAACCTAGATTTTCTTTAAAAAAGTCGGGGTGCGGGTGCAGAAAGTGCATCTTTAACCAAATATTGCAACCTAATTGTTTTTAAGCATTTAACAATTGATTTATAAGGCTTTCATATTGGGGCGACCGTTAATTTTTTTTAAAAATATCGTGACTTCAACAAATACCAGTGTTCAGGGTTGAAATGAACAACGGATCTTTTATTATCTTTTTAACTCGGGACAATAAAAATATCTTCTTTTAATTTAGCATAATTCAAAGCAGAACACTATAAAAACATTTTTGCTTTATGATATCGAAGCTTTATTTATTGCTTATACAATTTTAAATTAAAATTAGTTTAGTGTGTAAAGGTGACAAAAGTATTTTTTTGAATCTATAAACCAGTATTTTTTTCATTTTCTGAGCTGGATTATAAGAAGTTCTCAGTAGCCAAATTTTTCAACATAATGCTCTTGCACGGCTATCCCACTCAAATAAAAAACAACAGTATTTCGTGTACCCGGTTTGTAATCCTACAAACAAAGCAATCACTATCAAGTCAGCAGTCAGCACCCAGTATTTGTCTCGATTGCAAAAGTCTAAACCAAAATATGCAAAATAACACTTCTTAATCAGAGGCGTAATACAACTGTGTTTTTTGACATTTTGACGAATATAAATCGCAAATAAAACAAAACAAACCCAGAGAATTAATACAAAAGCAAGATATGGTGAAAGAACTAAACGCATATTGACTCTACAAAATATTATTGTGATGGTTTCTAAGAAAAAAAATTGCGCCACCCTCTTAAATAGATCAAAAAATAAGTGATTTATTTTAAAAAAATTGGTATCATCTTTTCCATACGTGATTTAAAAAATATATATTTTTCTGGTATTATGTGAATAATTATGTACAAAATACGCTACAAATTTTCCCCGGGAAATTTTGAGTGTTGCCTAGTGTTATTTATTGTATAACTTGACTCTGAATATATTAAGCATAACATATAGCCATATTCTTTTGAGTTAGTAGGTAGGTAAGTATAAGTCTTATGGTACTGAGTGTTCATTTTCGTCATCACAAACTATAATAAAATCGCGCACCACAGGTGAATTTTGCAATTGTGGCAATTTCGTCACTTTCATTACGCCCATAGGTATGTATAGAAATGCGCGCACATTGCAACGTGACAACTAGGTGATATCCCATAAATTAATCAAAAGGACGAAACTTTTCTTTGGGATTGCATATGGTAACTACCCATATCGTCGTCTCTGCTGGGTATGAGTCTTTCCCCATATCTAGACAAGGTTAGGCCTTATTACACCACGGCAGTCAAGTCCAGATTGGTAGAGGTTGTGGGGCCAGTGGCCAACTTCAGTGTCAGAAGTTTTTAAGCCGCCGGAAAGGCTCCTGACATGGCTTAACAACTGCCATCTAGTGATTGCAACCGGCACTAACCGCTGAACACATTTTTTTACCACCACATTTGACAGAGATAACGTAAAAAGGTGATAGTTCTCATCTTATTGTGACTTTTTCCACCGTGACAGATGTGTCACTCTTATCAATACCGAAGATATTTACGATAACCGGGTAACACGTTCAGACATTTCCTTTTGGATTCATTGAGAGTGACGAAACTGTCACGTCGAAAAAAGTGAGTGTAAGTGAGTTTGCAATAGCCCTAACGCGTTTAATAACTTCACAGGACGGCAACATGCTACCGTACTACGTCATACGTCCCGTCGGCGGTCTCCACTTTGCCGGCGCTGAAAAGGTTCGCTCGAAGCTAATTGCGTTACGGAACCCTAATAAACCGAACTTACAGTACGAAAGTCCACATATTACAGCATTGGAAACACTGAGAGTCATACCGGAAGAAGCCAGAAGTGAAAATGGTACCGATGTGTTAAGAAATGGAACCACTGCCTTGGAAAATGGCAGCAGTATTAGAGGCAATGAATTAGATAGAAATCATAGGGATATGGGAAATGTTGCAAATAATAACGTGTTACCCAATGGAACAGTGAATACGAGGAGTAACGAAAGAAGAATGGTCGATGTATTGGTGATACATTGTGGTGGGCTATACAGAATGGACTATACATTTTTACAGGTTCGTATCTTAGTTTTTTGTATCTAAGACAAGAAATTTTGAAGGCATTGCGTTTGCCTTTCTTTTAAATTTACTTAGGCATCAGCTGAATTTACAAATGTAAGGTCGATGAGAACGAAAATATTTATATATCGGAAATATGTTTATTAATTACATTTTTGGAGGATATGGATTTTATGGGGACATGTTACAAGGAGAGTGTTACAGATGAGTGTCGATGGATATAAGGGGAGAGGGAGACCAAAAAAGAGATGGATGGATTGTGTGAAGGATGATATGTGTCGAAAGGGTGTGAGTACAGAGATGACAGTTGAAAGGGATGTATGGAAGAAGAAAACATTTTGCGCCGACCCCAAATGATTGGGATAAGGGCAGGAGAATGATGATGATGGATTTTATGGGGTGTAACAAAGCCGGAAATTTAAACAGTGGATTCCGCTTATGAAACTGATCAACTTTTCTCAAGAAACCCATAGTAAATTCTCAAAAAAAAAATTTGGGCTCTCCATACAAAATTTTGTATGAAACTCCATTTTTTGTGAATTCAGTATAGGTTCCGTTGTCCAGTTTCATGAGTAGAACGCCTTGTTAATGTTGCCGGGGTGGTCTTTTGACAACCTGTATTTCCTGGTTTAAAATAAACCGCGTTACCAGGCAAATACTATAAATATTGTAAACGTATACATATCACATTAAAACTGAAAAGAAACTGCCAAAGTTTGTTATGTGTGTTATTTGAATTTGTACATACTTTTAATTCAAATACATAGCAAAACCATTCTTAGGCCTGTCAGCCATCCAAAGTTTGCAGTCAAGCTCCATCGTTAATACGGTATACGATATTTTAATTAAGTTGTCGATTCATGAAAGTACTGCAAATGTTACCAAGCATCCGTATAATAAATCAGGTTTATTCGTTAAAATATGCAGTGACTTGTTAACATAGATTTAATGCCCTCGCCGTGTGGTCTGCCACAACGTCAAATCCCATACAATATTGATGTGTAACCGCAAAACTAGCAAAATATACAAAACGCGTGAGCATATCACAGCGGTACCGCAGTAGTTTTTGAAAACTCGTTAAATCTAGACGAATAAATGTTTACAATGTTAAACATACTTTGTACTTTGTCGGATTTGCCGTTTTACTAATGAACTGGCTGTTCTATTTTTTTAAATCCTTAATTTGGCAAGCCCTTGTCATCATCTCACCTGGTAAGTGATGATGATGCCGAAGATGGAAGCGGGCTTTCCAAAATTCTCCAACGCAATGGGGAACTGGATAATTATCTTCAGCCGGAATACATCAATGCTGTTAACATTGATGTTTGGCGGCAAGGCTTAGATAAGATGGTGGTAGCTAGCCAAGCAGGCTCAGAAAATGCCGTTACCACCAACCAAACGGAGTCCTATAAAGATGGGCCCCGCCGGAATCGAACTCGCGACCTCCTGATGTGAAGCGAGCGGACTAGCCACTAGACCACGGAGGCTGTTAACTAATTTAACATCTCAATTAAAACGATCAAATGAACAATGGACTTCTGAACCTTTCGTACTACTGTAGTATTGGTGTAAATACCTGCAAAGATACAAATACTTTAACACTACCAGTAGTGCTAAGTGATCTGAAACTACTTGTCGCCATCTACAGAGTTTTGAGATGAAATTTGAGATATGGATGACGGACATTTCAATTGACGTAAGGTAGAAAGTAGTACTTTACTAGTTGTAACTTTCAGTTATCGATATGATTCTCAGTATGAAGGTTATGAAGTATATTCTGGCTACCAGTGGAATGCCTTTATTATGCACGGTCCGACTGGGTGGATCCCCCTGCTCGCTCTATACCTGCCGCCAAGCAGCGTGCTGCGTTCCAGCGGGCGGGCAGGCGGCGCAAGTTGACTGCTAGTCATTTCAGTTACTTTTTATTAACCGACTTCAAAGAAGGAGGAGGTTCTAATTTTTTTTATTTTTTTATATGTATGTTCACCGATTACTCGAAGACGCCTGAACCGATTTGGAAAATTCTTTTTTTTTGTTCAAGAGAGTATACATCACAGGTGGTCCCATATTTTATCGAAATCGATTCAGCGGTTTTTGAGAAAATCAAGAAAAACATAGCAAAATTGGAGTTGTTGCGATTGAAGTCGGTTGTTTTTAACGTATTCAGCGTGGTCAATTATTATTAAATGTCAAAAACAAATTTTTGTTCTAAAAATGTTTTAAATTATGCACGATGACGTCATTGTTCAATGTAGTAGTTTGCGCACTTATTACGAAATTTTTTATAAATTAAAAATTGAATAGTAATGAAAATTCAAGCGAATATGTTTTTCTGCAGTTTCAATAAAATCTATTTTGTGAACAATATTTCATAATTTAATTTTGATGCAGGCAACTCGTGGATTAACGCATAAGAGGCATTCCATCTGAGCCCTCAAGTATCGGCAAGGCTCCGATAACCCTTTCGGGATTACAGATGCTCATAGGCGACGGATGCCACTTTTCATCAGGTGGGCCGTCGTAGTCTTTTGTTATCTTACACAGTTTTTTTTTTACAATAATCTTTGTATAAATACACTAGTGAATATGGAAAACCATTATAGTTATTCCGAGGTAGCTTTATGTAGTTTTTTTAAAAATAACGTTGTCGGGCCGGTATTATAAATAGTCAATATTACTAATTTATCAACGTTTTTAACTATACTGCTTTTAAATATAACAGTCGGCTGTTATATTTAAAAAATCATGTTACATTAAAACGTAAAAGTAAGTAAGTAAAACGTTTATTTGATACTTTAAACGAATGGATTAACTTTATTCAATTTTATTCCTACAAAATGCTCGTTATCTGCATGGTCCCACCTGTTAATTCTGCTCTCTATGTTTTTATTTTATAAAGGTTTTTATACTTAAAATTAGTATTACTTTACATCTATAAGTAAGTAATGAATGTTTATATGAATATCTTAAGGGTGCGCTGGGAATCCAAAACTGATTCGTAGTCTTCCTCTATTAGTAGCAGCAGTTCAGTTGTTAGTTGCGATATTAAAAAAACACGAGTAATTCAAATCGATTTTGTTTTATTGAAAATAGACTAACTAGGTATTGTATAGCCTATGCCGATTCCGCAAGCTTTTTTCGAAGCGAGATTTATTAACGAATTCGGTGAACGTGACTCGTTAGCGTAAAATACTGAAAAATGCTTTCTACTAGCTATGAATCGATTTCAGTTTAGTTAAAAATAGTAATACAGTACCAGTAATACCTATTCCGATTACAGGTATAAAATTATTTTAAATTGGCCGACTACTTTCTTAAAAAATCAAAGACTAGGTTTCTTGTACAGTTTACTGTTTTTGAATTTAACTGTTGCAGTTTTTAGTTTGATACTTGTTTCGTCAACCAGTGTAGCTTTGGTAGAGGGTCCAGTTTGCTAAAAAATGGGGTATTTAAAAAAAATTGGAAATACGGCTTTGTAGTAATACTTCCAATGTCGGGTAATTAGGGTTACCTGTCAGTAATTATCTTTAACAATGAAAATCGCATTTGTTTCCGAGATATGGTGTTAAAAAAGTGTAGATTTTTTAACACCATTTAATATTTCTTTCAGAGCCTGAAGATGTTAGTCGCAGACTGGTCCCGACATGGACTTATAATCTGGTGCGACGCTAATCCTACCATCAGAGGACAGCTCGATGCAGTGCTAAATGACCTTGTTTACTGCAGCAGTGATCAGTTGAGGATGGTACTAACAAGTGAGTTGAATGAATTAACAGATTTCTAACATTACTCTTTAATATTATTTTACTGTGGAGATTTTCGGTATGAGGTATCCCGAAACGTCGAGTGAACAAGTTCTGAGTGGTAGGAAACTTTGTACTAGGAAGAAAAAAACAACGATTTAAAAGAATGTGTAAAGCATCTATTTAAATAAAAAGACATTTTCAATTTTGGTAGACACGTATTTAAAACGAATTTTATTTGCATATGCATATCTAACGTTGCGCTAAAACTGGTTAGATATGTATTTAATCCGAATTTAATTTAACAATACGCGTTAAAATATAGTCATGTCGTTGTGACACTCGCGCCATAACGTTACGCCGCCGCCGCCGCCGGCGGCGTGCCGGGCAGCCGCGCTGCTCTAAAATCGGTATTAATTGAAAACAAATTAAACACCTAACCACTGGCTATTTCCGAGTTAGTGGGTTTTGGTACCAATTTCAGTTTCATTTCTACTGATATATTTTTAAAAAAAGATACCTAATTTCAGTCGCTGAAAAAGGTTATTGGTGCTAAAGTATTTTTTCTTTTGAAGATTTTTTCCTCAAAGTAGTCTATCAGACTATAGTCAGGATAAATAAACGTCGACTAAATCGAATTGCCATCTGGCAATCATTTGAAAATTGCGTCGGTAACAATTATTTATTAGTCACGCTTGTCTATTAATTTACCGAAGAATTGAATGAAATTATTTCCACGTGTACAGATTTTAGATTTATTACTATACCTACTTACCCGCTTTAAAGTGAATTAAAAAAAAAAACTAAATGTTGGATATTTTGTGAGACTAAATAAGACTGAGGATAGTTGATGATAAAAGTAACTTCCAAAAATATTGTGAATTTCGACACAGTTGGTAACTAAAGAAAATGAAACATCTGCGGTTGTACTAAATCACGAGCGACTCACATATAATAACCGCTCAGAAGTATTTGGCCACCTAGTAAAAAACATTTTGAAAAAAATTGATTGGATGAAACTACTTATAATTATTTTACCTGTTTATTAGCATCTTTTTCATTCATGAAGGCCGATTATTATGCCCCTGATCTCTTGAGAATATTCTTTAGTTTTACCAATTTTCTTTAAAAATAAAACTCAGAATTGAAAAGCAAGAAAATATTATTAGAATGGGAGAGAGTGAGCTATGGAGTGGTGTTTTCTGGTCATGAAATCAGATAACTAACGTAATATTTGTAGTAGTTATTCTACATTTTAGTTATGTTTATTTCTCAATAAGTAAATCAAAATAAAACTGTGACTTCAAAGATTAACTTCAAGGAAATTCCGACAATAATACTATTTTGGTTTCATGACCAGGAGTCAGCAAACAACAATAAGCTGTTTACGATTTTACCGTAGATATGTATTTTGCGGTGACAAACAATGAAACCTAATAAATGTTTTTTTTTTTAATGTATTGTTTGTAACTTAAACATAATGCAGGTGAAATTTTGAGTGGTAGTGTAAATTAATAAATGAACTCAAACTAAAAATGTTTCTTTACACATCAAGTCATATAGTCAGGAAGGTATTGGAAGGTAATTTTTGCTTTCGTTGCAATCGTTTTGTCGCACAAGCGTTGTGTCGCACTAGCATTATGTCGCACTAGTGTCTAACTAATGTCGCACAATCGTTTGTCGCACTAGAGTTGTGTCGATTTACAATTTGTCGCACTAGCGTGCATTCGCACCATGGTGATTCGCAGAACCGTTCTGTCGAACGATCATTCGTCGCCCATGCGTTTGTCACACTCAAGTAGTGCACTCCTTTTAAATCATCTTTTTTTTTTACCTGGTACAAAGTCCCTACCACGCAAACTTGTACACTTGTGAAGTTGAGAGTTGAGACCTCTCTTTTTGAAGTCGGCTTTGTAATTACACAAATCTAGAAACCATATTTTCCAAAACGTCGAGTGGAGTTTCAGGAAGATAGGTACTTTAGGATCTTTCACGTTTAGTATCGGCAGTATTTATTTTTATTACCAATATTTTGTGTTTGTTTTCAGGTATATCTGTGACAGAAGAATCAAATGGACAATTAACGAGTGATACTCAGTTGTGATGAAGTTAAGACAGTTATTTGTGATAATAGAGTGTAATAAATAAATGATTAGTGTACCTGAACTTCTCATATTATAGTTACTCATATTATAATTTTGTGAGTGTAACCCAAACATATGGAAGTTTAAATAAAGGGGGGCTCCGACACTGATGTGTTCCGATATGAAGATGACCAGTTCCTCATTGCGTTGGGGGAAATTGTTAAATGAATTAAATAAAAAATATGATACAATTATATTTTTCAAATAATCTTTTATTTGTACCATATTATAACATCGTTGTCGGTCCATAAATTTTTGTGCAATCGCATATCGGGAAATGGGTAAAAATTGGCGTGCAATATTTCACTTGCATTTCACGTTTCGCGCACGATAACGGACGGACAGTTAAATCAGTTTCGCTAAATCAGTGAAATAAAAATAATTAAACATTCATTTGTTGTACGGTAAATGATTATATTATACATATTTTGTTATTGGATCTCTATACGTATGTAAAATGTCAGCATACTTGGATATAGATGAGTGGGGAAAATTGGCTGTTTACGCGAGCGTGATGATGTAAATGATAGACGGACCGCTTCTTCTTTTCTTCCCTTTTAGTTTTGTGGCATCTCTTATAAGAATTCTGTCAATGGACAGACCGCTCCCAGGACAATGTTGATGTCAGCCGAAAATGAGTATAAAAACCCAATTTTTTTTTGCAATTTGAGCAATTTCGTATAATGAGAGTTGTTCAGAATTATGAATAGAATCCCCAGTTAGCAGGTCTTATACCACTTTGTTACATTCTGTATGGTGTTATTTTGCATAAATAGAGATAATTTTAATTAAACCCATTGCTTCTGTTCTATAAATATTACATATATGAGTACCTACAACGTTTTTCTACGATATGATAAGGGGAAATAGCTTGTAGGAAATTAAGAAATGGCTTGTACTTAATTCAATAAAAATAAATTGCTAGTTATAATTTTCAGATACTTTGTTCTTAAACATATCTTTTCTTAATGGCCCTCGATAAATGTTATTGTTTTTAGTTTTCATATGCTTAAAAATGATTCAATGGAAATTGAATTAGTAGATGTAGCATTAAAATGAGATTAATTATTATTTCTTTCCTCGTGTGTTTTTTTACAGTGTGCAGTGTTTATGCAAATAATAATGACTTAAATGTAGAGTTGGGAATTTCTCGTAGCCGTCGCCTTAAGCATAAGCGACCTACATACAAAATATTTCCGAAGAAAAAACGTCCTTCCAATATATTTCCGTTTTTTCCAGGTGAATATAATGACTATGATGACTACGACACCTCAAGCGACCAAGTAAGTCTCAGTTTGCCACCTGGGGTAGCATTATAAGCGAACCGATGATGTTTCCATTACATGATTTAACGAAAGGCAAAACATTAGTTTGGCCCGTATTTCTCTATGGATTTTTAGTACGGCTGCCGGGTGTAATAAAATATCCATATACAGGGTGTAACAGAAGTGTGTGACAATACTTCAAGGTTGGCTTTTACCCATCAAACTGAACAACTTTTGTTCTACAACTTTGTTGAAATCGCAAAAAAATACAAATCGATCAGCTGGCGAACCAAGTTTGTATGAAAAGTCCAAAAATTTTTTTGCGATTTCAACAAAGTTGTAGAACAAAAGTTGTTCAGTTTGATGGGTAAAAGCCAACCTTGAAGTATTGTCACACACTTCTGTTACACCCTGTATAGATTAAATAATTTTAGAGGTTTATTGAAATCGCTGCCATTCGTACGTCACATTATTTAAATAATTAAATCAGTTGTCATAATCAAGAATAAATGTAAGAATTCATGATTATATTATGTAAAATAATTTGAATGCGATATGTATACCGTTGAAAAATTGGTACCCACAAATCAATTGATTTTAGAAGCTAATAAAGATCTAGCAACGCCATTTCTTGTAGTATTAATTGGTATTTAGTTTAATAACTTATGTTAACATACATAATTTAATACACTTTATCTCTCAGAACTATGAAGATCATGGAGAATAAATGCCTGCAAAAACAGGCATCACCTGGATTTTACTTCGATTGTTTTCGCAGGGCATGTTTGTGCTGGATGCTATATCACTAAACAGAAGTTAATTCTTATCAGAAGCCCTTAGAGGCAGGTAGAATTTGACACTGGAGCTGGCTACTAGCACCATGAGCTTCACCAATCCGGACTTGGTTCCGGTATGTGGAGTATGCCTTTACTTCTCGAGGTATGGAAGAAACCTGTGCCCCAGCAGTGGGCACAAATTAGAATAGAATGTAAGATTTTTACTTTAAACAAAGGTGGTAGAGGAAGTTTCTTTGGGCCCGACTTTCTTCTCTCTCCGCAAACACTTTCCGAATTGGTTGGGTATACGAATTCCAAATGGTAGGAGGTTTGTATAAGGTACAAAAAAAAATGGCTACCGATTTCAAATAAATACTTTTGATTTGATTTGATTTGAGTAAAGTGTTCACATTTGATGCTATATTTGCAGCATGTTTCTCGTCCTGATATGGTCAAACTGGTGGGACTTAGTTATTACCTAGAGCTTGCCGATGAGGACTACAAATAACAACTTCTCCAACAAGAACAACAACAACGACAACAACAACAAAAACAACACCAACAACAGCAAAATGACATGAGTGGGGACGATATGGGTTGAAATATAATAATATAGACCAACCGTGCTGAATATAATTTATTTCCTTGAATGCATGTCAGAATTCCGGATTCTCTTATTATGATTAGCCAACTTGCAGACTAGAACGATAGTTTTACCTGCAAAGTATACCTGCATAAGTACCTAATGCTTAGCACACAACTAACTATGAATAAACAGTGATAATCATGCACAAGGAAGGCGCTTAGGCCTTTCTTTAACCGAGGTAGTACTGTGATTTTCAAATAATGATAACGTTGTCTTTTATTCTTTTTAAAAAAAAAAATATAACGAAGGTTATATTTGTTTGGTAAGAAGTACATTTTCTCCATACACTTTTAGGGATCTGTATGTGTGTGAGTGTGATAAACACGGGAATTAAGAAGTTTAATGTTTTTGCTTGACTGTCACGTAGAATGATTTTTGGATAATTTTATATTCCTTATGTAACCATGTTACTCTATAATAGTACAAATAAGTATTGGACAAAGGAATTGTGTTTCCATGCAAACTCTCGTTGACTTGGCCTGCTAGAAAATAAAATTATTGCCCATTATTTGCCAAGAACATCGACTTATGCAGGGTGTTAGGTAAAATAGTGCAGATATTTAAATGGCACGTAGGAGCTATAGCACCTATAACAAATAAATAAAAACCGGCCAAGTGCGAGTCGGACTAGCGCACCGAGGGTTCCGTATAAATTCATAATCACACATGTCTCAAACGGTCTTGAACTCTGTATTTTTTATATTTAAGGCGGGAAGTACACTCAATCTGAGCAGGTTGATGCATGATAATTTAATATCGACCGTAACTCCAATCATTTTAAGTTCAGATCAGTGTGGGTACCGTCGCGGCGGTTACGTCAAGGCCGAACGCAAAATTCTCGAGATTTCGATGTTTTTATTACTTTTCTTGGCTTTCAAATAAGTTTAAAAAATCCATTCAATACAAATTGAAGGTATTAAATTGGCCGATTTTTGTGTGTTGGTTTCAATATAAACAAATATTGTGTTTCCGAGAGAATTTACAATTAATGCAAAATACAGGGTTTACAGGATATTTTTTTTCATCAAAGTTTCTGTGATTTTAATGATTCTGTTCAATACAATTTGTTTTTTATTGTTTTTAAGTATGTTATATATTTTTTCCATGGTGATAGCTTTAACCATTATTTCAAGAATTTGAATTGAATATTGCGATTTGGCTATACTTAGCGCCTTAAGTTGATTGAATGAAAGGTAATTTGTGGTTTACGATTTATGACGTATTAAAAAAAAACTACTTACTAGATCTCGTTCAAACCAATTTTTGGTGGAAGTTTGCATGGTAATGTACATCATATATTTTTTCAAGTTTTATCATTCTCTTATTTTAGAAGTTACGGGGGGGGGGGGGGACACACACATTTTACCACTTTGGAAGTGTCTCTCGCGCAAACTATTCGGTTTAGAAAAAAATGATATTAGAAACCTCAATATTATTTTTGAAGACCTATCTATAGATAGGTACTTTTTCATCAAACCTATACCCCACACGTATAGGTTTAATGAAAAAAAAATTTGAGTTTCAGTTCTAAGTATGGGAAACCCCCAAAATGTATTGTTTTTTTTTTCTATTTTTGTGCGAAAATCTTAATGCGGTTCACAGAATACATCTCCTTACCAAGTTTCAACAGTATAGTTCTTATAGTTTCGGAAAAAAGTGGTTGTGGAAAAAACATACGGACGGACAGACAGAAAAACAGAAAAACATGACGAATCCATAAGGGTTCCGTTTTTTGCCATTTGGCTACACAACCCTAAAAATAGCGAAGTTGAAATTCCTATTTGTTTACGAGAAATGGGGGTATAAAGTTGCAATATTTTATCTCAAATTTCCACTTCGCACCCACTTTTTCAGGTTGAGTCAGTTATACTGAATGCTCACAGTTAAACCCAGATTTTTTAAACTTAAATTTCCCGCCAAAAAAAAATTTAACTAAAAACTGCTTCTGTGTAACGCTGCCCTTATTTGTTCTCCATCTCTTTCTCGCACGTACAGTCGTGTGGGATATGACTTCACTTTAGGGCCGCCTCATATCGAGACAAAACCTTCGTTACTCTCAGTTATTAAAGCGAATATAAATTTGTAAATAGCATAAATGTACTGCACCTAGGGTCCCCTTCTAGCCCTTAAAATATATTTACCATTTTACAATACACCCGGTATAAAGGACACGCCCAACGGAAGCGACAAATGTGGCACCATTTTATTGGCCTTAAAACTGATATTAGAATTCTTTGAATAAATTCCCTGGCCTACTTCTTGAATGAAACTAAATAAAAAAAGTTTAATCGCAGTAACAGTATACGTACATACACATTTCGCTGGTCATATAAAGGACACGACTAACGGACGCGGCAAATGATTGATTTAGGGCCACAAAAACGGTGCCATTTGTCGCTTCCGTGGGGCTAGTCCTTTATATAAGTCGATGGCCAAGAACAAGAAGTTATTGAACTCGAAATTAAAATGTAAAATTTGTTTTAATTCTGCTTTTATTTTGTTTTAGGGTTGGTAAAGTTGATGAGAAGATAATATATAATATGTTAAAATATTTAGGTAATCTTTGTCGCCTTACTTTTTATTCATGAGATTCTTAAAATTAAGACAGCCTTGTTTGTTTATGTGCATAAATAAGTTAGTATCATAATTTAAAACATGTAGCGTGATTTCGAAACATAATTATGAAATATTCTTTTTTATTCAAATTTCTGCGTGTAGGCATGTGTATTTTCACACAAAATGATTTTAATCAATTTAAAATATAGGTATTGCATAAACGAACCTTGTTTAATTTAATTGTTCTTGAGTTTTGCATTTGTCATTAAAAATTAAACAGCAAAAATTTGCATTTGTGACTAATGCTTATTGCATCACAATGAGATTCGGTATTATGTGTTTATTCTTATTTGTTTTTATATTATGTGATGTTTGTGCTAAACATTTCGATCGTAAAAATTGGTGGCGATTACACAAAAACAAAAGAAGACCTCCTTACAAGAAAAATACCATTGGCTACTATGACTACGAATACACAACTGTAAAAGTGAGTCGTCACACCTTGTATATTTCACTTGTTGATCTAAAAGTATTTAGTAGTTTACATCCTTTCGGCCGTCTACGTAACCATAGTTTCGTAACCAGTTACTAGTATACGTGGCTTGAAATTACGGTTACTTGTTTTTAAAATTTCTACATTAACACTTAAACTAAGAGTACCTACACAGTATTTTTTTTTCAAATAAAATACAATAATTGATAATATTCTCTTACCTCTCAATCGCGTCATGCTCGAAACCTGCAAGAAGATTATATTATATCTCTCTTTCATATTTGATTTGCGATACTTATAATGGTGACCAGCCAACACAAGGAAAACACCAAAATAAAACCCAGCACGGGTTCTTCGTTACGCGTAAGTAGGGTTTAGTGTTCAACCTGAATCTACACGTGTCGATTCGTCGTCCCTGCGGGTTCAGCCAGAGGGCTGAGAGGATGACGTAGGTCTTGGACAACCCTGCGTTTCCCAGGCAACATAGTATACTCGTATTTGTGGAGAGGACACTTCAGCCACGGCCCAGCCACGTGGGCAAAATATCTTCCGCGACACTGATATAACCGTCTTATAAATGACAAAAGCCAATGCTGGATTTTTTTACTTGCTCTTGCGCGTTGCATATAAACAAAAAATATTTTTTACAAGGGTACTGTAAAACGTCTTAAGGTACTCGTGACTATCGTGAACGGATACCTGCAGTTCGAGTTTAAAGACATAATAATAATAATGATAATGTGCACTCATTCTATTCTATCTATTCATCGGCCTTGTATCCCCATGTACATACCTACTACGAGATATTAAAATATTTAATTAAGACTTTCAACTAAGATTGTGTTCTTATTTTTTACATATTATATTAAGTATCTACAATTTTACAGGACGTTCCTGACCCTCAATTCATCAAGCTGGTGGGATACAATTACCTCACTGGTGATGATTTATAACATATAAATACCTACTTATTAGAGCCAAGTAGTATTTAATAATAAATAAACTTTGAATATAACGTTTTTTCAATATTTTGATTGATGTCGTTAAGAACGCAAGAAAAACTCAGTTCTACTTATTAAAGCCATTTTTGAAATAACCTTATAATAAAGCAAAAAAATATCTGAGTTTCCAGTAAAAGTTTGGCTGATCAGCTTATCAAATGATTGGAAAATTGTCGACAGTTTTTGAGTGAAAGTTACAAAAAGTTTTTTTAGCTTTGAAAGGGTCCGACTAACAAATAGATAAGTACAAAATTAAATATGATCACGACAATTAATGTTCAACGGCCAAACCTTGGTTTCACAGAAATGAAGCAAGAAACTAGCACCCAACAATAAAATAACCATCTCACGAAGTGGTAGTCGAGCAAAACAAAACTAAGTGTAACGTGGGCCGCAGTAGTAGCGAAAAGGGTAAATTGAAACGCGAATTGGACACCAGAACTAGTGAGAATAGGAAGCAGCTGAAATCAGAGCCGGATTTTTAACAGGAAATATTTATTTGCCCATCAATAAATACTGAATCGCACCTCAAAAATCTATTTCACCATCTGTAGGTTAGGTTTGGTTGGCAATTTAGTTAATTTGTTTGTTTATTTGTAAACTCCTTATGGCAAGCAAAAATATAAGCACATCAAAATAACATACTTATAAAAAAGATACAAAGGCGGAATTATCCCTTACGGGATCTCTTCCAGTCAACCTTAGAATGTAGAGAGAAATGGTAATTTAATGTGCAACGTAACTAGTATTTTTCTGATACGCGATTAAAAACTGTCCTTTTTATAATGCATCACTGATATATGGGGTGATCGTAAATAGTATAAAATATCCTGACTTTATGGAGATATTAGCATAGTATGAGAATAGTATTCAGTTTCTGCTGACATGGCGACTGGTAAGCTTTATGAGGCAATACTTCTAATTTTGTACCCCTGAGCAGCCTGGAAGTTTATAGCTTATTATTATTATTAAAAAACCATTAATCTAGGTAAAATATATTTTTAAAACACATTTCAAAAATTTTTACTGCAATTTTAATTTCATGAACAAATGAAATAACCAAACACACATATTTTTGCATAATTACATAATATATTTCTCAAGAAAGTTTTGTTTTTCTCCGCTTTGATTTCATAGGATGTGGGCTGGCTATGAGTATGCATGTATAAGGGATCTAAAAGTTGTGAACGGAAAGGCTTCATGCCCTATACAGCCTAACGGAGAATAAGGAAAATATCTCGAGAAATATCAAACGATTAAAAAATAGGGGTATTTTATATTTGCATCTTATTTTATTTTATTTTCTTTGGGAAATCAACAGCTTATATAGTATTATATTACAGTTGATGAAGACATATTTAACAAAAAAGCCATTACAGATTTCATTTTATGTTGAAATTCTCTCAAACACTCAAAAACTCGCGGTCATAATTTGAAATATTGCCATTTAAAGTCTGAAATATTTATAAAGTAAAATCGTTATAACGTGGTACAATGTACTTTACTATCGGGGACTTTCTGAATTACTGATTGCCTCATGGATACCTTATTCGGGCACTGGTTAAACCCTTCAGGGACTCGCTACACCCTCGTAAAATGTGTCTTGGGAATGAAACCGATAGATTTTTGTTTATCTCGCGCTAGCATCTTAGATGATGGTAGGATTTTGGGTAGTTCCTGTGGTCTATGACTACCTACTTGTAACTTTGTTTTTCAGGTCCAGGCAAGGCAAATAAAGAAAACAAAACTTTTGTCATGTCTTATTAAAAAGTTTGTCTATTTTGAACTCGACCACTCACTCGTACTAATTTTCTGTAAAGCAAAATTACAAGACAAAAATATTGTAACCGTAGTCAACAAGGAACCCTTTTAGTTTCGCCATGTCCGTGTGTCTGTCTGTCTGTCCGTGGCTTAGCTCAGAGACTATTAGTACTAGAGAGCTGTAATTTGGCACGAATATGCATTTTATTTTAGTCTGATAATTTAACACACTATGCTGTTCTGTGTGTTACAGAAGAAGTGGATGCCACACACACGAAACATTAGCATATCTTCTATTCAGCCAGCATGCATGTCGCAGACGGATTGCATAATCCGCTGTTTTACAAAACCATTAGTGATCACGCCAAATAGATTATACATTTATTTTTATTATTTATTTATTTTATTTATGCACTTCACATGCTCGGCATATCAAGTGTACGGTTGATCAAGGTTCCATTAGTCCCAGTAGCTATATATGCGAGGAAAAATACAAAGAATCAGCTCAGTATAATTCAGTTTTAGTAGCGCTTACGATGAAATTTGCTCTAGTTTGTTTAATATGCCTTGTAAATGCATCCTACTTAGCCTTAGCAGCGCCTGAGGCGACATTCGTTAAAGATATTAACAAAATTATGGGTACTGGTTTTAACCATGTGGAGCTGATTGTAAATGCTATAAAGGCATTCACCGATTTGGTGGAGGATATGGGAGCTGTAGCTTCTAAAGGCAAGGAGCTGCTCAAAGAAATAAAGGAACTCCGTATGAGTTTGGTAAGTATACTAAAAAAATTATCGACGACAACTTTGTACAGTTTTTAGCCGACTGCGCCAGAAGGAGGGTTATGTTTTTCGAGTGTATATATGTATGTGTGTGTATGTGGGTGTGTGTATGTATGTATATTTCTTTGGTACGCTCTGTAGCCTAAACGGCTTGATGGATTTTAGTTTGAGATGTGTCGTTTGATTCGTCTTGGCCCTGAGAGTGGCATTTGATACATTTTAATGCAGTCGGGTTTATTTTTTTGTATGGTTGTAATGGTTAGGTTATTTTTAATGAGATAATGAATTTTAAAAATGTATCCTATTTCAATTTTGGAATCAAGCCGAAACTACTATAAACTTGCACTCTAAAATCCATTAAACCATTTCAGCTACAGACGGTTCCATGAAACAAACGTGCTTACATAATAAATACATAACAAACACAAACTCAAAAAATATTACCTTTCGCTAGGGGATGTGTATGTCCAGTCAAAATAATATTACAGATACTTTGTTTAAAAAGTAATTTAGCATATGAATGACATTTTTAACTGACGAAGCCCCCAAGCCAAAGATGTGTAATATTTTTCGGGTGTATGTCTGTTTCTTTGGCTGATATTTTAGTCTTAAATGAGTTAATGAATGTTACATTATCATATTATGTTACATTATAATCATTTAATTTTTAACTAAATTAGTAAGTTTGTTAGATTATTTATATGGGGTTCTATTTTATTTATTCTATTTTTCTATTTGGCATTCCACATCCATTACAGGAGTGATTTTGCCAATGTCTAGTGAAACATGGGAGAATCTTCAATAAAAAAGCGGCCAAGTGCGAGTCGGACTCGCCCATGAAGGGTTCCGTAGCAGCAAGTAACATAATATAAAAAGTTTTTGTAGTTCGTTGTAACTTGAATGAAAGGTAAATTGCGGTTTACGATTTATGACGTATTAAAAAAAACTACTTACTAGATATCGTTCAAACCAATTTTCGGTGGAAGTTTGCATGATAATGTACATCATATATTTTTTTTAGTTTTATCATTCTCTTATTTTAGAAGTTACGGGGGGGGGGACACACATTTTACAACTTTGGAAGTGTCTCTCGCGCAAACTATTCAGTTTAGAAGAAAATGATATTAGAAACCTCAATATCATTTTTAAAGACCTATCCATAGATACCCCACACGTATGGGTTTGATGAAAAAAAAATTTTTGAGTTTCAGTTCTAAGTATGGGGAGCCCCCAAAATTTATTGTTTTTTTTCTATTTTTGTGTGAAAATCTTAATGCGGTTCACAAAATACATCTACTTACTAAGTTTCAACAGTATAGTTCTTATAGTTTCGGAAAAAAAGTGGCTGTGACATACGGACAGACAGACAGACAGACAGACAGACAGACAGACAGACAGACAGACAGACAGACAGACAGACATGACGAATCCATAAGGGTTCCGTTTTTTGCCATTTGGCTACAGAACCCTAAAAATGGCGAAACGCCAATGTCAAGTCAAGTGAAAACGCGGCCCTAAGGGTGATGGGCACTTAAAGATGCTCCACGTGGTGGTTTGTTGTTGGAACTCTGAAAACGGAGCTGTCTCCCGAGTTAATCCTCTTCTTATGACCGCTTATCACTGAATCGGAATCACACCTATTTCCCCATCACAAAAATAACGTCGAGACTACTCTAAAACGGAAATAATTAAAAAATTTACTCAGCAGACGTGTGCTTGGTACAAGTCCCGGCGACCAACCACCTCATATGGAGTAAATTTCTTTAAAAGGCGGCTGTTGAACTCTGTCATCTAGACGACACAATAATATGATTAAGGTTCATCTTAGAAGTCACCCTTGTTGTAATGTTTTACGTACCTACAAGTTAGGTACATATAAAAAAGCTCCAGACTAACAAATAACTCTCAATGTAGGTTTTAAAACAGTAAAGCAATACTTTATAGTGAGTGTTTAATCATAAAATAAAAAATTGTTGTTCTTTGACTTCGCTAAAGTCGCAAAAAGTTTTCTTAAAATCTACGAGCTAATTCGCTAACTTTGCACGGGAACGCTACCATTATTTTAGCGATTTTTCTATTTTTATTAAGGAAACAGAATCATGAGGAGTATTTTCGTCTTAAAGTATTTTTATATATTTTTTTGTTTAAAACGTGTATTTTTGCTTTTTGCTTATCACAGCATACACGTAGTGGGTAAACCAATTTATTATCAATATAATATTTTAATCATGCCAGTTGTGTGACAGCCGCGGTAGACAAGCATGAATTTTTAAATTGAGTAATTCTTGAATTTTATAGGGTATAACTAAATCGGTATAGTACTCGTTAACTAGAGGTTCTACTGAGTAAACTGAACAAAAACTTTATTTAAAATACAAATTGACCAGATGATTGGTCAATTTTGTATGGGGAGTTACAAACTTATTCGCGTATGTCAGCAAATTTGTAGCATAAAAAAAAACCGTGTATTAAGTAGAAGTTCCAATTTACGAGTGTTACACCTATTTTGTTACAGCCTGTATATTGAATTGAAATGAATCTTTATTTGCCAATAGCATACCATATCGAACCTATACTTAAAGGATTACTTCACTAATCTTAGGAATTAAGGAAATTCTCGTACAAAATAGTTACAAAGATTTACTGTTGTAATTAATTAAACTTACAGTTACTTTACAATTTTGAGTTAATTTTCTAAAGTAGATGGTTTTTTGACTCTACTAGATCTTCAGGATCAGGAAAAAACGTATTATATTAATATCGAATTAAAAAGTATTGAACTTGTGTGTTCATTTTCGAGCGTTTGTGTACAGAGTTATTACAATTGATTTACTGAAAAAAATTTCTTTAAACAGCCGTTAATGATGAACGTTGATCATTTATACTTATAGTAGTTTCCTTTTGAAAAGTTGTTCAGTTTGAAGCATATCAAATCGTATTATGTTTGTTTGAAGGTTGTTTAGTAACGCCGTGACTGTTCGCCAGTGTAACTTTTTTTCTCATCTCTGATACAATAGCATAACTTACAAAGAATCTCCAGTACAGTTACGAGTAAAAATACTAGTTACTCGGAAAATATCGTATTACTAATAAGCGAGACTGTTCCGCCAAAGAGAAGAATAATTAAGCAATATCTTGTTTTCAGGATCCGATACCGCGCATATTTGAAAAATTGGATTCTGGAGTTCGAAAGATTAAATAGATAAATACAATATGTTTTAACTTGTTTTATAATATTAAATGTGCTGCAAATGGCACTCCTCTGTTATAAATAAGTAAGTAAAGTAATGTAAGTTTACTTACGTGGCCAAGTGTGAGTGGACTCGCGCACCTAGGTTTCCATAATACCGAACCATATATTTTTGTTATTTATACAGGGTGTAAAGGACAGGTTTCCGAAAACTTTAAGGGCTTGCTCAGTTGACGAAACTGAACAACTTTCCACAAGTTTTTTTTTAGCAAACGAAAAAAAAATTGAATTGGTCCAATCAAGTTTATAATTTTGTATGGAGAAGCCGATTTCTTTTCGTTTCCTGAAAAAAAATCTTGTGGAAAGTTGTTCAGTTTCGTCAACTGAGCAAGCCCTTAAACTTTCCGGAAACCTGTCCCTTACAACTTGTATTCATATTTCAGATGCATTTTAAAATTACATTGTATTTCATTCAGTTCAAGAGCGCTAGTATGAGTCCAACATTTTTTCTTAACTAAAACTTTTAAGTTGTAAAGTTGGATCCTCGCTGCGTCAGTCTTATCGCACTTGGATGGTTTCTAATATAAAAATGATTTAATTAAAGAAATAAAGTAGAAATACCGTAAATATTTAAAATTAAATTTTAATTACGCCATTTCCTGGTCCAAATCTAATTCAATGTAGTGTGACACCCACGCTTATTTCTATTTTGATATAAGTTAATTAAAGTAGGAGAGTTTATTAATAGGTATTTATGAAGAAATATAAACATTCAATTTGTTTGTTATTAAGAGTATAAAATTCTTTGAAATAAGTCTTCAAGATTAGTAGGAAAAACCTCACCTATTAACACTATTTAAGGTAAATATTTCCTGGTTTTAAGTGACAAGCCTTTATTGAGTGTCAAACTTTCTTTTTTTGGTTTTTTTATGAAAAATGTAAAATTTCATGGGTACAACAGCACCTAATTTCAACTAGTTAGAAACAAAAAAGAAAAGCTTTTATCGTAACCGGTTACGCAATTACGGTTTCGTAGGCGGCTGAAGGGCGCTAAAATTCAGGATCGACTCTGGTTATCCACTGGAAAATAAAGAAAAATATGCGACTCAAAAAAAACGGACAGACAAATATGCGGACGACGGCTAGTATCTAAAATCAATCAGTATAAAAAGGAAGTCAGTATAGACTGAGTATTGAAAGTTTTACATCTGTGAGTTAAGTTAACCCTGGTAAAACAATGAGATCAATAGGTGTCGTAGTTTTGATCGTTCTGGGGTCTCTGATCCCAGATACTATCGCTTTGTACGCGTCCAACGGACCATCGTACTACAGCCCATACGCCGCCCCATACTTATTCTCGAAGTTTCTGAAAGATTACACAAGAAACTACTCTGATTTGGAGGACTTATTGACTCACTTTCAAAATTTCGTGGCCAATCTGGCTCAAATCAACAAGCTAAATCAACAAGATCCAAATGCAAATTATCGTATTGACAATTACGCCGACGCCAAAAGTTACGATTGGTTGTCACTTCATGGGGTTTCGTCGTCGGGCTACGGAAGTTCACATTAAGAAACGAAGTAACTTACAGTGATGTAAGTACCTATATAATCTTTGTTAATTATCGTAAGTATTAGTTATATTAAAAAAATTAATGCGTTACTTACCCATTATTTTACTTCGACTATAGGTTTATAGATTAGGTATAAGATATTAATTATGATAGAAGAGGGAAGATGATTGGCCTTTTTTTTCGACATAACGAATTAATTAAAAAATTCATGGAAGGAAAGATCGAAGAGAAGCGTGAAAGGTGAAGACCGAGGATAACTTATATGGAGTTAAAAAGTAGGTTGACGTGATGTCATACAGGAAAATTAAAGAGAAGACGTTGAAAATGAATTAATGGTGTGAGCTGCGTCGTCATCGAGCTTTTAAATAAGAGAGGAAGATATTATGCCTTAATCATCACCACATATCAGCCGAAAACCTCCACTGCAGAACTGAAGGCCTTTTTAGGGTTCCGTAGCCAAATGTCAATGGCAAATGGCGTAGTCTGTCTGTCTGTCTGTCTGTCTGTCCGTCCGTATGTCACAGCCACTTTTTCCGAAACTATAAGAACTATACTGTTGAAACTTGGTAAGTAGATGTATTCTGTGAACCGCATTAAGATTTTCACACAAAAATAGAAAAAAAAATTGGGAGTTCCCCATACTTAGAACTGAAACTCAAATATATTTTTTTCATCAAACCCATACGTGTGGGGTATCTATGGATAGGTCTTCAAAAATGATATTGAGGTTTCTAGTATCATTTTTTTCTAAACTGAATAGTTTGCGCGAGAGACACTTCCAAAGTGGTAAAATGTGTCCCCCCCCCCTGTAACTTCTAAAATAAGAGAATGATAAAACTAACAAAAATATATAATATACATTACCATGCAAACTTCCAACGAAAATTGGTTTGAACGAGATCTAGTAAGTAGTTTTTTTTTAATACGTCATAAATCGTAAACAGCAATTTACCTGCAACGAACTACAAGAACTTTTATATTATGTTACTTGCTGCTACGGAACTCTTCATGGGCGAATCCGACTCGCACTTGGGCGCTTTTTTCAGTAGTGGACGACAACGCGATACTTATTACATTAGGTACATTTTCGATAGGTCTTTAGAAGGTTACTTAATCAATAAGCATAAAATAATATCTTTTCTGTTTCAGAACACTTTAAATCGATGAACTCTTCTTAGGCCACTGACTCCAGTACTAATATACAGGAACAATGTGTAAATAAAGAATTACCAGTCTGATTCTCAAATTTATTTTTTTGTGATTCCTTAAGTTACACACCATATTCTTTATTCCTTGAGTATTCTTAGATTTAAATAAGTAGATACGAGTACAGATGGGTCTTTAATACGTAGTGACTATAGCAGAAAACTTCGCAAGGTTTCCAATCTTTTTGATAAAAAAACTTCTAACAAACTAAGGATTCATTGCGCGGGCGTTTGTAGGGCGTGATGGCATGAACGTTACTGGCAGGCTCATTATTATTTCTTCGGCGCGAACTCCCGACTTGGCCGAAGTTGGAGAGCCACAGCCTCATTTTGAAGTTAATTAAACGGCTCTCATCGGCGACGGCACGTCTCCATTATTGCAGGGGACGGAGACAGTCACGCGGTGGTACTTTTGTAACTCGAAAGTAACTCGTGTAAAAGATATCATCAATTTCACGCAAAATAGTTGCCTGGTAAAAAGTATTAACCAAAAGCAAATATATAATAAGTATAATGACCACGTGACTTTTAAGGTGTAATGGAAAAGCAAAGTTATTTAGTAAATCTTTTTAAATCTAGTTCTTGCTCATTTAGGTCAATCAAATACACACATAATATACAGGTAATCGATTTTACTTAGGAAACCAATCATCGGTGCTCCGGGCTGTTGAAATCTTTATAAGCCAATAGCTGAATAGGTACTTCTGCTTCAGTTTTGGTCACTATATAAAATGTAAGCAGTGTAAACAAGTATTTTGGTAGGTGTTAGTTAACAACCTATATCATCCCCATTGCAGGGGCATGGATCTCTTTCCAGATTCGGGAAGGTTAGGCCATACTGCGAATAAAGACAAATCATATCATTATACATTACCACATCATAATATATTCCCATATTAAAAATTTACTCCGCTTTTTTTTAAATTTCGTCGTCATGATCAGCCAAAAGACGTCTTGGGAAATTTCAAATTTGTTTGCTACTTATCTTTAATCCAACAATAAAAATATCTTCAAATTCAAAATGTAGATGTTTTACACATTCTTTCAAATCGTATTTTTTCTACCTAGTACAAAGTTCTTTACTCAACGCATCGATAAGTATCAGTGAAGCGAAAACTGATGTTGAGCCCAAAATGACCAACACTCTGTTTTTTTCTTCACAAATACTTAATATCTATAAAATTGACGAAATTACCAAAATTATGAGCTAGAAGATCTATACATGTCCATACATCTTTGTGGTGTGGCAGACAGGAGTATAATCCAAACTTTTCGGTTTATTTCTTAGAAACATGGTAAGAACCGTGTTATTTTCCATAGAAAAATACATTTCCCGCCTGGCTTTGAAGGTTGTTTGTTATGTTTTTAATTAATTGAAAGATTAAAGAACGCTCCGAAGTTAGATAGGTAATTATGATGTCGTGTTGACGCTTCCGTTGTTTCTTTTACAAGTTTTATTTTTTATTAAAATTAATGGGTCTTAAAATGAACATGATATATAAGTTGGTAGCAATGCTCTCAGGAGTCATATAAATGGCAAATGAGTTTAACCAAGGTCATATAACAAAATGTCTGACGATGATCGTATGATTATGGAAAATAGTTGTAAAAAATGTGTTTCAAAATAAAATCGTAAATATTAAAGATCGCAATTCACCGTCAATACTCTTAGCTATTGAATAGGGCAAATATATACAGAGTGTATAAATAACCTTACTATTAATGAACTTGAACAAGCTTACCCACAGAACATAGAGTCAATGCGAAGAAATAAAACACGAACATTACCTGACCTGACCCTGTATACGAGTACTTGATTCTGAGTAACCCCTTAAAATTTCAAACGCACTTTTTAACACCCTGTATATTAATACAACTTTTGTTACAGCCTGTATTTTAAGAACCGATTTTTATTTGAGAACTCAAGTGAAATGAATAGAACCGAATATCAAACGAAAATATTGGAAAACAAATTGATTTTATACTTGTATGTACATATTTTATATTTAGACTGACTATTTCAGGTATATTTCTTCTATATGTAAAACTTCACTAGGTACTTATTAAGCTTTTAGTACCGAAAATCCTCGCTAAGTGTTTATTATAGTGCTCGAAATTTCGGGTACACACAGTGTTGGCAAAAGTTAGTCGCAGTTAAAACTTTATGATAATTAGTGGGGCGGGCTAATTTCAAAGATCACTCCAATGTTGAGTAGAGGTGCATACCACTTTGCTTCTGAATAATCGTTTTAAAAAGCTTATAAACGACCAACAACTAAATCTGTCCTCAATTTTTGCGTGGGATTAATGAAGTCAAAATCAACTGGATGGTTATTATTACTTACAGGAGAATATAATATTGGTAAAGGATTCATTAATTGAACTTAAGCTTCTACATGGCGTATTGAATTAGAGAGAGAGAGAGAGAGAGAGAGAGAGAGAGAGAGAGAGAGAGAGAGAGAGAGAGAGGGGGGGGGGGAGAGAGGATTTATGAAAAACCGCAGAATTTAACAATTACTTATACGAAAAGATGAAGTTTTCTTTGTGACTTTAATCACAACAAAACATTAAAATAGGCGTTTTTTTTCACGGATCACGCTATTCTATTTATTGTACTTAGTATAACATGACGTAACAAAAAGTTGTAACAATACTTGTAGTTGAAGTTCAAGTCATAGTTGTTGAGTATTGATAAAAAAATATATATGTTAGCATTGAAATTTTGGTCTGTAACAGATGATTCAGTGAGTGCGAGGATAGTAATTGTATGATCCGATATGAGACTGGCACAGTCGAAGTATCCTCTCTACAGATATTGCATCGCCTGTGATATAATTAAGGAAATACAGGGCTGTACAAGAAATAATAATATAGGTACATATATCGATATTTTACTACAATTTTTTTTTTCAACGTCCAAAGTTCTAAGTAAAATAAATATTAAATATTTTTTGTGTAAACGTACATATTTGTCGTGTACAATAGTCCAGGACCGCTGCGGTGTAAAGCAAGATGGAGAAACTACAGACTACGGCGTCGGCGTACCGGGTGGTGTAACGTCGGGATGCACTCGGTCTTAGCTGGAGGATGTGTAATGATGCAAGGAATATTCGAGTTAGCCAAGTTCTGGAGTTGCAGGGTGGAGTAACATGACATTGTGTGGAGTTTCGTATGTTATTGTATAAAAAGTTTCGTATCTTGTTTTTTACCAGTAACTATTTCATTGCCCATTGGAACAAGTGCAAAGTCAAGAAAAGTATTAGTAAAATTTAAAACAAAATTGTTTAATTTGATTCAGTCTAATTTTAAACATGACTTATAAGGCTGTTATGTTTTTACAATGGGATGTCTTATTATTCATTAGTAAGTAGCAGTTTGAAAAAAGTACATGGTTTTGTTTTAAACATCATATCAAAACACAATGGTGAAGATAATGTGCTCAGAGCTTTTTAAGCATTTTTGTTGCACGTAATGGTTGCAATAATAATAATGAACTTGAAATAAATGAATATCACGTATTGGGTATTCCGTCTTAAACGACCGACTTAGTCCCGCAATATCTCAGATGCCATTAATTTCATACTAGTCTTAGTTATTCTCGCCACCTCCAGCAATAGAATATTAATTGATTCCTATATAAATGAATTATCTTGGCACGCAGAAGCAAAGTCCTAAATAACTTCACCGACATGCACCGAATGTAAACTTTCATAAAATATAGTGCACCATAAATTGTAAAGAATAACCGATAAAGCCTGTAAAAACGGTAATTCTTATGAGATTACGCGACCACTAAATCTTTGAAACTCGTTAATCGAACCGAGTTTCTCGGCAGCCTTTGGCAGCCCCGCCTGCCTCGGCGCCAATTTAAATGATAAAATTCAGATCCCCTCAAAGGATAAAATTCGGATTATACGGCTCCCAACCAAAATAAACTAAATTAAAAATTGTTCCTTTGAAACATAAATAAGGTTATTAATGAGGAAAGTGGTTGGCGTTGTGATGAGGCTGGTTAATTTTAATTTTTAGGCATCCAGAGTGTGCCAGCTGGATGAAGGTATATCCTATTACCAAAGAATGCTCTACCTTGTTAGCTACAAAAATGGTTGTATCTTACCATAAAAATTTATTTATATATAGAATAAATCATACATGTAAAGATTATAAAAATATGTGTTATACTGTATGGCGCAAATACCAACAAATAGTATAGACATAAAAAATCTCAACAAAAAAGTGTTTTTCAGCGTTTATTGTGTCTGATCGTCGTATCGTAAAATCTATAAAGCATACAAGCTTCAAGCTTTGTGTTATTATAGTGCAAACTTAAACGTAAAATAAAAAATAATATGACCGATCAAGTGTGCAGTGTGCAGAACCCTCGATTACTTTTATTTTTAAAATATTTAAACTTTAAAAGTTTACAATTACAGACGTTATGAAAAAAACAAAACAATTTTACATATCTGTCCAGTAAGGAAATAGAATAATTTAATTAATGAGCTGTAGGTTGTTTATTTGAATTTAATGTGTGAATGAGTTATTAGATTTTTTTTTTATTCAGTTGGAAAGCCATGACTGTATCTAAATTAAAATATGAAATATTTCTCACTGAATAGTTAATTTAATCTCTTAGACATTAATAATATACATATCATCATCATCATCATCAGCCGAAGGACGTCCACTGCTGGACAAAGGCCTCCCCCTAGGATTTCCACACCGACCGGTCCTGCGCTGCCCGCATACAGCGGCTTCCCGCAACCTTTACCAGGTCATCGGTCCACCGAGTGGGAGGCCTGCCTACACTACCTAATATACATATATACATATACTACCTAATATACATATACTGTGCTTTATTTATAAAACTGTCTTGATGAGTAAAGAAATTATTACGTCAATTATGTCATAGCTCACTATTTTAAACATTAAAAAACCATTTTAGATTTTTGAATAAAAAGTGATCCAGATGACTAACAGCAGAGAGACAAGACACAGTCATACTCGTATACCTTGTACTCTATTAATACGAGTGTTTGTAATATGATAAATCTTAACAAGCAGTAAGCATCTATCGGTCACCGACAAAGATTGACTTTTAAAAAAACATTAAACACAAGTCAATATACGGAACAACTGAAACTGAACAACTTTTGTTTGGTCTTTTCATACAAACTTACAGCCCAGGAGCGAATTATAGTATAGTATGATCTAAAAACTCCAAAAATTTTTACGATTTCAACAAAGCTGTGGAACAAAAGTTGTTCAGTTTCATGAATAGTCACCAGTAAAGAGGTTCGCATGTACCAATCACCTTGTATAAGTCGCTAGTAAGAGTCTTCAGAGAGAAACATAAATCTTTGCAGGTCTTCTTAACTAGAAAGTGACCTATTTCTAGAACCTTTAAAAATAATTCGATTCGGTATACCTTTCGTCTTCCTAAATCATTTTTATTCAAGCTTTCGAATGAAGAATTTCATATTGTACGAAAATAGGGATAAAATATCGTCTGTGGGGTTGTAACAAAGTGGATATCGCGTTCAGGGGGATCCCCGCTCAATCATAATTCG
Source organism: Coleophora deauratella (assembly GCA_958295455.1). NCBI lineage: Eukaryota > Metazoa > Arthropoda > Insecta > Lepidoptera > Coleophoridae > Coleophora > Coleophora deauratella. Next base: position 6,718,261 of record OY282397.1, on the reverse strand, counting down.
GATCAGTGTCGGCGGGCAAATAAAGACTGCCAAAGATTTTCTCACGAGGACATAGAGTAAGTATCTGCCATATTGTGGTGGATGAAAGGTTTCTATAAATATTTATAGCAATTTATGCAACTAACTGTGTGGGTATACACCAAGGTGTTACCAATCCGGACTTGGTCACTGTGTGGAGTATGACCTAACCTTCCCGAGTTATGGGCTTATGGGAAGAGACCCGTGCCCCTGCTGTGGGGACGATATGGGGTTGTTAACGGAAGTGTGTAGGTGCTTCTTGCTTTTTGGTAGGCGGGTTTCTTATATATGTATGTATTTAAAAGTATATGTGTATGTATATCAGTTTCTGGTTCCCAAGATACAGGGAATCCTAGTTTGGGGCCAGATGACCGTGTGTGATTTTGTCCCAGATATTATTATTATTATTATTATGAAGTAGGTACTTATGTGGCTAATTAATACGCCGTGTAGGTAGCAAGGAAAAAAAAACAAAAGTATGAAAATAAATTAGTCGCATGATACTTGCTAATGTCATACTTATTTGCAATTATTTATTATATAAATTATGTAAAAGTTTTATAGATATTTAACGCTATCATCAGAAGGTAGCATTTATTGATATATGTACTCTTAAACAGTTCAAAAACATTTGTCAGGTAGTAATGAATGAAACTAATCGTCCACCCACATGCAATTTTGTGTAATGGCTGAAAAAAAGAATTATTTTCTTCCTACGACAGAAAAGAGAAGGACTTTGAATTTGACATTAGAGGTGTGTGCGTGGTTTTTCTTTTTTTTCGATTTCATAAAGATAGAACAAAGTTGTACAGTTTACTTAGTTTGCATGATTTTGTATAAAATATTTTGTGTTTGTATAAAAGTGAGATAAAGCTCTTTTTAATTCAAGAGTCCAAATGCTAATATTTGATATTAAAAACAACTTTCATTAAATTATTATGTTACAAGTTTCGCTATTAATTGCTATTAACTAACACCTATTTAAAAAGTCCTGGTACCTATGTATAAAAACACTTGCCTACTAGCTATTTATGGAGAGCTATTTTGAAAAGTTTTCCGATAAGATCCTTATTTCGTTAGGTAATATATTTAAAAACTTTTGCTGTAATAAATTAAAAAATTTTCTATGCCACTGTTAATTTATAAGTAAGTACAATATATGTATATACATAGTTTATGTAGGTCGTGACTTTCGTCCAGGGTCTAGTGTGGGTTGTGGTGGGTAGTGCTCCGGGTGCTTGTTCACAAAGCAGTTTGTGTACTTAAAGAATAAAGCTCGATTTTAATATTATCATGTACTTTTTAAACAAGTGCACGTCCCTTTATTAAGATAACGAACCAAATCCGATGTAAAAAACACAGCTTTTTCCCTTATTCTATGGTAAAAAAATACGCTCATTACGCAACACCGCACAAAACATTGTAAAAACATTTCTTGTTACTCGTATTTTAATGCGAAAAACACTCATAATATTTTAGAAAAAAGCGTGTTTGCATGTTCTCGAGATTCCTCAAAGTAATTATCGTTTCAGTTTGAATTGTCCTCTCTGCGTTTTAGTTTTGGATGGAACTTCTGTGCGGTTTGTTGGAGTTAGTGTACAGTCTTCTGCCACATTCGTTGGCTCTGGATTCCTGCCAATGATGCCTAAGCCCATACTAGTGCTATCAGGACGTGCATAGGAATCTCTTTCGTTAGATATGCTCCATATTTTATTGAACATGAAAATTTTAAGCGTGGAATTTATAATTCTTTTAGTTCGTTATATGTCATTTTGCTGCAGGCTACAAACAATATAGAGCTACTCCTAACTTTTTTTGCCTAAAGAGTCTTCTCCTTGTTTAGTTATTACTCGTTACGTCTGATCCAAATATAAAATACGCCGTACCGTCATTACTTCCCCTATTATTCCTTTATTAGAGCGTCATTAATGCGGGATGAGATAAATATGAAAGTAAGGAGGATGAAGATAATCGTACCATCTACTGGGAAATTATCTTTGCTTACGCCCTTGACACAGATATCTTAACTAAATGGAAGAGTATTGACTTTTGAGTAAAATAATCTGCTTGTTAGGTTTTCTAAAACTTACTGTAGCCCCACGTAGGTACTAATACGAAATTTCCCAGACAATGGTGAAACCTTAAAAAAATGCCTATAGAAGAAAATAAGGCATTTAAAGAAATAGGCAGTCACAAAGATGTTTTAACTAGTGTGATGGATGGGCTTGTTCTTTGTCATAAATAGTCTATTTTAGGTGAAACTATGCTCAGTTTCAATCCTATGCGTTTTGGTTTTTGCCACCATTACGTAAATCTTTTCTTGTACCTACCACCTACGATTACCTAACGTTCACCACTTTGGGAAACACTGGTTTAATACAGCCTTATCTTATGTATAAAGGCTTCTTTAAAGAATATCTGCCGTATCTGTCATTAGTAATTAGTCGGAAAGTCAGTCAATATCTTCTGTCATTACCTATTATCGAAATAAAATAACGATGAGAGCGGACGACCGTCAGGTTACGTGAGGTCAGTATTTCTGTTGAGGTCATAAAAAGCATTCGTGAAGCTGCTTTTCGCCTGGCTCGGTATTTGCCCCGAACTTGCATTAATTTCGTACACACCTCTCCTAAAAAAATGTGTGGCTAATTTTATTTAACAATAAAACTTGAAATAAGAAAATACTATTAAGCGCTTAATAGTAACATATCCAGAGAGTTACAACGTTTAGTTAGCAACGGCTTACGTATTACAAGCTCGCTGTAGACGTGTTATAAATAAGTAATTATACTGAACTACTAGGTAGCTATTACCGCTTATAGTGGTAATTGATGATTAGTACAAGGCAACGGGCGCAAGGTGATTTATCCATAGTAAGAGTTAATTAGTGTTTCTCGTATTCGTTTTGTTCTAATAATTAAATTCGGGTTTTGTTTTGTTTTATTCGTTACATAAATTACAAAGGTTAACAGACATGGAGTGAGTCTCAGTAATTATACTTGCTGGCTATGACTTGTTAAAACTGTCAAATTTTACTATATTTAGCTGATGATTTTTGGCCAATGGTCTTCTAGCATTTAGGTTCAGTTGTAGAGACACGATTGGTCTCAATTATATGAAGTCTCCCGGACAACATTTTTATAAGACTACTACTAGTCTATAGTCACTAAAGTGTACTTAGTTTTGGTATATCATATATTATGACCAAATATGTGCTGTTTCATGGCAACACATGATTGAATGGACACGTTTCATTTTGGGCCTGAAAACTGTGCAAAGTATAAAAAATATAGAAAAACATAGGCTTTGTAGGAAAAATAATAAAAAAAATATCAGAAGCAGGGATGCGTGGTACAGCGAAATGTTTTGTCAGCATTTTTTACAGTATAAATGGTAACACCGAGGCTTGCAATGGTGGGCCAGATATGGCTTCGTCCACGTATTCCTCAGATGCTTTCTCTGACTCTGACTGAACTGAACACCCTTCTGAAATAGTTTTTTTTTTATTTTTTTTATGTGGTAGGTGGCAAACGAGCAGACGGATCACCTGATGGTAAGCGATAACCGCCGCCCATGAACACCCGCAACACCAGAGGAGTCACAAGTGCGTTGCCGACCTTTGAAATGGGATGGGGGAATGGGGAGGGGGAGGGGGGGGGTTGGGCCTCCGGTACCCTCACTCACTCGGTGTGCGATTTTTAAAATCTGCGGATATGCATTGCCTCTTTCACAAGCAACAACCGGTCTTCCGAGTTACTTGTCGGACATCAAAATTATTAATTTTGATTATTAAGGTACTTATGTACAAAATCTAGTTTCTGAACGCAAAATGGTCAAAGTTGCGTTCGCTTCGCCATGTTGGGTGATTTATGTGTTGCGATCATTGAATCTGAGAATCTAGTTTGTACCGCTCGCAACCATAGTAAATTAAAGGAAATCTATGGTGTTTTGCTTTGTATACAGACCAGGCCCGAGCTCCATAGTCCCGTGAAATTATTTCGAGAAGTATTCGAAATATTTTCTTCAAATATATTTTTATTTATAATTTGCAAGGTTCGCAACCCCGAAAGAGTATGAGGGAGTATAATAGTTCACGCCGCAGCCATCCATTTTGTCTGGTATCTGGTACAATTTATTGGTTCAATTTCCATTTCACCAATAAATTAAATTATGGATCATGCAAAAAACTGAAAAAAATATCATCGCAGGCAGTACAGACTATTGAAAGTTAAATTCCCAAATTTTTAAATTAATTCCCAAATTGCTACAAGAGTGAGCAATAAATAAAGAATTTTCCATATCATAAGCCGTGTGTAACAAGAGAATTGCAATTTCATGCAGATTCCATGGCAGAGTCGCCAGCTTCCCCTAAAGTTTCTTCAGAATGAATGCCATTCGTAAATAATAATATTGCTTTATTATGCAAGTGATATATTTTTGTACAGTGTCAAAGATTTTGGAATAAAAGAGCAATCTAATAAAAGTAAACGCTGAAAAACGACTTAAAAGAAATTTACGGCTTTATTGGATGGTTTATATTGTACCTATAGTAAATTATTTTGTAACTCATAACATGTCGTATTTTGTACCCCCAATTTTTATGAAAATTTTACGCAAAATAAAACACCCACATATTTCCTTTTTAACCAACTTCAAAAAAAGGAGGAGGAACTTAATTCGTCGGAATCTTTTTTTTTGTTTTTTAATTTTTGTTCACCGATTACTCGAAGACGCGTGAACCGATTTGGAAAATTCTTTTTTTTTAGGGTATATTTCACAGGTGGTCCTATATAAATTTTATCGATTATACCGATTCAGTAGTTTTTGAGAAAATCAACAAAAACATAGCAAAATTGGAGCGATTGAAGTCGCTTGTTTTAATCTGAAGCGCTCCCTCCTGTGCTGCGCTTCATCTGGTCCCTCGCTTCAAGCCTGTCCGGTATGGGTAGCCCTGTCCGGCATAGCCTTGAAGGTCATAAGGACACGCAAGCCCCCCCACCAACGACAAGGTGGCAAGCACGACGGGGGGGGGGGGGGGTGAATGTAAGTTGCCTATGCCAACTGGGTGACAACCATAGTTGAAGTAGCATGTGACAACTAATTTAAAAAGTTTTGAACTCGACTTGCAAAGGCTTCATACCTAATACAGCCTAATGGAATAAAAGTAATTACGTATCTCGAAAAATGTCTACCTAAATAATATTAAAAGATGATGACCACGCTGAATACGCCCTAGGGATGTGTCTCGCGCCCACCGCGGAGGAGCTCCCTTGGACCCTCGCTGAAGGGTCCAATCAAGGGATGCTTGGGGGCGTCGATTTTATCGATGCCCCAGGCGGGTGCCGCCAGAGATTTTTATCTTTGCGCGGCGTCGGTTGGCGGCGGAGTCTACCATCTTATCCGCGCAGAGGGTCGGATCTCCTGGCTCCCATCGCTTCCAGACAGTAGACCGGGGGGTCTGCTGTCCACTTTGAGGAAGCAGTTGGAGGGTGCGCTCTGCGTCCAGTGCGCCCTACAAACGCGGGTGGGCAGATTCTCTGCCCTTCACGCAGCCGGGCCGCCTTCGGGTGGCAGTCGCCGGTGGGGGACTGGAGGTAAAGGCTCTGCCGGTTTCCCAGACCCCTGCCATACGGCGCAGCGGGAACGCCGTTGGGTTTTAGCCGGTAGGAGTCCGGCATAACCCGGTTGCTGCCCCCGCAGTGACTGGGTATCCATAATGGATTTCCCAACGATAAAGAAAAGGCAACTAACATTCATACGAGTACGGACGTTGAAACCCTAACGGAGACAAGCTAAATTTTCTTTTAAAAAATAAAACTTCAGATATGATTATTGAGCACAGAACAGTGATGATTTTTTAGGGTATAAAAGACTAGCTATAAAAGAGTGCTAATCATCACCAATGCCCTTGTTATTGAATTACAAACAAAGCCGAGGCGATAAATCTGGCCCTCTCTCCCGCTATAAATTACCGCGTGCTCCTACTTGGAAGTTGTACGCCGACGCACGTCGCGGAACAAAGTTATTCATGTCTCCCGATTTAATGGTGTATTGTGTCCGATTCTTAAAATGTCATGTAGAAGCAAAAGTCATAATATCATAAATAAAGAATTTCTTAATACCAAATTTTCGCAAATACCCACATACTACTGATACTATTTGATAACAAAAAATATTTTAAATGGTACATTGGTGAAGTAAAAAGAGAAATAGTTTATTCAGGTTATCAAAAAGAATACGGCAAATTACGAATTTGTGTGCAAATTTTTTGTAAATGCAAAATTAATATCAAAATCAAAATCAAAATCAAAATTTTTTTATTTAAGTAGATGTTTTGCACATACTTTTAAATCGTCTTTTTTTTCTACCTAGTACAAAGTTCCTACCACGCGGAATCTGTACACTCAACGTTTCGGGAAGTGTTCGTCAATAGTAGTAATCGTTAATAGTATTAGCATTAAATGCCTATTTACTTCTTAATTATTGTATTTAGGTATTGATATCAAAAGTAGTGTGAAGGCACGTCATCACATCAAATGAGCTATAAACTTTTAATTCACTTAAACTATTGTATTAAGTACAAATTGCGTAATTGTTGACGACTGCTCGGGAAAAAGGGGTTTGTTTTTCGGGCGCTTGTTAGGCTTAGCCTGTAGCCCTACCGCCTACCGTGATACATTCACAGTTAGTAAGCCTGGCTAACGTCGGAGTGACATATAATTATATTATATCTTCTCGCTCCGCTAACACTTCCCGAAACGTTGAGTGTACAAGTTCCGCGTGGTAGGAACTTTGTACTAGGTAGAAAAAAAGACGATTTAGTATGCGTACAGCATCTACTTAAATAAAAAATATTTTGACTTTGACTTTGACTATTATATTGTAAACAAATTACTTAAATACTATATTTACTATTGTGTTATTGTGTCTGTTTAATTTTCTGTTATTTTTATTGTACTCAGTAACTGTGATTATTCTATATAACTAATTTTCAATATGAGTACCTGTGTTGACAAATTTTCGGAAGGCGCCGCGGGAAGTTGTAAAACGTCACTCATCATGGCGCGATCGTTGATATCGTTGGACTGTGTATTTTGCTGGTGAATTATATGGATATTTCAGAGATTGAGTCTTTTACATTACGCAAGTTTTCAATCAGAAGCGGGATGAAAAACTCGCGCTTGGTGGCAAATAATTTGAATGAACAGGTCAGTGCGATCCAGTTATAACTTTCGTTCCGGTTATTGAAGACAGTGTTTCATCTCAATTTAACGAACTTATACGCTACGTTTATGATTCGAGTGTGTAAATAGTGATGCGTTATAAATTATGTTTTTTAAAAAAAATTAAAATATGTGTACGTAATTTGAAATAAGTTGGACATTAACGTATGATTTTTATTATAAAGGAAATAAGACATTACGTTCGCTTCTGTATCGCTTAGGGATACCTAATCGTGTTTCGACTATAAGTAGATTAATCGATATTTTTGTATAAACTAATCTGTAGATATACGCGGTACTTTTACTCAAATGTATATGATTATTTTTGCACATTCCCTTGTACTTGTATAATACAAGATGTAAGCTGTAAATAAGTATAACCGTGTTTTTTTGAGCACATTGTAAATAAGTTCTGTAAATTGCTAACTATGGGGTCTGAATCTGAAAGACGCTCTAGATCTCGTGAAAGACGATCACATAAACGTCGTCGCAGGCGTGATACAAGTAGTAGTGACTCGTCTGATACACGGCATAAATATCATAAAAAAAGTAAAAAGTCTAGGCGTTCCCGTCATGAAAGTAAGTCACGACGGAACAGTAGTAAGGGAATTAAGAGTGTCAGTAGGTCAAAACTAAATCGAAAAGTAGGAATGTCACCCCCCCTTACCCAATACTCAGAGCAAGATACAACCACAAGTGTGTGTTTCGTTGACGGCTCCGAATACGGGAGTAACAGTGGATACTCGTCCTAATAGCCAAGCTTGTATCCCGTTTATGAATCAATTAACTAGTACAACGCAGTTGCACCATAGCTCAGTCGCGCAAAATAATGTAATAATGCAACCGATACCCACCACTACTGACATTCTGACACCTGGTACTTCGTGTCCCTGTTCATGCTCGCTTGTGTCTCAAACTCCTACGCAACCGCCGCCGCCACCGGAGGCAATTGATAAGATGTTACCACAGAGTAATAATTCGGGAGCTCCAGCTCCAGTGTCGTTCTTTGGGTCCCATAATAATATTATACCGGAGTTTGACCCTGCTGATAGTTCGCAAAACGTTGAACTATGGATACACAAGGTAAATGAGTGCGCTCAGATTTATTCCTGGAATGATGTCCAAACATGTCATTATGCTATGGCCAAGTTAACGGGACTTGCAAAACGTTGGTATCAAGGATTACCAACGCTAATGTTTTCATGGTCACAATGGATTGAGAAATTGAAAAATGCATTCCCCTCAATTGAAAATTACGGTGATTTGCTACAAAAAATGCTTCAGTTACATTGTAAAATTGGTCAACCATTAGATGTTTACTATTATGAAAAAATGACACTTGTTAACAAATGTGAGATTATTGGTAAAAAGGCTGTTGCATGTTTAGTTCATGGAATAGACGATAAGTTTGTTAGGATGAGTGCAAACGCCTGTCGTTTTGAGGAACCAGAACAACTGTTTTCATTTTTGAAGACTTTAGTACAAAACGATAATCAAATAACTGGCAGGAGAAATGATAGTAGATTTAGTTTGAATCCTAATAAAGACATTAGAGAGAGACAAACGGTACAAAGTAGCTCAGGGTCCGCAAAACCAGGCGTAGTATGTTTTAATTGCGGGGAAACAGGCCATATACGTACACGTTGCACGAAATCTGTAAAAAAATGCAGTGTTTGTCATAGGTCGGGTCATACAGCAAATGAATGTTTCACCAACATACGCACATCACTTACAACTGTAAACGATAACGATAACAACGAATTGCCTCAATTGCCGGCTCCTCCCACTCTGTGATGGTAACATTTATGATCATTCGAGCCGACAAGAATCGCGGCAATAAATATACAATGCAATACACTACAATATAATATAATACAATACCATACAATACAATACAATACCATACCATACTATACCATACCATACTATACCATACCATACAATACAATACAATACAATACTATGGTTAGAGGAAATCTTGAAATCGACGATATGAAGGGAAAGTAGATTTTATTATAGTAGAGGATCATTACATGCCGAGTGATATTATCGTAGGCCAGATGTTCACAGAAATTATCTAATTATAAAACATCGGAATGTTTACTGTTTTATAGGGACTATTTCGCATTAGATCTTAAAGACATATTTAGTAGAAATGAAAATAAAACTTAAAGATAACACCCTGTATAAAACAGTGTTTGGCGACAAAATTCACCTCTGGTTGGTGTCTTCAAATGACCCCGTAGATAGTGATTCAGAATAATAAAATTGTAAAGCTAAAGGTATAATGAAAATAATGTAGCATATACAAATAAGTTTTGGATATCATACATTAGAATTTTATTAATATTAAATAATAATTTTAAATTGTTATCGTTTAAAGCTGATCCGAAATGATAAGCTAAAATAGGTATTGAATGATTAATATGGTTTATATTGTTTACTATGGTACCTTATATGTAGGTCTTAGTACAATCAGTAAAAGCCCTCTGTGGCGTACACTTTAAGCACCCTCAGTTACGTTATTTTTAGAGCCCCTGTGGCGTTATTTTTATAGCCCTCTGGGGCGTTCCTTTAAAAGCCCTCTGTGGCGTTCCTTTACGAGCCCTCTGTGGCGTTATTTTTAGAGCCCTTTGTGGCGTTAGCATAAGAGCGCCCTCTGTGGCGCTAGATTAAGAGCCCTGTGTGGCGTTTGCTTTAAAGCCCCTGTGGCGTTACTTTAAGAGCCCTCTGTGGCGCTAGCTTAAGAGCCCTGTGCGGCGTTAGCTTTAAAGCCCCTGTGACGTTACTTTAAAAGCCCTCTGTGGCGTTAGCTTAAAAGCCCTGTGTGGCGTTAGCTTTAAAGCCCCTGTGGCGTTACTTTAAGAGCCCTCTGTGGCGTTAGCCTAAGAGCCCTGTGTGGCGTTAGCTTTAAAGCCCCCTGTGGCGTTACTTTAAGAGCCCTCTGTGGCGTTACTTTAAGAGCCCTCTGTGGCGTTACTTTAAGAGCCCTCTGTGGCGTTAGCTTAAGAGCCCTGTGTGGAGTTAGCTTTAAAGCCCCTATGGCGTTACTTTAAAAGCCCTCTGTGGCGTTATTTTTAGAGCCCTTTGTGGCGTTAGCTTTAGAGCCCTGTGAGGCATTAGCTTGAAAGCTTTCTGTGGCGTTACTTAAAGAGTCTTCTGTGGCGTTAAGAGCCCTCTTGGGCGTTATATTATAGCCCTTTGTGGCGTTAGCTTAAGGGCCCTGTGTAGCGTTAGCTTAAAAGCCTCTGTAGCGTTACTTTAAAAGCCCTATGTGGCGTAAATTATGGAGCCCCTGTGGCGTTAGTGTTACTTACACAGCGTTAGTGCCATCTGTAGATTCAATTTAAAAGGCTTCCACTTGTATTTTTTTTCACTGGTAAAATATTTATGAGAACCGTTAAAATTGTGTGATTCCTTAATGTTGTTCTGAGTTTGGTTACAACTAGCAAATTCACGCGAGGTCGCGTGCGCTGTCAGAATGGCCGAATGTAAACAAATTACTTAAATACTATATTTACTATTGTCTTATTGTGTCTGTTTAATTTTCTGTTATTTTTATTGTACTCAGTAACTGTGATTATTCTATATAACTAATTTTCAATATGAGTACCTGTGTTGACAAATTTTCGGAAGGCGCCGCGGGAAGTTGTAAAACGTCACTCATCATGGCGCGATCGTTGATATCGTTGGACTGTGTATTTTGCTGGTGAATTATATGGATATTTCAGAGATTGAGTCTTTTACATTACGCAAGTTTTCAATATACATTAATTCGAAAGGTTACTTAACCTCAAACGGATTCACTTTAAACTGGTATCATTTTGACAACACGCTATCCGGACTTAATGCCTCTGAATCCTCGAAGTTAATCGGTCGACACAGCGGGGATTCATGAACACGACAAACAATAACAGGCAATAAGGCTTGAACGGGGGATATTTATGGCTCCACACGTGAGGTGAGCAGTTGACTAACTGTTTGTTAAGATGTTCTCTTGGGGGACTTTGGAAATCTATTGCTTTAGGAGCAGATTGTTTTATCTCGGAAGGAGCTCTTAAACTTTTTGCAAGATGTTGAGATAAGATAAATATTCTTTAACGTACACCAGTAGAATAGAAATACCCAAAAAATGTATATAGACAATGCAAAGGCAACCTTATCGCTTTGAGCGATTTATTCATGGCAACCTTCGTAACTGATAGAATTGTATATAAGATTGACATTGATTATTTTTTTCAAATCAATGTGAAATTGTATGTGGCTAAAAATGGTTTTGATTTCAGATAGAAAATGAGACGGATTGTCTTAGTGGGGGGGTATTTAGGAATCCTAAAAGCTGTGTCCCATACGAACATATATTATAAATTTAAAAAATATGATCAGTTTTCTTAAACAGAACGTCTATTCTGATGAATATAATATCTATTCTAAACAATAAACGCGAAATCGTAATAAATGTATGATAAATTCTTTCGAAATAATTTACTACGATAAACTTAAAAACGCTTCAAATCGCGACGATAAATTCGAAAAATGTCCTTCACTAACTACAATTTAGCATATTTCTATCAAATATAGGAAGTAACCATAAAAAGTTAACTTTCGTTACAAATATACGAGTACTATACTTATAAAATATCTATAACCATTTTCCTTAAGCTTCCCATCGTCAATTCGCAAAATAAACTCTTCTGACAAAGTGGATCAGCCATCTTAGAATGGAATGTTGTTTTTTTCGCAAATAAACTTAGGGTTTTTTAAAAATAAATATAATATGTTTCATGAGTACAGTCTATAGGGAAGTTTTATTTTGAAGTTACAACGTGAGTCAAATTTAATTTTAATCGGCCATTTTCACATGAGTTATAAGTTTTATGGGAGAAAAATTAGTGATTGTACATGTGTATAGTTCGTTATCTCCATCTGTACATTGTTCTTAAACCAGCGAAGAAAGTTTATAATAAAAACAAAGAAAATCAACATCCATCAAAAAAACAATACGATATCCTTACCAATAATTGGAATTATGGATGAAATCCCGACATTTTCCCACATTTCCGATGCGGGCCGTGATTAACGACTGAGGCACTTGCCGGCGGGACAGATTAGTGGTTTATAGTAACTAGAGGCTTTTCGTACCAAATTAAAACCTATTATGCCCAAATCTTTAAAGTAAATCCAGGCTAAAGTAAAGTACACACACACATATAGAACCGAATACAGAATTTCAAATACGAGTACCTTGGCAACGGCAGTATTTTTTCTTCATTTAAATTTTCCCACCTAATTACTATTTCGGAGCAAAATTACGTTTTTGTCAGCTAATAAAAAATACTGTAAGTTGTCAGAGAGTAGTATATTATTGCCGGTTCTGGACCACCGGAAACTGCAAACAGCATATTCCCCGGTCGTAAAGGGTACTGGCGACAGCCGCTGCCGCGACGCCGGAATGGCATTGTTGATGGTAGGTGTTGAAGGATGTCTTCGGCAGGTGTGCGACAACTCTGCCGCGACGCTGGAGTGGCATTGTTGATGGTAGGTGTTGAAGGATGTCTTCGGCAGGTGTGCGACAGCTCTGCCGCGACGCTGGAGTGGCATTGTTGATGGTAGGTGTTGAAGGATGTCTTCGGCAGGTGTGCGACAGCTCTGCCGCGACGCCGGAGTGGCATTGTTGATGGTAGGTGTTGAAGGATGTCTTCGGCAGGTGTGCGACAGCTCTGCCGCGACGCCGGAGTGGCATTGTTGATGGTAGGTGTTGAAGGATGTCTTCGGCAGGTGTGCGACAACTCTGCCGCGACGCCGGAGTGGCATTGTTGATGCCACTCCGGCGTTCGTAGGTTGAAGATCTTAGATGTAAGCATACAAACAAGATAGTGATGATAAACACGTTGTTAAGAAGGATAAAGGTGTATAACTGCATCTGTTGTTGGGAAAATTCAAAATAATAATTATTATGAATGTCTAGATTTAAACAATCAAATATACAATACTACTCTAGCATGGGAATTAAAAATAAAAATATATATATAATTATTAACAAACGTTTTTTATTTCATAAATACAACACAATTACTTTTCATTATCTTTAATTTCAATATTATAGTATTTGATTAATCTTAATGTAATAAAAAACACCCTTAACTCAGTGGTTATTCCACCACTACCAGAGTATATAAGTTCGATTCCCGCTCAATGTTATCGTAGCTTGTGTTTCCCGTACATACACGCTATCGCATCGGTGCGAACGCACACACGCGTGCGCTCCACCACGCTTGTGAGATAATGATGTAACTACGACACCCACCGCAGTGGCTCCTCTCACCTCCTGTCTTCTTCTTAACACGCCACTCAACCATCGACAATGTCACTTCAGCGTCGCGGCAGCGGTTGTCGTACACCTGCCGAAGACATCCTTCACCTACCATCAACAATGCCATTCCGGCGTCGCGGCAGCGGCTGTCTCCAGCGCCCCGTCGACGACCAGGGAGCATGCAGTTTGCGGTTTCCGCTGGTCCAGAACCTGCAATAATATACTACTTCAGAGAAACACCTATACAGGTGTAACAAAAAGGTGCTGTAGCTTGAATGTGGGCTTCTAATCATAAAACTGAACAACTTTTGTTACACGACTTTGTTGAAATCCCAAAAAAACTTTTGGACGTTTCATACAAACTTGGCTCGCAAGCAGCAAGCTGATCGATTTGTATGAAAAGACCAAAATTTTTTTTGCAATTTTTGCAACTTGTAGTACCCCACACCTTTTTGTTTCAACCTGTATATTCTGTTGAATAAATGTAACGTTATCTATTAAAAAAAAAGTATTTATTTTTAAATATCAAATGTGTGCGAATTCTAACTAGGTACCATACCCCACCGACAAGACCTTTTAGGATGAAGGCCGAAGTGAAACGACGTCGGATCGATTTGTTTAATTAAAAATAATGATGGACCTATCCACTGTCAATGCGGTGCTGAAAGGATCGGACCGGCTTGCCCGGATAATCCTTTAAAATCTAATCGATTGTGAACAAAATCGTTTTAAATTATTGAGTATCCCAGATTTTGGTTGCGTTATTTTGGTGTGAATTTTTTATTGGTATATACTGTGCAGGTTAGTGTTATGCCATCACGTCAGAAACAGAAGTGTGGCATCTGTTAATTACTTGCTAATGAGATAATGAGCTAAACAAATTTTATATAACGACTTTTAGATATAGTTACCCTTACCCTTTATTGTTGTACTAGAAACAATTTTGTCATGAAATAGATTTTAAGATAGATTTGATCAAAAACGTATGAAGTGGTTTTTGTAGATATGGCACTTTTGCTTATGACGGCAGTGTTATCGATATCAGTAATACTGTGGACCTTGACTAGGTAAGGGTGGGGCCATACGGTACGTTGCAGTGTCGTATGGTAATAATTTCACTCCATAAGTGGCGACACAGGCGATGCAGCAAGTACAGCGTTTGTGCGACGCGGCGCCACATCGCTTCGTGTGACTGTACCCTTAAAAAAATGCATTTGTGGTATTGCTCTAGTTCTATCACATGTACGTAACGGTTTATATATTATCTAATAACGGAATCCATCAAGCTGTTTTAGCTACAATCGGTAATAATGACATGACAACATGATATTATATAGGGTGTAAGGGTCAGGTTTTCGAAAACTTTAGGGGCTTGCTCAGTAGACGAAACTAAACAAATTTCCACAAGATTTTTTTTCAGGAAACGAAAAAAAAAACGGCTTCTTCATACAAAATTATAAACTTGATTGGACAGTTTGTATGGAGAAGCCGATTTTTTTTCGTATCCTGAAAAAAATCTCGTGGAAAGATGTTCAGTTTCGTCTACTGAGCAAGCCCTTAAAGTTTTCGGAAACATGTCCCTTACACCCTGTATAGTAAGTATGTAATAAAATAGGTGTAGGATCCGTTAACTAGGGCTTCTGCTCATCATATCGAACAACTTTTATACTTCTGAAATTGTAAAAAATATAATATGTTCATATTATATTTTTTACTGAAAAAAAAATTGGCAAAACAGCTGATCGATTTTAAGTATATTACTCACTTGCTTAAACCCAAAAACATTGCGTCTTTTTAACCGACTTCAAAAAAAGGAGGAGGTTCTCAATTCGTCGGAATCTTTTTTTTTATTTTTTTTTATGTGTGTTCACCGATTACTCGAAGACGCCTGAACCGATTTGGAAAATTCTTTTTTTGTTTAAAAGGGTATACTTCACGGGTAGTTCCATATAAATTTTATCGAAATCGATTTAGCGGTTTTTGAGAAAATCAACAAAAACATAGCAAAATTGGAGTTGTTGCGATTGAAGTCGGTTGTTTTTAACGTATTCAGCGTGGTTATACGTCTAAATATCTGCGAGTCAGCGAAGGTCAGGATAGCATGACTTGCAGTTCACTGTACGCTTTTCCAAGAGGGTAATCAAGTGGAACATTTTTTTGGCCATCAGATCATTACTATCCTCTGTTTTCTTTCATTATAACACAAAAAGACTTTTGAGTCTTCATTATTCGATTCGATCGGAGCGTAGGCGTGCTAATTTGACAACACCACAAAATGTTTTAAGTGCAAATAATTTAATTAATTCTTAAAGACTATAGAAGAATGAATAATTAGAACTTAGGAGTTTTTATCGCCTGATTATAGTTCTAAGATGTAGGTGTATTGGTAAGTAGATATATTTACACTTTATTTGAAATAATTTGAATTTACAATTTTCTAGTTAAAAATTACGAGACGTTTGATTACGAGATGAAACTGATTATAGGGGGTGAAATAAGACACAATTTTATCACCCAAAAATTTTTTTTAAAAATAAAAAAGTAAAAAAAAATGTTTTGTGGATGTTTTTTTTTAAATAACATCTGCTGTCTCCAAGTAAACAAAACGTTGTAACTTTTAAATTAAGAAGGTTAGAAGGTTGAAACAAACAAAAGTGAGGATTGGTAATAGATGACCATGCGACTGAAAAAAAGTTGACAAAAAATAAACACCATCAATTAAATATAAGCATTTTTTACAGATTTTTTTTATTTTTTTGTGTTTAATTGCTTTTTTTACTTTTATATATTTTTTAAATATTTTTCTGGGTGATGAAATTGGCTTTTATTTCACCCCCTTTCATATGTCCACTTTATAAAGACTCACACTGTATAAATCATATCTTGACCTAGCATTATGATGTAATAGAATTTAAGTTTTTTTTTTCAATAATGTGTTGGAGGGAGTTTTTTTGGGCCCGTCGTTTCTTCTCACTCCGCAAACACTTCCCGAAACGGTGTGTTTACGGGTTTCGAGTGGTAGGAACCTCGTATTAGGTAGATAAAAGAATGACGTTCGAAAAGTGTACACTGCTACCTACTTCGAATAAAATATATATTTTTTTTTTCATTTCGTTTCAATTATTTACAAAAAATAAATGTTATCAATGCGAAGAGAAGGTAGACAGCATGAAACAAGTATGCGCTAGGGATTAATGTTCCGGAAACCTTCATGCAAAAAAATTAAACAGTGATTTTTAGGGTGCAAAAGTAATTTTAGCCTAACAAAGGGGACCGTGTTCCAAACAATTGCGTTTCCCCCCGGTAAAGCTTTTATTTCGGGAACAACTTTTCCCAGTATTTTTTTCTCTTTAACAGATTATTTTTAAGCCACTCTTTAACTCTTCTAGGGGAGTTCAAAAACAATATCCTTTGTATCGAAAATACAAAGCACTTTTTAAAATTAATTTCTTTGTTTTATTTTTAGCTACACGGTGCCCGTTTCCACATCTACGTTCGCTTGGAAGACGAAGTACACCCAGACAGAACGTCATTTTGTTCTCTTGCCTAATTATCCTTTCGAAATAAGAAGAAAAATAAACAAAATAAAAGCCGGCCAAGTGTACGTTGTCGGAACCATTCAGCGATACGATATAATAAATGTTTATCTTCCTTTTTTTAAATTCAGGTCTGTGTTAAAACTTTTTGTAATTGTGTCTTTGTCTGTGACGAACAAATGGAGGGTAGGTGTTTTGTTTCTTGCTTATACATACGATTTTTCCATCTACCTATATCTTGTGTCGTTAGTTGGTTTATATAATAGTTTGGCTTCGTGATCGTACCTATACTTTAATTTTTTAAAGTAAAGTAAAGCTCCTAAAGTAACTACTTCCTACAAAGGAAATCTTCTTTTTATTTTCAAGTGATACAATTTAATCTTACCTATCACAAAGGATTAGCGGTGGTAAAGGTAAAGAATGAATGAAGAAAGAATGTATTTTAACCTACTTAGCGAAGTTTGATTACAGCTGTCATTCTTGTCAACATACAATTCGCTTGGCTTGTAATATTTATCATGTAAGAAAGCGAAGCGAAATATTCTAGCTAACTTCGATTTTATCATTCAATCATCAATTCATCGATGTGGATCCATCAACCAGTTTCGCTGCCCTGATGGTGATTAAATGCATCCTTTTATTCATGGCATACATTAATACTAAAAGGTCCCATTTATTACTCCGTCAAAGCGTTTCTGATACTGAAAACACATAGGTACGAAAAATGTTTCCAATATACCCAATACCTAAAGTTTACTTTTTCGTAAACTTTAGGTATTGGGTATAAATTATACAGGATCTATCAAAATTCATGTAGGACTATAATTATTGTAACTGGGGATCCTACTTATCATTTTAAACACGTTTTGTTCTAGGATTTTGCCCAAATTGCGAAAAAATTTTAGGAATCTCCATACAAAATGTCCAAAAAAGGTAATAATATTTTTTTATGAAAATCCAAATTTTATGATTGTGATTTGAACAAAGTTGTAGTACAAATGTTATTCAGAAAGATGAGCAGAAGCCCCATTTAAGGAGTCCACACCAATTTTATTACTACACTTACGAATATTGGTAAAGCTAAATAATAAACATGAATAAATATGTTAAGACATCTTGCATCCACACAGTTTCAGATGGAGTCAAATTAGCGACACTTCAGACTATAGTATGTAGGGTATTGATTTTTAACAAAAGAGGGAGGATAGGGGATGGGGAAGGGTTCAGTGCTAGTGGAAATTCAGTTAAATTTTTGATATAGACAATCATTCTGCCAGTGTCAGGCATTCAGAGTGGCACATGTAGAAAGTGCAACAAACTAACGGCTATTCTACAATAATTGAGTACCTAAAATAAAAACAAAACAAGGACATCAATCAATCAATTAAATATTCTTTATTGTACAGAGACATAATACATGATAGTATAATTAAATTAAAAAGAATGTAGCTGTACAATTTAGGCGGCCTTATTGCTTAGAGCAATTTCTTCCAGGCAACCTGAAGAATGGAAAACTTATACATAATAGTGGGCTGTGGTGGTGCCTGGACATTTGCAAATTGTTGCTTAAAAAATTAAATCTGTTAACATTAGTGACATTAGCGTCAGCCAGTACCATACAAACCGTTTATTGTAAAATTGCCTTAAAACTTTCGACAGAATTATCAATGATATCCTTCTTCAAAAGTTCTTTCCCTTACAGGCAGGGTATCGTGGTATTGCCTGCACTATGCCTGCACCTGCATGTTATTTTTTATCTCATTACAAGAGCTATGAGTGTTTCCAATGGTAACTACTGAAAAGCATGACTAGATGACCAGTAACGATATCTTATAATTATGATAAAAGCAAAAAGAGTATAGCAAGCGGTTAATTTTTTTTAAATTCTTTATGTAGGCAGCCAAGCCTAGTTGTATCATTGCCAGTGACTATACGTCCACACAAATAGCGACATCTGTTAAAACTAAAGAAAAGTTCATTAACTGTAGTTGCTTACGATATTAATTTATTTTTCTTAAAACATACACTGGTATTCAAACACCTCTTTCTAAATAACTGTTTCTAACCCAACCATATTCATACCTAATATTATTGGTCCAGATAGGCGTTATTAGCCTAGCAACCATGAGGGCGCCACCAAATGAAGGAGATAACTGAAATTTATGTGGACCGATATCGACTCCTGCCCTTGCGTCGGTGTGTTCCTCGTGTCGTCCATAGATATACACAAAATTTATAGGGGTTGACAATTTGTACTGTAATTGAACAGATAATGTGGGTCTGATGTATCTTCCTATGTATGTAGCTTTATTGTTTGCTGTTCACACTCTTGTGATGTAAGAAAGGCTATATTCTATGTTGTTTTTTCAAAATTGTCCCAAAATGACGAAATTTTTCTCTTGCGTCTGTTTATCACGTGATGTTTTTTTTAGCAACTTTTTAGATCCCCTCCCCCCTGATGATATGTGGTGAGGTTTTAGACTACCCCACACCCCCTACCCAAAATCACGTGTATTTTTTTGGTACAAAATATTATCTTTAAAAACAGGTGTAATGTAATTTAATTCTGGAAAATTGAGCACCGTGATAAAATTTTCCAGACAGACATTAAGGTGCATGTTGTTTCTGACTGCCTGAAGCCGTTTCGAACCTTGGCAAGAGTTGAAAACAACATAACAACAAAAGTCCGACGTTTGGAAATTACTCTAGAAATCGCGCCTTCAGCGTAAAAATAAATACACGTGATATCTCAGTACACCCCCCCTCCCCCTTGTGACATTTCGTGATTTTTTTCTGAACCCCCTCCCCCCCCCTTTTCAGCCTCACGTGATTAATGGACGACCTCTTAGTGGTAGGATATATTTAAAGCAGAGGCATTTAAAATTGAATTCGATAGGTCGATTGATAATAGGATTTGGTAATTCGATAGGATTACAGTTTGATTTGTTGTTACAGATGATACGTCACGAAGCGTTATGACGCTTATTTGAAATGAGTGAATCAACTATCCGAGCGATATCGGCGGCGACCACTTCGGCTCCTAAAATGCTTATTTAGTATCTACTTAACTAGGTTGATGGATTGTAAATTTTTGCGACTTAGTACCTAATGGCTCTCTTCGTATATTATTTATACTTAGAACTGGTAGTAAGTGATTATTCAATCAACTACCTATTGATTGATTGTTTGCAAATCAAAATTAAAAAAAAAAAATACAAATTTTTAACACCACACAAACGCCGGTTGAACCCTGAGATAGCACGGTTAATTGAGGCACACGGTAAGAAGAATTGGTATGGGAAAGTTACTGATATTAATAGTTACGCACTTATACATACTTAACTAAAGTTATCCGAAGTCCAGCTCGCAAACTCTTTTGTCTCCCAAAAAATCTGCACCTCATTAATATCAGCCTGTCCACAGTGCCAAAGAAACGGCCCTGTCGCTGTCGGCAGTAACAAAAAAATATTCCACCGTACATCCGGACGTCGGCCAAAAATCCGTAACGTACCTTTGTTGGAATTTGATAAATTCATTAGGGCGAGTGTCGCGGATAACCCACTTGTTTTCATTTGGCTCAAAATGGCCGTCATTATAGCATAGAGCGAAGTGCTGTTACCCATTACCTTGAACCGGGCATTACTCTTGCTTTAGGCTAAGTTCAAGTCTGCTTAGGTTTAATATTACTTGCTTTATTAAATTACCATATTATTTATTTCGAGTTCGCTCAGAGTGAGGTAAGTGGAAAGAGTTTGCATATCACATTTATAACTATCTACCAAGATCATGTTTTCGTTCAATATAGATTTTACACATCTACAGACTTCATTAACGTTTAAATAAACACAGAAAATTGCCATTGGTTGCTTTGCACCTAATAAAAATTACCCTAAATTTATGACAAGATTCTCCGATGTTATATGTATATTATAAAACGCACACGAGAAAGTTGGTTGATGAGATGTATCTATCAGTTGTCACTTTTTGGTGAGAAAGGTCACCTGTATAGGGTCCTTATGAAAAACCTGAAAAATTGTAACCACAACTTCTATCATAAACTGAATAACTTTCCCTAAGAAACTATTACTCAATTCACAGTTTTTTTGATTCCTCATACTTATTGATTAATATTAATTGATCCGCCAATTAAAAAAAAAAAACACATTTGCGAACTGAGTATTTTCCTTGGTGAAAGTGGTTCAAATCCATGAGCAGAAGCTACAGGAAATTACATATTATGGACGATGCACAACGGCACAACTTTGAATTGTGTCCAAATCGTAGGTTTTAAATAAATTTCCGGACCAAAAAATAACACAAACAAACCTTTGGTGCGCATAGTATTTTTCATCATAATACCCCAGCCAACACCGACTAGCTGAATAAGTTTTGCATAAACGCAATTCTGGCGACTATAAGCTGCCAAGATTGTTTGGATAACGTCTGTGTAAGCGCTTATACAGATGATATTCAAGCAATTTGGGCACAAAATATCTTGCTTTAATGTGAATAACATCTGACCAATAACCACATAGCAGCTGAATAAATGCCACATAGAAGCTGAATATCTTCTGCATAAATTCTGATTTACCTTTTATCCAGAAAAAAGCTCTGTTATGCAGCTGATAAATTTTTGACCTCAGATATTCAGCTGATATTCAAAAAACAGATGTAAGTCGTAGTTTTATACAGAAATTATGCAAATAAATTTATAAAACGGACATTTTGTTTCTTTCGAATGGAACCATTTTAGGTTAATTACATACAAATCGTAATGGTCGCCTTAAAAATTTGGTATAAGTAAATTGTTTGACATATTCAAAATACGTTCAAAGTAAATTATTTAAGCGCATGGCACTTTACTGTGAATTGATATATATGTTTACTGTGAAATTTCCAAGATAAAACTACAATTTTAGAAGTAAACATACGTGTAATAATATCTCGACTTGAACGAATAAAATATTGCAAATTTCAGTCACGGAAAATAGTGCGAGTGATATTTTGTAAACCGCCATTGTTCCTTTTTTATTAAATCAAGTGTTTGATAAGACAAATATTATAGATTTTCATAAAAAGAGGTTAGGTAATGGCGGTGATGTTCATTCTGAATATAAGTAGCTGTTTCAGTGATTTTCTTGCATATTTCTGCATAATAGGTCACATGCAACTACTAATACAGATATTATTTGGTTAAAAGTACCATAATTATACTCTTATCCAGCTTGTTAGGGTTACATTTTAGGTAAAATAAATAGAGATAGTTGATATTACATGATATAATGTACAATAAATTTTTAATGTATGGAAGAAACTCGCCTCTTATTTTATTTAAGAAAAACATGAAATAAAAATCCTCACATCTTCAAAAATCTTTTTTTAGAACTCTTAAAAATTGGCAAACCATCAAAACTGATAAATTTTATGGTACTTGGGAATTCTTTTACCACGGCTTCTACTCATGAAATTGAACTACTTTCCCTAAGGAACCTATACGCGATTCGTAAAAAAAATGTTGAACTTCCCATACAAAATTTACACTGTATACAAGTGTACAGTTGTTGATTAATTAGTATGCGGACTCCAAACATTTTTTTGCCAATTGAGTATAGGTTCCGTGGGAAAAGTTGTTCAGTTTTACGAGTAGAAACCGTGGTTAAAAAAAGCTGCTATTTAAATGGAGGGTATTTATGAAATACCAGTGTTGGGCGTTAATCAATTAATCGCAATTAAACTTTTAGTTGCACTCTGCAATTAAATTGTTAATTGAATAAAAATCAATTGATTAAAAAAATAATTGCAGATAAATTAATTACAATTAATAATCGCAATTAAACTTTTAGTTGCACGCCCCGGATGCGCCAAGATGTTACGGGGGCGCCCTAGGTGCGCCAAGGGAGAAGTACGGGGGCGGTAAAGGGGAGACGCCAAGGGGGCGTTAACGCGTTGCCCCTCCTGCCCGCCTTTCCCCCTTTCCCCTTCTGCCCCTCCTGCCCCCTTTCCCCCCTTGCCCCTCCTACTAACTTTCCCCTTCTGCCCCCCTTGCCCCTCCTGCCCATTTGTCCCTCCTGACCCCCCTTTCCCCCTTTTCCCCTCCTGCCCCCTCCCCCTGATTTTTTAAATTTGCCCAACCACCTTCGATTTCTTTGATGTCATAGGATATTATCTGGATGTCATAGTCCTAGGATCAACTGGTGAAAATTCCAGGAAAGGACTCTTGGGAAATATTTTTATTCACTGCCCATTTTCTAAGGTTATTGGGAAATTCAAGTCAATCTTTTAAATTACTAGTACTTGAATCGCTATTCTCAATATTTGTATAGTCATTTTCGTCTAGAATCTGAGATTGAGATGCAAATTCTTCATATACAGAACCCTCTTCAACTGTGTTGGTTTGACTCACAATTGGATCCGGCCCTGTAGTGAGCTATCTGGGTAAAAACGTAGTTTTTTTATCTTATCATATCATATCATATCATATCATTTATTCACAATTATTTGTAATGTTATGTTCACAATATTCGTGTATAAATAGATGTTAAAATATATTACAAATAACCTTTTCAAGGCATTAGTGAAGTCAGGTATTAGCATTCATAATCAGAACATAACACAATTAAAAATATAAAACATTAATATATAGGTAGGTATATCAATTAATCAGTTACTTTCTGAATAAGATTCAAAAATGTTATCTGTTACCGCTATAAGCTTAATATAAAGGTAGTTGTACGCTCCTAGTGCAGAAGTCTCCTGTATAAGGAACGAAAAATTCTAAAATATTCAGCATCTGAATAAATTCGTGTGATTTGATTCACTATGCAGCTTCTTACTGTTTAACTACACTGTGTACCTAAGTTATACAGAACAATGCTGAATCGCCAGCTAATAGCTGTTTCAGTTGCTTGTATTTGAATATCGTTTGTTTAACATTTCTACTCATGATTACCTTTTCAGCTTGAAAAAAGATAGCGAACTTAATACAGAACTTATTGAGCTTACATTGTTATTATAGTCCAAAAACTCTTTTATTCAGCATAAAGCTATAACGTCAGCTGTAATACAAATATATTAAAGCTTTAAACTGCTTATTGCGGTATATTTTCACTGTTGTCTGGCTTATGTGTTGGCTGGGACGGGACACCGCGTCAAAATAAACTCATTAAGTATATGTAATGCTTTTAAACATATTCGCTACCTAAACGAATGTATTTTTTTTTGTAAAATGTAAATCTTGGCGTGAAATACAGAGTGGATGTTAATCTTGAAACTGAACAATTTGAGCAAAAAAATTTGAACTCTACATGCAAGATGGGCAAAAAAGCTGCACATTTTATTGTATTTAATTTTATAAAAGTCTAAGAACAAAAGTATTTAAGTAGATAATGAGTAGAAGCCCACGTCTATTACTGTATATTCTGCCGAAAAACTTAGTACTCAGGTAGTGTCTGGAAGTTTAGTGGTTAAGACTACTTTTTTACTTATCTTTTGTTATGTTTCGACTTAAATTTTTCAGACTGATTTTATTTTTCTTTTAGTTTCTGTTGAGGAAGAGCGAGGCTTCCTGATACAGGCATTTTCATACTAACCAGGAACACTCAACCACATTTTTTCCAGACTGCTTCTGCTTTCCGTATCATGTCAGAAAATAATGCCTATTTGATGACTATTGCCATTTGTAAGAATCATCTGCTATGACGTATAGGTTTTTTCTTCCATTGTTTATAATCTACATGACTAATCACTAATTGGGCAATCTGTAATTTAAAACGTCGAAACAAATACCCATTAGGGCGCGCGCGCGGTTTAAAATCTCGTTCCCTGTTTTTCGTTCTTCCCAAAAAGACCCTGAAAGTGAACCGTAGCTGTTTGCCTGATTATGCTAACGATAATGCGGCGGTAACTCTAAATTACATGCTTGCGGCGCTTTCTCGGTACACAGCCATTGTGACATGGAGGTCGTCTATTAACAATTTGATGAGGAGGGGATGTTGTAAGGAATCAAATTAAAGTCGTGAACTAAACATGTGGACAGTCATAAACTATAAAATAAAAGTTTATATTTTAAAAGACAACACTTTATTTTTTTTTTTCTTGTCCAGAAGTAGAAAATAATAGCAGGAGCGAGCCTTTAGAATTTAGAGACGTGAATGGAGTATATAGGTTTAAATTGCTTCGCCCGTTTTTATTTCCAAGTTTTCATTGGTTTTATATGAAAACCTAAGCTAGAATCCCGAAGGAGCTCTGTTGACTGCTTGATTGTTTAAGTTTTGAGAGAATAGTTTTTTATAGAAAGAACCTTAAAATTTTATCGCGAACAACTTTATTTTTTAATGTTATATTAATGGAACTGACGCTTTTTATAAGTTTAAGGCATTTTTTTAAAGTTTATTTTACTTTTTGGTTGTTGTTATTACCATAAATTTAAAAGTACTTTTAAATAAGGAATATATATTAAGTAGGTTAGGTAACAATTTTGATAACCTTATTAATAAAATATATGACAATCTCGTGAAATTTGACCTTAAAAATATAAATGAAAAACGTTTTTTCCACATTCTATGTCTGCGTCTTATCATTATTTTTACCTAGTCTTTGAGTTTTCAAGTTAGTACTCGTATACAAATTTAAATTTTGCAGCGCAGTGTTAGTCGCAGCAGTGACATTCGAATCTACGTCAATTGCTACAGTGGCTTTTCGTTCCTGCGTATCACAATGAAAGTTTTTCGCAACAGCATGTGTCGCTATTACAGCGTCATTCGCAACTAAACCAGACCATTTAAAGACCATCCAGGCAGTTTTTTTTGTTGTAGATCAGTTTAAAGGAGTAAAAGCTGTGTTCAAAAGCATAATCACAATAAATTGGGATCTATAGTTAACGGTTAAAATATAAACAACTTTACTGAAGTCGTTAAAAAACATGAAAGTTAATCAAAAATAAGCAAATAGGCACTCAGCTCCAAAACTAATTGACTAATTAAGATAAATGTATTCAATTATTCGTCCAATGTTTAAATTTAACTGTAACTCATAAGCAAATAAGACATATTGGCTTTAATTAAGAAAAACCATCTATTCAAAATTTCAGGTACTTTTACCAATTCGTTTCTAGAATTCATAATGAAACTGTCAGTGACTTTGTTTTTCTTTTGTTTCCTCAGTTTTTATTCGTTGGTCGAGTCTGATTCAACAACTCCGCTACCTCGGCCACCTATATATAAAGTAAAGTATCTTCCATACATGTTTTCTAGATTCGTAAAGAAATACAACAGGAAGTATCCTACAGCTGCTGACGCTATTCAGGCGTATCACAACTTCTACGATTACGTCAAAACTATTCAAAAGATGAATAAAAAGGCGTACAAAATGGGAAATGCACATTATGTGACTATAGGACCATATTCCGATTTGAACGCAAAACAGTTTCTAATTGCGTCACAAAGCCGATACTTGGGTAAATAGTTTGGGAATACATCCATGTCGCGGATGAGAACATGACTTTAGGTAAGTAAAATCAAGACATATAGTCAAGAGCCAAGTTTGCGACAAAATTTTAGGTACTTGATTTATTTTCAGACAAAAAACTAAGTTTTTTATGAAAATATTATTGTCTCTGTTTTAGCAAATAAACGTTTTTTCACATCAATCCTATGACAAAGGCAAATTGTGTATTGAATAATCAGCATTTTTTGCCAAAGATACCAAAAGGACAACTCGACTTCGTGATTGTTGTTTATTAATTATTAAAATGCCAATACATTCACATAGTAACTTGACGTTGTTTTATTTTACGAACTCTATATTAATTTTAGTTCAACAACAATTTCAGTGGCTATTTCATATACTTAAACGATTAAATGCAATTTATTGTTTTAATTTTTGATATCATTATTTCTATATGTTACGGCTATGTTTTTCCTGTTCGACTGCATTTTTATTGCAAGGTAATTAAATTGATAACAACTTAAAAAAATAAGCATTCACAATCTTCAGTTTAAATTATACGGATTTGTTTTTTGTATTTTTTATTTTATTTGCTCGCCATGAAGATTTGCTCAAGTATACTTATCAATTGGCTGATTCTTGCCACCCTCAATGTTGGTGCTCAGATGATAGAAATATACGACTTGGATAGGGCACCGGAGATTTTCGAAGAGTTCGTCAAGACTTACAATAAAAACTACAGGAGTGTCGGTGAGCACAGTTGTCGGTTTGAGATCTTCTACGAGAGGCTGGCTGAGATCAATGAACGCAACATGGACCCCAGGAGGCCGTGGACCTCAACCATCAACGAATTCACAGACTTGACAGCAACGGAGCTTCAAAAGATACATCTTAACGATTACTTTGGAAGAAATTCGTAAGTTTTCATACAGAGAATTCGCCGAAGGGAGACAGATTAGTGATTCATGTAGTGTGTTCCGAATTTATTCATAGTTTTAAATATGAATTGGTGATATTGATAATGGATATGGATACGGGCAGCGCAAGACCGGTCGTCCTGGAAATTCTTTGGGAAACCTTTGTTCCGCATTGGACGACTTTTGACTGATGATGAAAATGATGTCGATACCGATAATAATTAAACGACGTCACGAATAAACTATATTGAAATAAATGAAATGACGTCAAAATGATTTTTTATTCCCAAGGTATGGGAAGAAACTCAGACTCAGCAGTGGGAACTCTGCAGCAGACTCAGTTATGAAAACATAGTTAAAAATATCGATTAATAACCTATTATACTTATTTCAGAATTAAGGATTGGAGTTCATATAAAAAACGTCCTCAAAATTAAGTTGATCTCTAATGAAAAAAGTTAGCAAAAAATATTATAAACAAAGTGTCAATGTATCGAATACGTTCTGTATTTTTCAAATCCATTTCATTATCAAACATTTTATAAAATAAACGACTTATGAAATCATAAAACTATTTCACTGCTACTACTATTATCTAATCAATCTGTGCTGCTACTTCGCCACTACGGCACATATTAGATAATATAATAGTACTATGTAACTACGGTATATTATTTTGTCTCCCTATTGCAGTAAAAAATATGCCCGACACAGCACAAAAGTATTCATATACGTAAATGCAATTTTTGGTCCGTAATACGGTACAGAAAATTTTAATAAATACAATTGAAATAAACCCAGCTGTAAATCTATTTTATATCCATCAGGGAATCCTAACGTATATAACAATACCTTGCACTTGAAAATACATCCTGCCCTGCTGTTTTGGCTGGACGCAAGACGCGGTAACAATGGAGCAAACGCAATATCGATATCCGCCGCTTGGACAGTTAAGTAAAAAAAAGTATGTATCATAGCGCTCTGGCCACGAAAGTGTTAATTTGTTCAAGAGCAGACCGTCCCATCAGCGTGTACTGGGAACTCGCTGTTACGCGCTGCACACGGCCTGCGTGAATGCAGTCATCAGTAAAAACGTAGGAAGGGCCAGTGACGGTTACTTCCGTACATTTTTGTGGAGTATTTTCGTTGTGCTTTAATGGTTATTTTACCTCTGAATAATACTTATATTATATTTGTTAGGTACCTAAGTATATATAAAATCCCTCAGGAAAATTGGCTAATGGTGCATGTGTTTTTTGAGGTTACTTTGTTAATGAAAGTAGTTCTTTTTTTACTTTTTGTCTAGATAGATCTCGATATAGTCGGGGATTTAGTGCGATGAACCGTTTTATTTTGGATCCGGCGCTCAAACTTGGCATAGTTATTTCCTAGGTCATTCTGAGTGGATTAAGCTCGGGAGCCATCGGGAGCCATCCCCCGTTTGGTAGGGGGAGGGGGGGAAAGTTTGTTTCTGCCGCGCTCCATTTGAGGACTTATATCTCCAAAACTATTGGTACTAGGGCAAGTGAGATATCATTTTCGTATGATTCAAGGATAAGGAATTCATTTCTGTAACAAAAAAAATAACTTTCCATATATAAAAAAAGAGATATTTGATAAAACGTATAAAACATGACTACCGTTTTTCCGCATATGTGTCGATTAATTTTTAATGGTCTAAGATATTAGCATGAAAAAAATATATTCTGAAAGCCACATTACCAAGGATTATAAAAATATAAATTTTATTAGAATAGCATGATAAATACTTCGTGAAAAAAATAAAATTCAATGCGTGGCACCGTGGCATAAAACGCGCAGTCCGCGTGGTTCTAAATTACAGGAGTTGTATTTTTTTTTTCTATGAAAAGTATTTTTTTTTGTTGCAGAAATGAATTTGTCATCCTTGAAATATCCGAAAATGATGTCGGACTTGCCCTAGAACATAAAATTATGGAGATATAAGCCCCAAAAGAAGCGCGATCCAACAAGTAGATAATGAAGTGTGGGTGGTTTTTTTTTCACATACGTGTCGATTAATTTTTAATGGTCTAGGATATTAGCATGAAAAAAATATATTGTGAAAGCCACATTTCCTAGAATTATAAAAATATAAATTTCATTAGAATAGCATAATGAATACTTAGTGAAAAAAAAATTGATGCTCGGCAGAGTAGCATAAAACGCGCGGTTTTAGTATCTGTTGTTCGTTTGTGAGTAAGTAAATAAAATGAATCATCTAGCGCCCAAAAATTACTGTTAAGTAACATAATAAAAATAGGTACATATATTATTATTTAAATATTTCTCGCACGCACAAAATATTCATCACGTAGAACAAAAAATATTTTCCTTAAAAAATCATATATGAGAAAATTCGAAAAATGTGACTATTGTATTTTTCATACGAATTATGGTGGTTTACTATCTATCAGCCGAAAGACGTCCACTGATGAAAAAAGGCCTCCCCCAAGGATTTCCACACCGACCGGTCCTGTGCGGTTCGCATCCAGCAGCTTCCCGCAACCGCACCAGGTCGTCGGTCCACGGAGTCGGAGGTCTGCCCACACTGCGTCTTTCGGTGCGCGGTCGCCACTCGAAAACTTTACTGCCCCAACGGCCATCTGTTCTACGAGCTATTTGCCCTGCCCACTGCCACTTAAGTGTAGCGATTCTGAGAGCTATGTCGGTAACTTTAGTTCTCCTACGTATCTCCTCATTTCTGATTCGATCACGTAGGGAAATACCAAGCACAGCACGCTCCATCGCCCTTTGGGTAACCTTGAGCCTTCTTATGAGGTCTATAGTAAGCGACCATGTATCGGATCCATATGTCGTCTCATCACTGGCAACACACACTGGTCAAAGACTTTAGTCTTGAGACACTGCGATATTTTGGACGTGAAGATATTGTGGAACTTTCCGAACGCTGCCCAGCCAAGTTGGATTCGACGATTGATCTCTTTCTCGAAGTTGGACCTACCTAACCGGACTGCTTGTCCCAGGTATACATATTCTTCGACAACTTCGAGAGTAGAGTCTCCAACCTTCAGAGGAGTGGGTGTAACACGGACGTTTGACATGATTTTCGTCTTATCCATGTTCATTTTAAGACCCACTTGTTGGGAGACTTTACTGAGTCCATCGAGCATTGCGCCTAGGTCCACCAAGGTCTCAGACATGATCACGATTTCGTCAGCAAATCGAAAGTGAGTGATGTATTCGCCATTGATGTTGATGCTGAGTCCTCTCCAGTCCCCAAGCTTAAAAACGTCTTCCAATGCAGCGGTGAACAGTTTCGGAGATATAACGTCTCCCTGTCTCACCCCACGCTGCAGCCGGATAGGTTTCAAATTCTGATGCTGGAGGTGGACCGACATGGTGGCGTTTTCACACAAACACTTCAACACTTCGATGTGTATCGATAGTTAATTTGGCACTGTTGGAGAGACTGTAACACAACCCAGGTCTCGATCGAAACAAAAGCTTTCTCATAGTCCACAAACGCCATTATACTCTTCGGTCTTCTGTATAATCTGCCGCAGCGTATGTATGTGGTCTATGGTACAGAAGCCTTTTCGGAAACCAGCTTGTTCGGGAGGTTGGAAGTCGTCAAACCTGCGAGACGATTCGTAATGATTCTTGACATGTCTTGTAGACATGGCTCAGGAGTGAGGTGGGTCTGTAATTCTTCAGAAGAGTCTTATCACCCTTCTTGAAGAAGAGCACCACCACACTTCTGTGCCCTGTGTACCTGTTTTCAGAAGCTCAGCCGCAATTCTGTCATCACCGGGTGCCTTGTTTTTCTTAAGCTGCTTGAGAGCCATTCTAATCTCGCATAGGCTGACGTCTGGGATATCTTCGGAATAGTGTCAGTTCAATCCGACTCTCGGATCTTCAGCCAGATTACTGACAGCATGTAGTCGTGTATAATTGTCCGTAGACCTCTCAACCTCTTCCATCAGCTTGGGCTTGGACGACACGACTCTGCCATCCTCGGTCTTCAGCTTTGTCAGTTGACTTTGACCAGTAGACAGATCCCTTGCCAATACTTTAGACCTTTTATTGCGCTCGATAGCCTCTTTAATACAATTGATATTAAATTGGCGTCAAGGACTTGGAGATCTGTCTGTTTAGTCGCCGATATTGACAAGCATCTTCAGAGGATTTCAGAATCAGGCTCCGTTTTTCCTCCATGAGCTTGCTGGTGAGGTCCGAGATCCGATATGTTTTTTTAACGTCTTGTTTTGAAGGCCTTCTTCCCAGCCGTTTGGATAATTTGCACAAACCTGTCGTTGTATTCGTCCACATTTCCACATTCTCCTAGGCATTCGAAGCGATTGTGCAACTCGATCTGAATGCTTTCGGGGTTTTGGAGTTGTATAGGCGCTGGTCGAAGCTTCATCAGTTGTCATGAAAATAATTTGACGTGGCTTGCGAAGCACGGAAACGGTTACGAAATTAATGCGCCAATAAGAGCCAAACTCATTATGGTTATGTATGACCATTTCTGAAGTCAGTTAACCTGGTTGATCAACGTGACCACGCAAGTTACATAGTAAACCACGATAATACAATGGAAGTTAGATAGTAAACCACCATAATTCGTATGAGAAATAGTTAGTCACGTTTTACGGATTTTCTCAAATACGTTTTTATAAGGAAAAAATATTTTTTGTTTTACGTGACAAATATTTTGTGCGTGCGAGAAATATTAAAATAATAATATAATGTACCTGTTTATACTATGTTACTTAACAGTCATTTGGGCGTTAGCTGATTCATTTTATTTACTTACGAACAACAGATACTAAAATCGCGCGTTTTATGCTACTCTGCCGAGCATCAAATAATATTTTTTTCACTAAGTATTTATTATGCTATTCTAATGAAATTTATATTTTTATAATCCTTAGAAGTGGCTTTCAGAATATTTTTTTTTCATGCTAATATCAAAGACGAATAAAAATTAATCGACACATATGCGGAAAAAAGGTAGTCATGTTTTATACGTTTTATCAAATATTTCTTTTTTATATATGGAAAGTTATTTTTTTTTGTTACAGAAATGAATTCCTTATCCTTGAATCATACGAAAATGATATCTCACTTGCCCTAGTACCAATAGTTTTGGAGATATAAGCCCTCAAATGGAGCGCGGCAGAAACAAACTTTCCCCCCCTCCCCCTACCAAACGGGGGATGGCTCTCGGTGGCTCTCGGGCTTAATTTACTCAGAACGGCCTAGGGAACAACTATGCCAAGTTTGAGTGCCGGATCCAAAATAAAACGGTTCCCATACTAGGCATTGCACTAAATTCCCCACTAATAGGACTCCAAAATAAGTAATACAA
This sequence comes from Coleophora deauratella, assembly GCA_958295455.1. Lineage (NCBI taxonomy): Eukaryota > Metazoa > Arthropoda > Insecta > Lepidoptera > Coleophoridae > Coleophora > Coleophora deauratella. The sequence goes on along the minus strand of OY282397.1, from coordinate 6,685,457 downwards.
AGTAGGTAAGTACTCTTTTACCAAGGCCAACTACAAAATCTCATTTATTTTTTATACATAATAATATACTGTCAACCTTTAATATGGTACATGTAACACGATTTACTATCTTATTCACTGAAATTAAGAACAGGTATGAAAGAGAATAAATAATAATAAAAAAACACATTTGAAATAGAAAAATCTTCTCCCGTATATAGCTCCCGTATCAAAAAGTCAAGTAAAAGGCATATTACCTTCTCTGTTCCAACGCCGTCATAGGTGAAAAAGCGGTCAAGTGCGTGTCGGGCCACGCGCATTGTAGGGTTCCGTAGTACTTCGACAGACACTGCTTCAAGGGGAAAAACCACCTGTCTTATAAAATTGACTACTACTCGTTAACTTGTAAAGCCAACTTTGCTGTAATAAAATAGTTTTCCTTTTAACTTAAGCTGTGTCCCCCACACATTTTTTTTATACTTTAACAAAAATTTGCAGCCTCATATTTCGAAAACGGATCCCTGAATTGAAAAATGATTTTCACAAACCCACAATATTTTTGAAAGACCTATCCAACGATACTCCACACCATGGGATAGTCGAGAAAAAAAATTATCCCCACTTCACGTGTACTCTGAGGGAGGTACCCTGTTTTTTTTTTTTTAAGATTATATTTTACCATTTTGTCGGCGTAATTAATATGTATTCTACATCCGTGCCAAATTACAGCTGTCTAGTACTAAAAGTATCTGAGCTAAGCCACGGACCGACAGACAGACAGACAAACAGACGGACATAGCGAAACTATGAGGGTTCCTTGTTGACTACGGAACCCTAAAACTCACTCCGGTAGACAAAAACTCCACTTCAAAAAACTGCACAACACTGCTTTCGATGCATTATTTTAAAAAGTAAAAAGAAATTTTCTCATTATAATATTTCAAATAAAAATATTACATTATGTAGGTTATTATGTAAACTATTCGTTCAGAGCTTCTCTGGACTCTCTCCAACATGGCCGCGTTATTGCAACATAAATCTTTATTCGCGCCGTTTTTTTCTAGTAGCAGTTCAGTGATCGACATCAACTCTCAAAAATTAATGAAAAATGGATTATCATAACACAGCCTAAATTACTTTTACTTCAAATCTTCTAGATTTTTTGAAAAATAAAAACATCGACTTTTCTATTTTTCAATTTTTAAATGTCTGTCAACCTTTTGGCAACGCTTTTTATGTACCTCAGAAAAACAACTGTTTTAATTAATAGAAAAAAAGAACACCAGTTAACAAAAAAAGTTTTTAAAACCGTTTGGGGTTTTAAAAAAGGAATCCCGGCAACTCGTTGTACTCGAGCTATTTTCAATAGTTGGAAACGGTCGTCGGTTTGCATTTTCCAGCTTTTTTGTATTTTTTTCCCGAGGCCTACCCAGTTGGCGGGAGAAAAATGGCGGGTCGCAGGTCGCGGGGCCAAAGTGCGGATCGTTGTAGCCGTTAACTTGAGTGATTTCTGCGGGTTGTCCGAGGGGTTTTTACACCTCGTCAGCTACTTTATCTGGCTTTAGCGAAAGTGGTAATTATGTACTTATGACTTTTATTTGTGAAAATTGTGATAAAGGGTGCAATTTAATTTAACTTCTGGTTGTTCTACTTGGTTGGTTGGTTTGTTCATACTCGTAAGTATGAACTGGTATTCGCAAAATCAGTAAAATCAGTAAACTATTGAACGGATTTCCGGACGGTAGATAGATAAAGCACTCGGCTAACACATAGAATACTTTTTATCCCGGAAAACTAGAGGGTTCCCGAAGGAATGCTTAAAAACTCAAAATTTCCACTTCTTCACTGCTACCTTAATATTTTCTTTCTCGCTGGATCCAATTCTAAAGTCCACGCAGACGAAGTCGCGGGCGGAAGCTAGTAAGACCATTTCTAATAGATTTTATGTAATCTGTATAAAAGTAAATAACTATTTTCTCTATTTTATCAAAATTTTAGGCTCGGTTGTTTCTGAGATAAGAATCAATTTTCGTCTATTTTCTTAAACGGTTCCATTTTTCCTTTTGAGACCTCAAAAATAATCATCAAAATCGGTTCATAGCCGGCAGCTAGTACAATACATAGTAACATACGTATACAAAATACTAATAACTTAAAATATTATAAACAAAAACCAAAACGAAAAATTCAAAATACTAATGATCTACTGATGAAATTAAATCAGAACTACATTTTAAACATATTTCGCTCTATAAATAGCAGTTAAGTCAGTGATTTCACTTCTTTTTAAACTACGTGTAGCGTGTATTGTAGCGAAACCGTTTGAATATCGTACTAAAACTATTCAACTCAGCCGCAAGTTGAAAACTGTCGGAAACTGCCGATCTATCTCGCGTGGAGCCGACTGGCACATATCGCACAAAACGGAAGTCAAGGGAGACACTTAATTAACTTTAAGCTAGGTACAAACTTCGTCTAGGAGGCTGACAAGAGTTTGAACACGTTCCGATATCGACAATGTCGGTCGACGTCATTTGTCATGCGAAAACTTACACAATTTGGAAAACGTCCAGTTTTTATACGTGCTGAAACTGTAAACCTAGGGACGGACTATATTAGAATCAGCCGATATATTTCGATGCGTTAAAGTCAAAGACAAAGTCAAAGCGTTTATTTGCCAGAACATAGTAGGTAACAAAGATGTTTCAATAGTACAGTATCACATGTTCAACCCGTAAAGGCAGGCTATTTGATTCTACGCCGTTAATATATCGTTTTTAGTAATACAGAGAATAGAGATCATATAGAGAGGTTTTGGTTTTTGCCTAGTGCTCCATAAGCTAGGCAAAATTGTACTTTATGGATTTATCATACGTATTCATTTGACTGAGGGTGTAATTTAAACAGGTTAAAGAATTTTGGAGTTCTAAGTGCCAGTAGTTTACCTGATTGAAATAGTGAGTTTTTCAGTCATGTTATTCAGTTCTAACTCCAGATAAATCCAATGAGAAACCTTCCACCAAATCTACCATGTCACCGATCGGCATAATAATATAACGACCTTTTACCACCAATTCAATATTGGTCTGTTTGTAAAGGATTTATTGAACATTTTAACTGCTACGAAATCAGTCAGTTATCTTTCTACGTTTCGAACAAAGTACGATATTTACTGATCAATGACGATAACTTATCGGTTCGTATAAAATACCTATTGGACTATGCTTTTAAGGAGGCACCACAGTCTACACACAGCATTATTTGGTGAGCCTTCACGGCTCGGAAGCGAGGTCAGGTCAGATGTTTCTCACTAAAGTGTGCAGTGAACTTCGGTTAACTTTGCCACTGTTTCTCGACAACTCTCATGTTTGACTGGTATTACTGTTTTTTCAGCGAGCACAAAAGAGACCTATTAAGGTTTCAGAAATTGTTTATTTAGGCTCCAGACTGGCTGGAGACACAGGCAGTACTTTGTCGCAAACCTTTTAAGGTATTGTATAAATGGCGTATATATGTAGGTATATTGTATCTCTATTCTCTGACTGACTCGGTGGCGCAGTGACTGACTCGGTGGCGCAGTGGTTAGTGATCCTGACTACTGATCCGAGAGTCGTGGGTTCGATCCCCACACAGGGCAAACTTTTCTGTGATGAGCAGAATTGTTTGCTCTGAGTCTGGGTGTATTATATCTATACATATATGTATGTATTTAAATATATCGTCGTATCCTACGAATAAGGGCGTAATTGCAAAATGGCAACTTTTCAGGGGGAGGTTTAAACATTCTATTTTCAACAGAAAGTGACATTTTTGAAGTGTTATCATTTAAAACATTGCTTAACTATTCTAGGGATGTTATTAAATAATAAATAAGCGATTTTATTTAATATTTCTATTAAATATGTCGCTTATTTCCTAATTCGCTGGAGTAATATGTTATTCTATTAGACATAAGCGACATTACGCCCTTTTTCTTCGGCATATATCAGGTCGTAATGGCGTTTAGGGCTTTTTATCGTTTTCATCTGTAAATAATCTTAAGAAATGGAAAAGAAAAAATGAAAATAATAGACATATTAATGTTTTTACCAAGGGTAATATGAATTTTAACTTCAATAATAAATAAAAAGCATTATGAATTGAGCTCCTTACGATTATGTGTGATAAAACAATTCACTCGTAATAAGTGTTCTTGTGATTCCTGCACCTCTACAGGTATATTATGTTATGTACTCAATTTAACTAATTCAGGATCCTGATCAACAATTACGTTAGGATATTACTGCAAACGCGCAACTGCAAATCGAGTGGCGACCGTGCACCGGAAAACGCAGTGTAAGCAGGCCTCCAACTCGGTGGACCGTCGTCCTGGTGAAGGTTGCGGTAAGCCGCTGAATGCGAGCCGCACAGGACCTGTCAGTGTGGAAATATTTGTCCAGCAGTGAACGTCTTTCACCTGATGATGATGATTACTGTAAACTTCGTGAATACAGCCGATACGATTATATAAAAATATAGAGGTATCAAGGTGATCTATCAAACAATGAAGTAGGACGATCGAGTCATAGATATTTGTAGTCGACCTAGCAGGGAATGTTCGCTCTCCAGACTCCAGAGTTTGTGGTAAGTCTGTAACTTTAGGCCAATTTCACAATCGCCATGATTTCTGAAGAACATAGATTAAAACAGGACCACTTAATTGCCTTTCCTCTTACATATGGGAGTAGTTTTGCGTTTGATAGTGTGCTTCGAAGTACCTGGACTTTCAGGAAAGGGAATATTCCCGAGGAATATGTTCGTATGTACGTATGTAATTTGTATACCTAGGGTCACTAATAAAGAGTGAAGGTAGCTGCACAGTCGTAATACGCCGAAGAACCGGGATGGCCAAAATTGTAATGGGGAATCTAGATAAGATTTGGAGGAACCGTGGTATTCGACAGATTACTAAGGCACGACTTGTATGTGCTTTAGTATTTTCAATTTTCTTGTACCTATGGGGCGAAAACCTGGTGCAAGAGCAGTGACAGTAAGAAGATTGACGCCTTTGAAATGTGTTGTTGGAGAAACCTTCTCCGAATTCCATGGACCGCCATTAGAATTAATGAATCCATACTCCAGGAGCTACACAACGAGGCTCTCAACAATATGCCACCTCTACTTCTTCGGACATATTATGCGTTCTCCTAGGCATAATTTGGAGAAGCACATAATTCTGGGTCAGATGAATGGCAAACGAGTCAGGGGTAGAGCAACTTCCCGAAGAATTGATGAGGTGTAGAAACCTGTGGAAGGAAACATTCAGAGGGCAGTCCATATCATCGACAACCGCAGCCAATGGAGAGACCTTGTTCGCGGTCGCGATCCTCAGCATTGAGGGACCGAGGAAGAAAAAGATTGGAGTCACTAATAAAAATAGCTCAGAAAAAAGCATCATAGACCTTCATTTTGCATACGCCGATGATATATAGTAATATCTTCTTCAAATCGACGAGACTGAGAAGAGGCTCTTAATGCATGGAAAGTACAACTATAATCAGGAAGACCTAGTCTCTCAATATCACTACGGCATTGTGGTAGGTCTGTCCACTGTAGGCCAGCGCTCAAAATTACCATGAATTTTGAAGAACATGGAGCAGGGGAGCAAAGTAGCATTCCTGAGTTGCTTTCCTTTTTTTTATGTCATAGGTGGCAAACGAGCAGAGGGATCACCTGATGGTAAGCGATTACCGCCGCCCATAGACACCGCAACACCAAATGGGTCACAAGTGCGTTGCCGACCAATTGGTAAGCCCTTGGCATCATCTCACCTGATGGTAAGTGATGATGATGCCGAAGATGGAAGCGGGCTTACCAAAATTCCCCCACGCAATGGGGAACTGGCTATCTTATCTTCATGCCGGAACACATCAATGCTGATAACATTGATGTTTGGCGGCAAGACTTAGATAAAATGGTGGTAGCTAGCCGGGCGGGCTTAGAAAATGCCCTGCTACCAACCAAACCGAGTCCTACAAAGTAGGACCCCGCCGGAAATCGAATCTGCGACCTAGACATAAAAGTAAATTATTAGAAAATATTGTGCCTGATTATTGAGGAACATTAATAAATAATGATTATTTTATAAGAAGTTGGTAGCAGTATATACTTTTTGTTTCCTACCATTCGGAACTCGTATAAAATAATATGAAAAAAGCCACAACAGCCACAAGGGCCTTTTACAACTCTGTTAAAAAAGTCGTAAAATGTGTATTTTTCGACATTTTATTAAATTATTTGAAACGTTAATGAAATGGAAATCAATAAGACTGATAATTTCATTGATACAATTTGTAAAACACGCAAAAAACTTACTAAAAAAAATTTGATCGTAGAATAAAGACACAAATGCTATTAGGCCACCAATTATTCATACCGACACCAAGAAAAAAATTCGTGGAATATAGCCACAAATGCCATAGTGTCTTTTTTCTACGAGGATGTGAACTAAAACTGTTCAAAACTGTCCGCGGAAAAAGGGCTGAGTGGCGCTTATGCCCCGCCCCGCAGGAAAGAAAGTAGCCACTATAGCTGTTGTGGCTGTTTTCGGCGGGTATTTCAGGAGAAAGCAATAGTGGCATTTTTTTAACGCTTATTTTCTAGTCGATAGAGATCGATTTTCTGTGATTTTCTGATTGAATATGATGTAAAATGGGTAGCAGATTTTAATTATGCAATAAAAATAAAAAGCCACAACAGCCATTGTGGCTTTATTCGTAGGATACGACGATATATGTGTATGTATATCAGTCTCTGGTTCCCAAGATACAGGGAATCCTAGTTTGGGGCCAGATGACCATGTGTGATTTGTCCCGGATAATATTATTATTATTATTATCGTTTTTCAATTTTGTGATACTCGGCTTTAAAAAACCGGAAACATTAGTGCGCACGGGCCTAAGCCAAGTGAACACCAGATGTATTAAACTCTGCGGTATTATCCTGATCCTGGTATGCCGGTTGATCCTTATCAGTCTGTAAAAATTTTCGAACTATGCGACATGTGTTGAGAATGGAGGCTTTCTGTAGGTGTGTAATGGTATATTCTGGTAGATTAAGTGTCTTAAGGGACTGTTTAAGCTGTGTTGGAATCACACCTGTAGTTGAAAGGACTATGGGGACTATTGTGACGGATTGAAGTTTCCATATGCGAATGATTTCATCTTTGAGGTATGTGTATTTAGATAGTTTCTCAGCTATTGTACTCTGGAGGTTATGGGTATTAGGTACAGCTATATCTATGATGAATCCAGTTTTGATTTCTTTGTTCACTAGCGTAATATCCGGCCTATTATAATGCGTTGTTCTATCAGTGAGTATTGCCCTATCAAAGTAAAGTTTATGATTATTATTTTCAAGAACAGCCTCAGGTGTGTATTTGTAATAGGGTGTAGGTGGTTGATTAAGTAATCTGTATTTTAACGCTAGTTTTTGGTGAATTATATTAGCTATCTGGTCATGTCTGTATTTGTAGTCAGTCTGCACTATTGCTTTACAGGCACCCGTTATGTGTTGAATAATTTCTGAGGTGCTATTGCATCGTCTACAACGGTCAGTGGCTATATTTGGTACTTTCATTATGTATTTTTGATAGTTTCGAGTTTCTATTACTTGATCCTGAATGGCAACCATAAAACCTTCAGTTTCTGGAAAGAGTTCACCACGCTTAAGCCACTCGTTTGACGCTTCTTTGTCGACGTTTGGTTGGCTAATATCATGGTAATGTCGTCCATGCAAAGTCTTTTGGCTCCATATATCTATTTTTGTCTTTATATTTATTATTTGTTCATTTGTCTGCTTAGATTTGTCAGTTAGGTTTAGTGGAGTATTTTTGGTGTCATTTTGGGTTATTGCTAGATGTAATGTTTATGTTTTTGCCTTGTTGAAAAAATAGTTCCTTATTGTACTAACTTGTTTGTTATGCAGGTTTGTGATATCTATCAGTCCACGTCCTCCTTCCCCTCTTGGTAGAGTAAGTCTTTGGATACATGACCGGGGGTGATGTTTACGGTGTTTAGTCATTGTGGTGTTTATTGTGCGTTGTAATTTTATAAGCTCGGTTTTTGTCCAGTTTATTACGCCAAATGAATATGTAAGAATGGGTATTGCATACGTGTTTATTGCTTTTATAGTATTTCTTCCATTTAATTGGGACTTCAAGATAGAATTCAGTCTAATTTTGAATTGTTGTGTGAGTGCATTCTTGGTATCTTTATGATGAATCTGTTTACTTTGGTGATAGCCTAAATATTTGTAAGTTTCTTTTTCTTCAAGTGACTCAATTAGCTCTCCTGTAACCATTTCATAATGATGCTGGTGGTGCTTGCCTGTCTTAATAGAGTTAATTTTACACTTATCTATTCCAAATTCCATATTGATGTCTCGTGAAAATAGTTCTGTGATATTTGTTAATTGACATAGGTCCTCTTCCGAAGCTGCATACAGCTTTATATCATCCATATACAGTAGGTGGTTTAGTTTAAATTCATTTCTGCTATTTTGTGAGTCACTGTCTGTGTTTTTGTAATAAAGTGAATGTCCTAAGCCACTCGAATTGAGTAAATTTGACAAGGGGTTCAGAGCAAGGCAAAACCATAACGGGCTGAGTGAGTCTCCCTGGAATATTCCACGTTGTATTTTAATAAAATCTGTTTCTTCTTGTAATGTATTTAGTTTTAAACGCGTTGTCCATTTATTTATTACAGCTTTTAAAAAATCTACAACTGTTGGGTGTATTTTGTAAATATTTAGCACTTCAAGCAGCCAAGAGTGCGGCACAGAATCATAAGCTTTTTTATAGTCTATGTATATAGTAAATAAATCTTTCTTATTTTGTTGAACCTGTTTCATGATTGTGGAATCTATTATTAGTTGTTCTTTACATCCTTGACTGTGTTTTCTACATCCTTTTTGTTGTTCAGTTAGAAGGCTATTGTTATTTATATGTTCATAAATTATATGAGTTAAGCATGATGTAATTATCTTGTAAATGGTCTGTAAGCAAGTTATGGGTCTATATTTGGCTGGGTTCATGGTGTCTTCTTTATCCTTCGGTAGCATGTACGTGGTTCCTATTGATATGAAATCAGGCATATCTAGCGGGTTGGCGATGAATTTATTGATATGGTTATACAAGTGCGGGTGAATATAGGTAAGCTTTTTATACCAGTAGTTATGAATATTATCTGATCCTGGTGCCTTCCAGTTGTGAAGTTTCTTGATGACATTATGAAATGTCTCAATTGAGATTTGCTCGAATTCCATAGGTTGAGTATGTATGTTATTGGCTATTTCTTTTCCTATCCATTCTGCATCTGTATTGTGCCCTGCTGGATTTTCCCATAATTGTGCCCAATAATCTCTAAGTTCTTTTGGATCAGGAGTCATGTTGTTCAGTCTGTTATTGCGTTGGGTACGATCGGTTGGACTTCTATATTGGCGGTAAAATTGCTTTTGGTTATTTTCAAACTGTTTGTTTTGGATTTTGCGTAGTGTACATGAATTGTATCTTTTTAGTCTGCTGCTTAAAACTGCTAATTTTTGTTTGAGTGTGTCTAGAAAATGAGACAGTTGTGTGTTTGGCTCTTCATGTGTAGTGTGTACCTTATACTGTTTCAGAATTTTATTCACAGCTCTATTAAGGTTATGGCTTCGATTTCCATTTATATATTGTGTCAGTCTCCCTATTTTGACTCTCAATTCCTGTATTTTCCTTTCCAATCTTATTTGCCACTTTGGTTTATAATTATTTTGTCCTTGTTTTTGCTTTTTCTGTGGTGGTATCTTCAGTTTGGCTCCATTCACTTTAGCTGCTGTCCATGCAGCACAATATACTGTTGTATGAAACGTTTTAAAGTCAGATTCCAAATTAAGGTATTTTGGTAATATACTACTATTTAGGTAATTTACAATATTAGACAGTTTTCTTGAACTTTTTTGCTTGGGAATATATGGTCTATTTAACGGGTCAGTAGTACTAAAGAAAATGAAAGCCGAATTGAACGTTTCATCTATTTCTGGGTTGATTTCTAGTGTGTTATCTTGTGAAGGTGGAGTGTCACGTTGAGGATAAATGGTGAGTGTTTGTGTATCTGTTTGATTATTTGACTGGCAAAATTGTGTAAGGCGACCTTCTTGTGTGCTAGTAACTGTATTTGTTTCCATACTATTATTAACTGATATACTCGGATGTAGATGGTTATTATCTGGGTCAGAATGTTGTCCGTTTGTACTTTCTAAGCTTATTGATATTGTTGTTCCTAATTCTTCTCTTATTTCTTCCCTGATCGCAAGTAATCTTTCTTTAGTAAGGTATTTATTATTTATTATAGCCCTGCGTTGGTCAGCTACTCTTTGTTCAGATACATGTTTTAGGTGAGGAAATGTTTTTATAAATTCTTGGTGTAAATGCTTTATTATTATTATTATTATTGTATATGACTTAAAGGATGTTCGTGTTTTGACTAGAGTGTAAAATTACTATACTAAGGTAGATTCTAAATCAAAGAATGATAGCTGTCAAAGCCACAGATGCCACAGTGATTTCTTTATATAATTAAGTATACATGTGTTGTTTAAGTAAACGTTCCAATATTTTTAAACATCTATCTCTATCTGTAAGAATCCACTTTTATATCTATCGCCAATTTTTGATTAAGCTCTTATTGTATACTTGTTAGAATTCACTGAACATGCAAATTCTAATTCTACTTTCATAACTTTACGAGGCCGTATTAAAATAATATCACGCGCAATAGATAAAGGCTTGTACACACACCAGCTAAAACAGTATGAACATTAGGGCAAGGGCCCACGCGGTTTATCTGGGGAAATCCGACAGGCTCCGGATACGGTGCCTCTGTTTGTCACATGATAAGAGCCCCCGCGTTCCGACGATAACAATTTGAATGTAAACGAACCGTTATGTATCTAGTTGTTCTAAAGTAAATAGCTCAGAAAAAAATATAATCTAACATTAAAGAGATATTTTATAAGTAATGAGATACTAATTTCTATGACTATTATTACAATAGTTTTATGTACTTTAAACTTCTAACGCAAAAGAGGGATGCCAAAGTTGTTTGGATAAAATAGTTTAGTGGTTTTCGAGTTATGTATTATAACTTTTACTGACCTTTAAAAAATACTTTTGAAAAGTGTACAGTGATACCTACTTCAAGTAAATATTTTTGATGGATATGATTTATATTTTAGCTTAAAAGGCATTTGAGTTTTCATCGTATACCTATTTAAAGAAGTTACACGCACCAATATGCGGTCTGAAAAATATTTAAATACCTGTGTGGAGGCATTTTATTACACAAATGAACCAAAAACAAATATTTATGAAAATATAATACTCTTAGCCAAAACACGTTTCGGAGTAAACAACCTTAAAAAGAAAATGTGATAATTTTACCATAAATAACCCTTACGAAATCAGGCATAAATTAATTAAGGCATGTTTGCTCCCATTGTTCAATACTGCGCACTGTTTATCTCGAAGAAATATTACTTCCAATTGTAAACAACGTGCAAAGATAAACTTCGGAGAAAATAATATATTGAAGAAAAGTATCTTTGGTATCGGCTACTCTGCCCTCATAAGAAAGAAGGCCGCAAAGTATATGGAGTTTCCGTATACTTTGCGGCCCAGGCGCGGATTCAGTATTTCGTTCAGGGAGGGAGGGGGGGGGGAAATTTTTTTGTGTACCCGTATTTATGAAGCGGTCAACGGTATTAGACCATTAATATATTTCGAATTTGTTTGAATATTTAAGAAATGCCTCTATTTATTTGCATTTTATAGAAGTTTTAGTACTTCGGTCAGGCTTTAGGGTGGGGGACGCTCTTTCTTATGAAGGCAGTACTATTAAGTGAAGACGACTTTCAGTCGCGCTTGAATTCTATTTTTATTTTATGCCTTCTTTTCATTAGTGAGTTAACAACCCATATTGTCACATAGGGGCACATCTCTTCCCATACTCGGGAAGGTCGGTCTCTTCTTTTCATAATCCTTGTATCTTACTGCATCATCAATTCATCATCATCATCATTATCAGCGAAAAGACGTCCACTGCTGGCCCAAGGCCTCCCCCAAAGATTTACACACCGACCCGTCCTGCACTGCCCGCATCCAGTGGCTTCCCGCAACCTTTACCACTTTTTCCTACGTTCAGTATGAATTTTAATCATAAAATAAATTATAACATAACAAAGAATGTTTATAGACATGTATAGCGAACTACCGATGTATAAGACTTTTTCATTTAGGTAGTATCTATCTTTTGAGGTTCAGGTCATCATTATTAACATTTTCTTCAATAAATCTTCTTAATTATTCATTTAATTTTCTCACCTCCAAACGCTACGTGCCTCCAGAAGTCTTCCTGTTGATCATCATGCTGTGGCTTCTCGCCATTAGCAGGAAGTTAATCCCAAATTTCCATTTGAACATCGTATTATAACCATCCTAGGCGGCTTGTTAGCAGTGGTGTCAGGCCGCATAACACATCCACTTGCCTGACCACTCCATACCACCACATCTGGCCTTACGCCAGACATCAAACACTTATTTCTTTTAGCTACATCACTATTCCATTACTTTAATATGCATTACTATGGAGCCTGGAACAAAGTCCTTAGTTAGTTAATTATTTTGGTACGTTATAAGCTCTAACAATAAGTATTTTCTTCTTGGAAATTTTAATGTTCATAATGCGTTGGAAATTTGTTATAAGAGTTTCAAAAGTAGAATCTGAGAATACCTGCCAAGATAAAATTTGAAACTGGATAAGGACTTCTTTAATTTGTTATTCAAGGTCTAATAAATCGCAAACTTTTGAAAAGTTCAACCTAGGTAGAACTTCAGACTTGAACAGGATCTTTCTTTTGTCAAAAATACAAACTCATCTAACTTGTATGAACAGATTTGTGAAACTGAATAATACAAAGTCGTTTTAAACGGGGGTTTCAGTTAGAAAAGTTATTATTCTTCGCGGCGCGTTGGGAACAGACCGTCGCACAAAATGGCGAGATGATTAAAATATCAGCAATCCCTCGGGGCATTGCGGGATTGTCTTTGGGCTGGAAACAAACGTTGTGCCATCCAGGACAATTTCCTGCCAAAATCGAGACTCGGAACGACCGAGTTGTATGATTTGATCGAATCTCTCAGGGTTCGGGAATGGAATGATAATTCCATTAAGCTTATCCTGCGGTTCGTCTGATTCTAGGATGGTATTTGGGAATTTTGGTGACAAAAACCATAATGTTGCCGTTAAATAAACTTTTCGTTTAAATTATTTCTTTTGTGAAAAATTTAATGGTGAAATAAATATTTTTTTGTAAGTAAAACATACGCGTGCCTCTATACGTATTGTGTTACAATTATTGAAACGAATGAAAGTAAATTGATTGTGTATTACTTACTTCGTTATTAATGCTTAAATGTAGAAAATACTAAATACTTACGTAATTAAAATTAACATTCTTACGCATACGAGGGATAAAATGACATTAAACACAGACAAAAATTTTTCACAAACAAGCCATTTATTAAAAATGTTAATATCGGGATAAAATAAGTAGAGACGTTTCACAAGAAACGAATAAGTATCTACACATGCCCGACCTCTCTTAATCCGACAAAGAGGACTTCGCGGAGCTCTTGCTGTATAGTAACACCATTATCTTAATCTAACTTAGAGTTTTTTCAGAGTTCCTCAACGCCAGATGACCAATCATTTTATGATTTAGCCAATTCAACGATTTATCTGGCCATGACATACATAAATCTTTCGATCGGATTGTTTGGACTGTCAGGGGGAAGGTTACAGTAATAACCTAACCAATAACTGACTGCATAAATCTATCCTACGGGGATAAAGAAGAATCTAACCTCACTTTGCACTCCAATTTCCATTTAAACCTATTGGTTACAAGCGCTAACAACGAAACGGACTTACGTGCACTAGCCCACAGAGATATCTGAACCACTAAGTTTTAAAATTTAATTCACACTTTGCTTTTTGAAACACCATCTATCGGAATTTTCAACTGGTAGACGTCTGTTGTCTGTATTCCATCCATTGTTAAATATATGTTTTCCTTATAACCCTATGGTTTTCGTTTTGCTACAGCTAGTAGTTCAACCTTTCGTTATACAGGTGCTACTGGAGGTTCAGATATATTTGTGACTGTCTGTACATCTGAAAAACATTATCCTCGTCTCTCCACTTACACGGTCAGGTAAAGTTATTGTCAGAACGTGACAACACGATGAGTCCAGAAGTCACACACAAGAAGATATTAAATCAATTTCAAACATGATTTTTCAATACATCTTTTTGATGCAGAATTTGTTGTACGTAAACTGTATTGAATCATGTGTAACAGACGTAAAGGTCAGAGACGATATACATATACGTATTTATACATATGAGTATACATATTACGCCAACGTTACGTTAAAAAACTTCCTTTCGACAAATTCCAATTCCTCAGGCTTATCTTAAGACTCCTGCTTGTCGCTATTATAAACTGTATTGAATCATGTGTAAGAGACGTAAAGGTCAGAGACGATATACATATACGTATTTATACATATGAGTATACATATTACGCCAACGTTACGTTAAAAAACTTCCTTTCGACAAATTCCAATTCCTCAGGGTTATCTTAAGACTCCTGCTTGTCGCTATTATATAGCTTTTATCTCCACCATTATCACCAATGTACCGTCTTTTAACAGGCTTGTCTTCGGAAATCCCCTAGCTACTTAGCGAAAGGCTTTTTCGTTTTATTAGTGTCATTTATTTTCAAATCGTTAGTCCCTACACTGTAATATATTTCAGTAAAATGTACAATAGGGTAGTTGACTGTTAGTAATTTCAGTTACATTTAATTAAATGTAAAAAATGACATTTTGTTCTTTAAAAATGTTTGAAATTGTACACCATGACATCATAATTTAGTGTAATCGTTTACATAATCATAACGAAATGCGGTATTTCCGGACCGATACGACATTCAAACCTTCAAGAAATGAGCTCTACTCCCATATCGAAGGCCGGCAACGCACTTGTGACTCCTCTTATGTTGCTGATGTCTATGGGCGGCGGTAATCTCTTACCATCAGGTGATCCGTCTGCTCGTTTGTCGCCTATCACTTAAAAAAGAAATGCATTTCTTATGAAACTCCAAATGAGTAAGATTTTCTGTAATTTTAATAACAGAGCTATTTAGTGAACATTATTTAATAATTTATTTTTGATGGAGTCAACTACCCAATTATTACCATGCTTATATCTTATGCCTGTTCATTTTATTCTGAATACAGATTAATTAGTTTCAAAAGGCAACTCTTATAATGCTGTTCTCTGATAGTGGCAGAGATGCAATAAAGTCTTAATAGTAAATCTGGCGTTATCTGGGAGTCTGGGAGCCAGCAACAGTAGAGCGACGCACTGCTATGAAACGAACCCAATCTACATAAATTTGCAGTTGACCCTCTTATTACTTTGCATAAACATACACACATACATACGTACATGTATATATATGTATAATGCTTTACTATTTACCATGAACTACTACGAATATACGTATAAGTGCATTGACTCCTTTTTACCCGAATGTCCCAAAACACGGCTAATGTTTCTGTGTGTATGGTATGTGTGTATGTTTGTTTGTTATTGACAAAAGAAGATCTACCTGTAATTTTCATATTTATTTGAAATCTCTGGTTATTTACTTTAACGAGATTCATATCGATCTTATTACTCCCAACCTTAAAATACCTTAGACTTTTTGCTAAGCTTTAAACAATCTTTAGATCTACCAAAGATTGTAGATCTCCCTCCAGTTCCGGATATATCATTAACAGTTAAGTTTATTTCTTTATTATTATTTTTTGTGACCCAAATTCCACTTTCATGTGATCAGTGTGAACTTGGTGGAAACATTTCAGAAGTTAGTAAAATTTTAACAAAAACTCATCTACGGGAAAATTAAATTGCAAATAGTAAATGGATCTTAACTCGATTTTGAAACGGTAACTTTGTCCAAGGAGACTGACTTCAAATTTAGATTCAGACAAGTTTTGGTGAAGTTTGCTTTCTTCAAAAAGTGTTTCTACTGAAATGCCTACTTAGGGATTTATCTAAAACTTGTGACTATTGGATGTCTACAATATCATACGTTAACATGGTCGAGAAGCTTTTTCTTCAAAGTAAATGGCGATATACAGAATGCAGCAAAATGGTTGGAAGCCCTGATAACTGAGGCTCTTACTCATCTTTCATCATCAGTTTTTATTTTAAATTTTAGTACTCTTTTATCCGACCTTTTAATTTGAATATTGTTTGAGTGTTTTCTAGACGAAGATTTTATCTTAGACAATGGTTTATAAAATATTAGTAACAAAGTTTTTTATATGTATAAGTTTGAAAAACAAATATTTTTATAAAAATCCGTGTTACGTTCAAGGTACAATAACAAAATAAGTTTATTTTTACAGAGCATACAGTAGGTACTTTTCCACACACGGAGAACTGAGATTACTATGAAATATTCCGTAATTGCAACACAATTTCCGAGAACATCATTTGCGTGATAATGCAGCAGCGACTATCAGAATCTATTTGTGTAAAAAAACCAATCAAAGAGAACTAATGAATGAATGAATTCTTTCTAGTTTGAATTTCTTATATTTTATTAAACCAGTACTCCCAGTTCAATACACTACAGCTTATAAACGTCTCCCGATTTTTTATTATTTCTCTCCTTTGTGCTTTAGTAGTCCGAGAATCAACAATGCGATTTATGGAGCAGGGCAACTGAGATCGCCAGTTCGCCACCCTTGAATATATTTGCCATAACTCTTATTTAGGGACAATTTACACAACAGGAAAAGTCGTTCTTCTCATAATTGCATTAGTACCGTATTTTGCATAAATAAGGCAGCGTAATATACGATATTAGTAACAAAATTTATGTGTCGTTGACTAGGTCACTGTTCAACATTGTAGGGGTAACTAAATATTGGTGTTGTTTTTAAATAATTTGCAATTATATTATGTATAATAAAATTACGTATTAACGATAATAGTTAGACGCATCCTTCCAACGCAAAACCCAGTTTTAAGTACATTATTATTGTACACGAGACTAGTAGGTCATTATAACGTGACAATTTGTTTGAGTGTCCGGGGATTGGCAAAAATGTGTTTTTCCATCCGTGGCATCGATGTACCGATTTGAAAGTACATTTGATCGCGATCCTTCGTAGCTATGTTTGGTGAAAATCGGTTTAGTGATTGAATTATTCGACGTTTACTCTCAGGGATGTTAGAATTTTACATTTTGTTATTTGATTTTTATTTTTGTCATTGTGATGGGACGCATTTCGCAGAAAGCGTTCCGTACTGATATGGTAGAATTACTTATAATATCCTGAGAAACTTTTACATTCACATTTGGTTGCAATAAAGATGTCAAAGTAAATTAACTCAAAAATTTTAAGAATACGATACGGCACAGCTTAAGTCTCACTTGAAAACAATAAATTCCTGATTTATAATGACAAGGGTCAACATTGAAAAGAACGCCACAGAAACTAAACACTTTAAAACAAAAAAATATAACAAACCCATAAATCCTTAACTATTGAACTGTATTTCAAAAGGCAAATTTTAAGAAATACCCAATGGGGTCATTTAACAAATAACAAAAGAAAAACGAGATAACGGACGCACATGTGCACGGCACTAACTACTCGTAAGCGTAATGTCGGCGAAACAGGCAAATCTCACCTTTAAATAAACATAAGATCAATTTTAGTGTAACAAATACTGTGCTTGGGTTATTTCTAAATTTCAGTGTATAAACTCCATTTTGTTGATGGGATAGCTACGAGCCTTAGAACGAGGTAGAGCCGAGGAAACTAATCTAAAGCCGAGTCAGAACCATGGAGTTGGCCTAGGATTCCTGAGCTAAGCCTGAATGACTACATTTACAGTACAGTTTACAGTACATCATAATGAACGATGTACTATCGTTTATTCCGTTCCCGCTTGCCGATCCTGAAAGAGATGCAAGATGACGCTTGCGCAAGACGTTAACTATTGGCTGAAAAGTTAGAGGCGGAGGGTAGCCTTTCTTGAGGGATGAAGCAGAGAAACCATCCTTATTGTTCGAAATTAAGCTCTATTAAAATGTATTAGGTAACAAAGTATGTTAAAATTAGCTAATGAATGCAAATATTGTTTGTGTGATTTAATTTTAAGGAAAGGAGCGGACACTCGGTGTTAAACCTTTGGAAAGAGTGGTTGTTAGAGATAGTGCTGATAGCATTTAATTGCAAATATTGCATATAATGGTTTTACTCGTTTCATTTTATTCTACTAATTAAAAATGTAATTTTGGTGGTTCCTGATCACAAGATGTCAAAAGTTAAGTAGAAAATTATTAAAAAGGGCTGTTGTAGTGTGAATTTACATTTTAGATAAAATTTACAGTTTCCTTTTAAAAGCCAAAAGTTTGGTTGATGTCACACTTCAACATCTTCATTTATTTCATATATTTTTTTACAATTATGAGATGTGCAACCGAAATTATCTTCAAAAGAAGCTAACTTTATTTGAGACTTATTTGATGATTTTAAAACAATAACATGGCTTAAAACCTGTTGCATAACTCTAAAAGTGTATTTAATTCATGTTCATTATTTTATTGTGTGTTGTTTTGATTGCAATCGAACACTTTATAATTATAATGTTATGTATTTTTCGTGAAGATATAATTAATTCGATTAATTATTCATTTGGTCATTGGTTTTAACCTTTCATTTATTCAAAATAATTTTAATAAACTATGCCTATTTATCAGTGTGATGAATAATATCAAATGGGGTTTCTGGCATATGTCAAGACTTGACAAACAGTAATGAAATGTAACTTAGATTTAATGAGCAAGGAGGTTTTTTACCGCTCGGTGCATTTTTCCTCCTGTAGGCTTGGCTCAAAAGCGCCGGGGGTCGAAGAATTTATGTTTATCGTAACTATTTTATATGCCTTGAATAAACTCATATATTCCTCTTAATTAAATACATACATTGTTTTGCAATCTAAATTAAATAAATAATCAAGGCATAACGATCAACAGATCCTTCGATCGTAAAGTTTTCTCATATTTGAAATAAATCAGAATAAAACGTTTAATTACTTAATTTTGCTTTTAAATTATTTCTCCTCCATAGATATAAAACCCAAACATAAAGATTAATATGAGAGAATTAATCTTATTTTATAATTTCAGTAATTGAGTCCGAATAACTTAAATCCGTTTCAGGCTAATATTGACTATATTGATAACTTTGAGTATGAGTCGCAGTCTTGATATTTTAAATTGCCAGAATCAACTTTACTATTCATTATTTCAGACCATAATTAAACTTTGTTGGTTAGATATGATACACAGTTTTGATTATTCTCTTTCCAATATTAATTTTGCCAATTAATATTCGTAAAGCGCTCTCTTTTCTGTCTTGTTTTGTGTCTGGTAATATACAGACTTTAAAATGTTTTGGTTAGATAGTTTAGGAAACGGCATGTCCGTTTGTTTTGATAATATATAGGCTATTCCAAAGTTCACCCTATACCCAACAAAAAGGAGCCAGACTGTTCTCAAAGAGTGCACTCTATATATATACAAATCTACATAGCTTGTACATAGATACATGCTATACATACAATACGGGCCCGTACATATAACTTACAAATCAATGAATTTATAATCACGCTGGCTTGCTGTCCTATGTCATATAGGACCTATGGTAACCAGGCAGGTTATGAATCATGAATCATACATTATGAATTATCTATAAAGAGACAGTCAAAAATGCCCTTATGATCAATTATCCTATCATATCCAATCATTCCTAGAACTGAGGAAGAACCTATTTCGATACATAGGCGCGTGGTACTTTCGAGCTCTAGGCCGCAGAAGTCCCTCGTTACTATGTTCTGGTTAATACAGAAACAGAGTGCTATAATAATCTTTCAAATTTTCTAACAAGCTTAGGCTGATATATTACAAATCCATGTAATCAAGGCTGAGGTGTCATCAGCTAAAATCGCAAACACAAGGACGCTGCCCTGGTTCGACTGATCACAAAGTCCTTCGTCCCTGTGTACTCGGTTTGGCTGGCCAAAATTATAATGCTATTTGCAATTATACTTAACCTTCTAAAATCAAGACTGAGACAATACCATTTTTCAGAATTTCTTATTCAAATACGATGATAACAAAATTACTAGACGATCACATGATTATTCAAATACAACGATAATAAAAATTACTAGACGATCACATAATTAATCTGTCTCACAAAGTGCGACAGACATTCTTCAAAGAGGGTTCAGGTGTATGGATAATGCGTCCAGCAAGCATACCGGGCGGGGACCGGCACACGTGGTTCCGATGGACCAGGATCTTAGCGCTGTGCTACCAAAGTCTAGCATACCTAAGATAGAATCCAATTAAATATAATAAAATAAAAAAATACACAACGTAGACTATTTTATCAAAAATTATTATAAATAACTATAAAAATGTATATTTATACATTTGAAAATAATTGAATTAAATTTCTATTGAATTCCAGAATATTTAAATAAATATTATGTTTGCAACATATTTGAACTAAAGTGAAGAGGAAATATTAATTTGAAATATAAGTTTGGGTCTTATCTACGGGGAGAGAAATATTTATAAAAAAGTTTTATTCATAAACAGTATAAAGATAAAATTGTAAATTGAAAACAAAGGAATATAAAATTAATTTTAAACTTAACATTGGGGAGAGAAAGATTGAAAAGGCATTAAAGATAATAAATTCATAAACAATATAAAATCCAATATAATATGTTTATAAATTGAAAATAAAGGAATATGAAATTAAGTTTAATCTTAACATCGGGGAGAGAAAGATTAAAAAGGCAATGAAGACAATAATTATCCATAAACAATATAAATATTATTAAAAATCTGGGAGAGAGAGACATTTCTCAACATAAAGACATTTTGTTATTACTTATAAAGTGTTCGAAATGCATTGTACTGTATTTTCTATTTTATTTTATATCTTTTGTGTTCTTTTACAGCTCAATCAGTTTATAATATTTTTTGTGGAGCGGTTGCATTAAATATGTTTAATGAATAAAATTATTTCAGCTCCTTATTTGAGAGATTAATATTAACAAAAATCTCCTATATTTCTATACATTGGGTAATTGTCTTGATAATGAAATAAAATTTAAGTTTGAACAGTATACAGAAAACTGATACCTAATTGATATGTTTTATGTTATACGAGTGCATCACTTAACACAGTTAGATTATTTTATTTATATCCACGGACAAAATCGGTCTGTTAAATGGATACTAATTAAATCATTAACAAGGGGAAATCATAATTTTAAGGGAATATTACAAAGAAATCATTATTTAATGCAATCTCTTATAATATGTAATGGAATACCCAGGAAAAAGTTAAATTTACTTACTGAAGAATAAATAAATAAGAATAAATTAATAAAAAAAAATTAACAATAATTTAGCTCTTAAAAAAAAAAAATATAAAGCAGCTAATTTTAAATTGATATCCTGGGTGAGCTCTTACAAAACTATAATTTATTTTCACCTTCCATATATCTTTTGTTTGTGTGCGTGGGATTTGCTTGTTTCAATACCATGATCGAATTTATAAAATCGTTAGTAACATTTGATTTGGTAAATAACAAACGGACGGACGGGGAGATGCTAGGCGCGTAAGAGATCAAGTTTACAAAAAACTTCAGGTAGTGGGCTCCAGATGTTGTTTGAAGGGTTCGAACCCGTAATTAAGCGTTTAAATACAATAGAAACGTTTGGCTAGTACACAGAGTAAAGATGTAAGCAAGTAAAATATATTTTTTTATTGACGGAATACATACAGAATTAAAAGACTGACAATAACTAGACTAGGTAGCTTGCCTGTATCGTGGTGGTTGGTTTAAGATTTCCTGGTTACGTGTTGTTGCAGCTAATACATACGATTAAAACTTATGGATATCAGAACGTGCTTTATGCTTTAAAACTAAATTTAAACATAGTACTCATTTCAAAAATAATACGGGCTGAAACAGATAAATGTTCGGTAATAAAAGTAAATAATAAGAATAGAGAGTAAGTGAATGAGAGTATGTGTGTGTTATAGATCTGTTGCTAAGATAGTATCCTTGGAACGTTAATATTAGGAGAAAATATACTCAACTGAGATAGCAGTTCTCATGGGAGAAGTGTTGTTTATGTAATCAAACAAACTGTCGAAAGAAAAGCGGTAGTTGCGAATCAAATCTCATAAAGTTTTTTGAATAGGTTGCAAAAGTACATTAATTTGGTAAAATATGTACAGGGCAAGGTTGTAGATATAACAACAGATGCCTTTAATGCGTGATGTGGACTGTAGTGAGGTTATGAAAATTATTGTTTAGTGAAACGGACAACGTACAATGATCGAAGCAAAAGTTGTTACATCGAGTAATTGGTGGATGTAGTGGACTGTTTGAAAGGTATGCATGATCGACTCACCTGATGATTCTGGCGTAGCGATCTCCAGAAACATATTGACCGAAAAGGAAAGTGGATATTGATGGTTTTAAAGCAATCATTTTTATAAAATTCGTATTCGTTTATGCGAACAAACACCAGATGAGGAATGAATATTTGAAGTACATATGTGAAAGAAAGAGGCAGATGATATGGCGTAGACAATAAATAAACTATAGATTGAGTATGGATGAGCATGGAAGTTATGTAGCCAAAACAGTAATGTATGTAATTATTGTAAATTACGGATAAGGTTTGGTGATGAAGGCGGCTCCAAGGGGTCAGTGCAAAAGTACTGAAATTGGTAGTAAAATTGAATTACGCTGAAAAGATTTTGAGGTGGAATTTTGTAAGAATTGTGTGGGAACTTGACAACAGGAGGCCGCAAAATTTAAACTAGTTTCAATACTGGTAATAACATTACGATGAGTATGAGTTAATTTTATGTTAACTTATATTATGCCTGTTATGTATATAATAAATAAGTGAGTGAGCATTTAGCAGCACAAATAGATTAGTACTTAACGGTGCTATATATGAAGAGCATTTAGTTGAATGTGTGATATGTCACTTTCCTGTAAGTATATGATACAAAATCTAAGATTCGCTAGAAAACGGGAAGTAACTAACTAACTATCTCAGCGGCTGCAAATCGGATCAAAATGTAAAAACGAAATACAAGTGTTGTAATTGGTCATAGCAACATGAATAATTCTAGCCATCGGGGTCCGTACAATAAGTGAGCGATTACCTATATACGATAAGTATGTGTGTTCTATGCACGGGAATGGTAGAACATTGACTGCAAGTATTAAATAAAAGCAGGTCATAATTGAACAATCGAGGGCCATATAACAAGATTATTTACCCTTCTATTAAATGGGAAACACAGGTCTAAAAGAAACGGTTTTGTTAAAACATTAGAACAAGTACATAAGTAATATAATGAATGATTGAAAGAATGAATGACCACACTTTATATACTTTAAATTGATACATAATTAATATAGTATACATACATGAAGTAAATTGAATTGAAATAATTAGTTTAATTAGTTGCATCTTAGTCAAAGTCAAGTAATAAGTACTTGTGCACAGTTGAGCATATAAGTTTCTGTTGCGAGAGTGACATTAGTTTAGAAAACGGAGACAGGTTAATGCGAATAAGAAAAATAGAAAATTAGAATACAATTGTACAAGATAAAGGATATTCTGAGGTAATCAGTTGGTTCGATTCCAATTCTAATAAGAATAACGAAGCCGTCTCGAGTAATAGTAATGTTTCTAGTAAAATAGAAGTTGCATACGATTTTATGAAATGTGTGTTGGAAAGGTGTTAGGAAAGTTGGAAAATGGACAGCAAATTGTGAGATTTATTTCGGGACATTGTGTAGACTGTTAGAAGAAAGGAATGAAGATAAAGAACTAGGTAAAGAGATAGGTAGAGCTTGTTTATTGTGTGATAGACGAAAAGGGTTGTGTTTTCGAGTGTATGTGTGTATGTATATTTCTTTGGCACGCTTTGTAGTCTAAACGGCTCGATGGATTTAAGCTTGAGAGGTGTCGTTAGATGAGGAAATAAAGTCTTCTTTGCCAAAGTTACCGGAGGTTACAGTAACAGTTTATGGTTGGAAAATTCAAGTTTTAATTGAAAGAGGTGGATAAACTACGGCTATTACAACGGAACTATATTGTCCAGTAGTGGACGTCTTTCGGCTGATGATGATTGAGTTTATTATATTTCGGTTAGGAGATCTGCCGAAAGTCCATGTAACTATTATACAAATACAAGGTAATATAAGGTCACGTAGCGAGGGTGTCAGACAGGCTGATGATGATGATGATGATGAAGAAAAATAGGATTGGGTTGTACACAAATAGAGAGACCTATTTTTACAAAGACTTGACTTGACTTGAAAATTTGACGATTAAAAAGCATATGTAAAGATCTACTTAAATAAAATACATTTTGATTTTGAGTTTTGCAGAAATTACCTAGGTCAATTTTACAAGGCTATGATTGGTTAGAGAGAGTTAAACAGATGGTAAGATGCAGCCAGGAAGAGTTTAACAATTGGACATCAGGGTCTGAGCACCAAGGTTAAGATTGGATCAAAAAAAATGAAACCGAGAATGTATCTTAAAATGTAATTGGGATAAAATGTGCCCTAGAAAATGTACGTAATGTATGTATGAGTATGAAATGAAAAGTGCGGCCAAGTAAATAAAAATAACTTTTAATACTTTGGAGTAGTTGTAAAATAATGTACCCATTTTTTTTGAATAATATGTAAGGACTTTAAGCTAGATGCGGAGCGTAAACCATTATTATTACCTGTATTATAATAGAATAGAGATGGTATTCACACCAAAGTTAGGTATGACAAATATATACTTTCATCAAATTAGAATGGAAGTTAAGACGCCGGTTGTTAAATGAAGTTACCCAATACTTTTCGCAAACAAGTTAATAAAAAGATCAAGGAATTAGAAAATTTGAGGTTATGAAACGGGTAACAACGCCTTGCTGTAGCCCTGTGATTCATACTTAGAAAAAAATAGGACACACTTACAACCTTACAACCTTATTAAACGGTCTACACACTTCGTACGGACTTAAATATAAGAATAAAAAAAAGGGATAAAAATATATTATTAATAATAATAAAATAATACTTTATTAAGAATTTATTAAGAGTTTAGTAAGACAATATTTTTTTTTACTGGGTTGATCTGAGTAGGTCTCATCATAGGCCTTTCACGTCTGTTACAGACGATTCAAACAATGTCTGCTGCAAGGCATCTTTTTTGGTGGCTGTATAAGCCAATACGGGAGCGACACATTTTAGAAAGAGAAATTACACGTCTGATTTAAGTAAATCATAGGTGAAATAATTTCACAATTAAATAAGAATAGACTAAATAAAGTTTTTTTGAGATTTGTAATTCTTCCAGTGATGTAAGTGCGAGTATTGAAAGTTAGAAAGAACGAATTTCAAACTGTCAATAGGGAGAGACGTGTGATGGGACGCATTTCGCAGAAAGCGTTCCGTACTGATATGGTAGAATTACTTATAATATCCTGAGAAACTTTTACATTCACATTTGGTTGCAATAAAGATGTCAAAG
The DNA here is from genome assembly GCA_958295455.1 of Coleophora deauratella. Lineage (NCBI taxonomy): Eukaryota > Metazoa > Arthropoda > Insecta > Lepidoptera > Coleophoridae > Coleophora > Coleophora deauratella. Next base: position 6,659,660 of record OY282397.1, on the reverse strand, counting down.
TAAATTAACTCAAAAATTTTAAGAATACGATACGGCACAGCTTAAGTCTCACTTGAAAACAATAAATTCCTGATTTATAATGACAAGGGTCAACATTGAAAAGAACGCCACAGAAACTAAACACTTTAAAACAAAAAAATATAACAAACCCATAAATCCTTAACTATTGAACTGTATTTCAAAAGGCAAATTTTAAGAAATACCCAATGGGGTCATTTAACAAATAACAAAAGAAAAACGAGATAACGGACGCACATGTGCACGGCACTAACTACTCGTAAGCGTAATGTCGGCGAAACAGGCAAATCTCACCTTTAAATAAACATAAGATCAATTTTAGTGTAACAAATACTGTGCTTGGGTTATTTCTAAATTTCAGTGTATAAACTCCATTTTGTTGATGGGATAGCTACGAGCCTTAGAACGAGGTAGAGCCGAGGAAACTAATCTAAAGCCGAGTCAGAACCATGGAGTTGGCCTAGGATTCCTGAGCTAAGCCTGAATGACTACATTTACAGTACAGTTTACAGTACATCATAATGAACGATGTACTATCGTTTATTCCGTTCCCGCTTGCCGATCCTGAAAGAGATGCAAGATGACGCTTGCGCAAGACGTTAACTATTGGCTGAAAAGTTAGAGGCGGAGGGTAGCCTTTCTTGAGGGATGAAGCAGAGAAACCATCCTTATTGTTCGAAATTAAGCTCTATTAAAATGTATTAGGTAACAAAGTATGTTAAAATTAGCTAATGAATGCAAATATTGTTTGTGTGATTTAATTTTAAGGAAAGGAGCGGACACTCGGTGTTAAACCTTTGGAAAGAGTTGTTAGAGATAGTGCTGATAGCATTTAATTGCATATATTGCATATAATGGTTTTACTCGTTTCATTTTATTCTACTAATTAAAAATGTAATTTTGGTGGTTCCTGATCACAAGATGTCAAAAGTTAAGTAGAAAATTATTAAAAAGGGCTGTTGTAGTGTGAATTTACATTTTAGATAAAATTTACAGTTTCCTTTTAAAAGCCAAAAGTTTGGTTGATGTCACACTTCAACATCTTCATTTATTTCATATATTTTTTTACAATTATGAGATGTGCAACCGAAATTATCTTCAAAAGAAGCTAACTTTATTTGAGACTTATTTGATGATTTTAAAACAATAACATGGCTTAAAACCTGTTGCATAACTCTAAAAGTGTATTTAATTCATGTTCATTATTTTATTGTGTGTTGTTTTGATTGCAATCGAACACTTTATAATTATAATGTTATGTATTTTTCGTGAAGATATAATTAATTCGATTAATTATTCATTTGGTCATTGGTTTTAACCTTTCATTTATTCAAAATAATTTTAATAAACTATGCCTATTTATCAGTGTGATGAATAATATCAAATGGGGTTTCTGGCATATGTCAAGACTTGACAAACAGTAATGAAATGTAACTTAGATTTAATGAGCAAGGAGGTTTTTTACCGCTCGGTGCATTTTTCCTCCTGTAGGTTTGGCTCAAAAGCGCCGGGGGTCGAAGAATTTATGTTTATCGTAACTATTTTATATGCCTTGAATAAACTCATATATTCCTCTTAATTAAATACATACATTGTTTTGCAATCTAAATTAAATAAATAATCAAGGCATAACGATCAACAGATCCTTCGATCGTAAAGTTTTCTCATATTTGAAATAAATCAGAATAAAACGTTTAATTACTTAATTTTGCTTTTAAATTATTTCTCCTCCATAGATATAAAACCCAAACATAAAGATTAATATGAGAGAATTAATCTTATTTTATAATTTCAGTAATTGAGTCCGAATAACTTAAATCCGTTTCAGGCTAATATTGACTATATTGATAACTTTGAGTATGAGTCGCAGTCTTGATATTTTAAATTGCCAGAATCAACTTTACTATTCATTATTTCAGACCATAATTAAACTTTGTTGGTTAGATATGATACACAGTTTTGATTATTCTCTTTCCAATATTAATTTTGCCAATTAATATTCGTAAAGCGCTCTCTTTTCTGTCTTGTTTTGTGTCTGGTAATATACAGACTTTAAAATGTTTTGGTTAGATAGTTTAGGAAACGGCATGTCCGTTTGTTTTGATAATATATAGGCTATTCCAAAGTTCACCCTATACCCAACAAAAAGGAGCCAGACTGTTCTCAAAGAGTGCACTCTATATATATACAAATCTACATAGCTTGTACATAGATACATGCTATACATACAATACGGGCCCGTACATATAACTTACAAATCAATGAATTTATAATCACGCTGGCTTGCTGTCCTATGTCATATAGGACCTATGGTAACCAGGCAGGTTATGAATCATGAATCATACATTATGAATTATCTATAAAGAGACAGTCAAAAATGCCCTTATGATCAATTATCCTATCATATCCAATCATTCCTAGAACTGAGGAAGAACCTATTTCGATACATAGGCGCGTGGTACTTTCGAGCTCTAGGCCGCAGAAGTCCCTCGTTACTATGTTCTGGTTAATACAGAAACAGAGTGCTATAATAATCTTTCAAATTTTCTAACAAGCTTAGGCTGATATATTACAAATCCATGTAATCAAGGCTGAGGTGTCATCAGCTAAAATCGCAAGCACAAGGACGCTGCCCTGGTTCGACTGATCACAAAGTCCTTCGTCCCTGTGTACTCGGTTTGGCTGGCCAAAATTATAATGCTATTTGCAATTATACTTAACCTTCTAAAATCAAGACTGAGACAATACCATTTTTCAGAATTTCTTATTCAAATACGATGATAACAAAATTACTAGACGATCACATGATTATTCAAATACAACGATAATAAAAATTACTAGACGATCACATAATTAATCTGTCTCACAAAGTGCGACAGACATTCTTCAAAGAGGGTTCAGGTGTATGGATAATGCGTCCAGCAAGCATACCGGGCGGGGACCGGCACATCATGATATTTAAGAAGTTATTTGTATCTTCCGATATCACGTGCAGCATTGACAAAGCATAGTTACAGTAAAGCGAATATTAAAATCTCCTTTGCACTTCTGTAGCTTTACGCTGTTTTATGAAGTGAGAAATAGTGTTAATATCTTTTTTCACTTTGTAACACTTGCTCAATACTAAGGGTTATCTTTTACTATGAATGTGACTTTTTGGCGGGACATCACAACAGTAGTTTGTCATTTTTGTTTTATTATCCAAAAAAATAAATATTGTGGCTTTTTATTGCATAATTTTGATAGTGTTTTATTCAACAAAAGATAAGTATGATAATTAAATAAAAGTGTAGACTGTGTTCTAGAGCTCTTAAGAAGTTCATGAAAGCTATAGCAAAAGCGCTATTATTTTGCTGAAGAACGGATAATATATGTATATATAGACATTCTGACCAACTTTAAAAGATAGACATGTACATCAAATGAGAGACTTTTACCATAATATATATTCTAAAATGGGGATTGTATGGATGAGACATCGCTATATAACGATTAGGAAAAGGCAATGCTTTCTATCAACTCAATTCAATATACTTTATTGCATCACAAGAAAATATAATATTACAAAAACAAACACAAAAGAAAATTGGTGAAAACAATAGGCGACCTTATTGCTAGGTAGCAATTTCTTCCAGGCAACCTTAAGGCAGGAAATAAACTATGAGATGTACTGGGGTAGTGCAATAGAAGAAAGAAAAAATACTAAAACAACGAAATAGGTAATAAGAAACACAAATACATACTAATATACAAATATACATTAAATATAAACCTCTATGGTCATAGCCTTTATGGCAAGGATTAACTTAATAAATATCTTTGTCGCTGTTGTCATTATCATGACTGTGAGGTAACGATAATTATTTTTTCTATTTAATCAGTAAAAAAGGACATTCTCATGCACACGAATTCCAAAGAATAACAGACTTTGCGTTCCATAAAATTGTCTATCTTAAATATGACTAATATAAATGTGAAAATTTTTTACATTATAATCCACTATTTATATTTATCCTTCCTTGTCTTCTAGATTTAATTGGTTAACATGTAGTAGTCCTCGTCTACGTTTGACCCACTCGCACGTAGTTTAGCGCCATAAGAGAAAAAGAGACAGCTAGGTACTCTCCCACCTCGGCGCCATTGCACGGTCCAAGCCTCATTCGTTTTCGTGCGCGCACGGCTACCGCACGTAGTAAAAAATATTTCTTAAAAAGTTCGTTAATTATTTGAATTTAACAAGTGTGCAAAAATGTGCTTAGAAAAAAATAAATCCTTACGTTACTTTTAGATAAGGAGATTATGTGGAAAGGAAATACGAAAATCATTTTTTTTTTAAAAACAAGTGCAGTGAAAGTTATTTTTATTTAAACATGATGGGAGAATATCAAATAATTTTATTTTGCTTCGAGTCAACGCGAGACGTTGACCAATAGCTATTTTTGCTTCGAGTTAATGCGGGACATTGACCAATAGCCAGTTTTGCTTCGAGTCAATGCGAGACATTGACCAATAGCCAGTTTTGCTTCGAGTCAATGCGAGACATTGACCAATAGCTACTTTTATTAGAGTTAATGCGAGACATTAACCACACTATAATATTCCTGTTTCGTATGAACTGGAATCACCAGCTTTCTAATGCTTATGCGGCTGCTCCATCAACCCTCGCTCGCCGCCACAGGTGAAGCGTTGGCAGCATCGTGGCTCATATCACTGCACTGAAACCACAGCCACCGCCGCTTATGCAGCTGACAACGATGCTGAAAAATCGACAACGACGATGGACGGATTGCCTCCCGAAACCTCCCCAACGGCGCTGCTGTAACCGCCGTCCGCCAAAACCGCTGCCGGCGCCGCCACCAAAACTGCCGCCGCCTACAGGTGATATGTACCATAAGCACCATCACGTCTATTTAATCTTCCGGCACATATCCACCGCCATCGTGCGTTTATACTGATGCCTACTATCCGCAGTTGAGATTCCTTCTAGTGTTTCCAAACGCGTGTGTTATTATTTCAAAACCAACCTCGAGAAGGACGGTCTATTTAAAAAATAAATTCTCGAGTTTGTCATCCGACAATAACTCCAGAAATTGAGGCGATGCTGAACTATTAATCTAAGATGGAGCCAAAAATAGGGATATTATAGCTATTTTTCTTAACCATAACCTTACGGTTATGTCCAATACCTACCGCTAACCTGATTTATTGAAACAATAGACATCCTGTCATTTCAGTTTATATAACTGATTGAATGAATGATGAAACACCCGACCGATTTCGGTCATGAGTCATGGCGACCACTTCGACTCCTAGTGTCTACTAGGAGTCGAAGTGGTTGTAGACTGTGGTTGTTGACTGTGGGGCGCCCGAAAATAGCTAATATAGCCAATCTTCGCGGCAAACCCCCGTGCACAGTGCAGTTTAATTAAGTAATATACCAGCCTTTTATTTATTTCTTCATCATATTATAAAATACATATCTGCGAGTAATAGTGTTCTGTGATACTTATACACTGGAATCGAAAGGGAGACATTTATTCGGTGTTGTGTTCGGTGGTTTTGTGAAGATGTCAAAGGGCATATACAAAAAGTTAAAAGAATTGAGTTGCATCGGATAGCGAGCAGGGAGATACGCATGTATGTATGTGCCACTGCCGCTCAGCCAGCCCAAACGCAACCCGTCGCGTCGCCGCCGCGCCGACGCACGACGCGCTGCCGCCCCCGCGCTGGCGCGCTGACCGATCGCTGCGAAGCGCGCCCTCCGCAGCTCAGCCGCATTTTAAGGTAGCGGGTAGATGGAAATATTTTATGGATGCATTAAAAAGGTATTGTTTGGTATAACTAGACCATTTTACACAAAATATTGAGATAAAGACTCTCATTACCCCAGATGAACTTATTGTCCCTGGACAAGTCGTGGCCAAAATATGGTATATTTTTTGATCAAAATTGTAAAAGTTAACGCAGCAACTCTATGAAAAACTCTTTGCTTCGAGTATTATTTTTATAATCCATAAAAGTGAAGACAAGTTTAATTTATACTGGATTTAAAATGTTAATCAAATTTTGAATATTGATAATTTGAAATCTATTTTATCGTACCTACATAGTTGCCCAGGGCAGTTACATGGTAAAAGCAATAAATAAAATAGGCCAATATCCTCGTGCTCATGCACGATTTTATCTTACTTAAAACACTTTTTTCTATATAAGTACTTGTGTTTTACCTTTCAGCCTGTGCTCAACTTTTATAGGACTATAGTCCTATGAACACTATAGTGTTCATTAACTTTATGAACAGATTCAGGAGTTTTTTCAATCTGTTTTTACTATATTATTCTATGTTATTCTTCTTTTCGGTCGATAACAAACCTAAATAGTCTCGGCCCAAAATTCAGCCACGCGAATTGCACTGTCCGTGGCACTCATTAGATCTGCCTGCCTGCAGTTATCTGGGCATGCAGGGCACCACGTCAAATACTCCATTGTTTGGGGAACTACGCCACACTTAAACTCCACGCCAACACAAAACTTGGAACCATCTGAGGATGTTATCACCATTATATTATTATCTTATTGAGAGGTGTTAAACTTAACACCAAATATATTTTAAATCAACGAATTAAATTGTATGTACAATATTGTACACATTAATTCTTTAAATAATTAATTGATAGAAACCAGTTCGGTATACGATTCAAAACCCTTTCGATTTACAGTTACCATAACTGACAAGTAATCGTTAATAATTATAATAAGAAAAATAAAAGTATTTTATAAAATAAGGTTTTCTGTACGTTATACTTAAAATTGTCTTTTTTGTACCTAGCTTCTGCTACTTACACGAAACTTGCAATGACAGCGTTTCGGGATGTATTAATTATAATAAATACATATACCTACATTATTTTTTCTTATGAAGCCATGTCTTCAGTCTACATGACAATGATTCATAGGTGTGCCTGTTTTTAAGTTTAATGCAGGTTAAGTCTTAATAAAGTTGCCGCAATCACCAGATAAGAATAAACAATAATGTTTGATGGGTGAAATCTGTGAATTCTTAGATGGTGGATAATCAAAATTTTGACTTTGCATAATCAAAATTTTTGTTAATGCCTCCACAGCACACTGGAGATGTCCTTGTGAGGATGGTGAAAATTATTTATTGGCATTGTTTAAGATCGCCTATAATCAAAATATACATTAAAAAGATTTATATATGTTGAATGAATTAAAAATGAAAAATGTGAACATCAGCGAATTTTGCAAAAACAAAATTATTATAAGTCATAGCTTACGTGAAACTTCTGGTATATTTTGAACTAAATTATTTACAATTGAAAGTTTATTAACCGCGATATACTTTCGTGGCTATATAAAATTACAGCAATTTTTTTCTCTATAAACCAAACAGGTAGTTTTTTTAAAGTAAACACACAACAAAAGAACGAGAAATTAAAATGTTAAAAAGTTGTGACAATAGAATACTATTGCTGGTATTGACAATAGAATACATATAAAACTTGCTGAAATTACCGTTATCGATACAGTTTAGATAAATATACTAAACATGTTTTCTACTGCATTCCAAAACTTATTAAATAAGCTTATCCAGCCTAAAATAATAATTTTAACTTAAAGAATAAATACAAAATGTAATAGGTACATTTAAACATCTTTGTAATGTTTCCGTTTATTTGTGTAACTATCTTCAACGGTTCCCACTTTTTCCAATTATTATGAACTTCATATTATTATTTCGAAATTATGACTTATTATGTAATAAGTCTTAAAAAAATGCTGCTCAAGCTACTACCGTTTTCATACCTGACGTAGGGTCAGTTAAGAAATCAGAATTTATCTATATTTTATTTCTTATAAGTGAACCTGAATCTTATATTTTCAAATATTGTCTCAAATATTTACTTATTCATTCGTATAAGGAACGAACAAATGCATATCGTCAGTGCTGGATATAAAATTCCTATCACTGGTCGATAATACCAAGTTTCAGTTCACATCTAGCTTTAAACAGTGGGGGAATATTATCGATCAGGAGTATAGATTCGTTGGTTTGTTCACGGCTCATCCCCATTGCGGGTATACCTATAGTTATTCGGGTTTATTTTGTGATACATTTTTTGTCAAATTACCTAAAAATGAATTTCAGATGTTCAACGTGAATTATTCAAGCAGTACATGAAAGATGTACAGGTTAAAACCATATTTGTTAAAATACGATAGGTACATAGTGTAATTAAGGTACCAGAATATCGTATTAGATTACCATCTTAGCAGTTCTTTGGACTTAGAACAGATGTTCCAAATAGCTAAAAGGATGGAAATGTCAAACAGGTTCCCTATGCATCGACGTCGGTTCCCAACGACGCTGCATATACCTTTCATAAAACACTATCGTCTATCGCTGCACTTATGCTAAGTGTAACCTCATCACTCAGAACCTAACGTCAAGTTCAACTAACAATCACATTTATAAAATTGAACAAGATTTAATTTTATTTTCATATTGTTTATTTGATAACCTTCTAGGAAGTGTTATTTTTTAATAATTTACTGTGTACACAAAATGGGCATAATATAAAAGCTTACCATCAAATATACGCAAGGGGTGCAACTTGTTTCTAAAAGAAATTTCTTCCAGAAATAAATTTCTGTTAATTGAATTACAGTTATAAAATCTCTAAGATTATATTTTATTGCAATAATTCTCATACCTATTACCTACAACATTGTTAGTCTCTCTAAACATCTACATGTTAACCAATTAAATCTAGAAGAGAAGGCAGGATAATTAGATGATCAAACGAACTTACCTTAAGTGAAGTTCGATCTTAATTATCCTTTCTTGTCGGAGAGATTTAAGGTCCCTCCCTGCCCTAGAGTAGACAATACTAGGATGCTAGTATTAAAATCCCTAATACCAATGTTGTAGTATGTAGGTTGCCTTTTTTATTCTCTAAAATGAATGAGGCTTGGACCGTGCAATGGCGCCGAGGTGGGAGAGTACCTAGCTGTCTCTTTTTCTCTTATGGCGCTAAACTACGTGCGAGTGGGTCAAACGTAGACGAGGACTACTACATGTTAACCAATTAAATCTCTCCGACAAGGAAGGATAATTAAGATCGAACTTCACTTAAGGTAAGTTCGTTTGATCATCTAATTATTTTACATAGTAACTATTTACAGCTTTGAAACATAAATTTAGGTACATTTAACTATTAATTTATTTAAGGGCACCAGCGCCTACGCCGGTCATTAAAGTACGCTAAATTAAGTGGCGCTTTGTGAAAGGCTGCTAACCGCCCCTGCAAAGACCCAGTTGCATTTTTTAAACTTTTTATTTTCTAAAAGCTTTTACACAGAAACGGTACGCTTAATCTAGACTTCTCTTTTTGGTGCTGCTATTTTTAATAGACGGAGTTGACTGTGTGGTTTTGTTGCGATTTCAATTTATTCCGGAAAGCGGACGTTTCTTTGTTACTTCGATTCGCTCAATGTAAGGAAAGACCAGGTAGGAATGAAAACATTATAATTACTTGCTAGTAAAGTGTTGCACGTACAATATGATTATATTTAAGCTGAAAATGGGGTTTGGGTAATCAATTTGGTACGCTAAGGTGAAATCGCCCTTTTTTCACGGAATTTTCACCTTTTTTTGTGAAACTGAACAAAATTATCAAAGGGACTCGGATAAAGAGCCTCCTGTTGTAATGGATCAGCTGATTCATCTTTATTCTCTGTTTAGAAACTGTGTGGAAAAGCAAAAAAAAAATCCCATTTTACTTACGAACAACTGAGGAGTAAGAAAATATCTTCACGGCAAAAATCGAATTTGAGATTTTGACGGGCACAGAATATTTTACACTAACAGAGGCCAAAAATTACTATAAAAAAATGTCTATATGTGTTTGTTCGGTGCTATAGCGCCAAGATCATTAGACAGGTTTTAATGAAAGGATCTTGCCACATTTGGGTATACAGTTCCAAGTGGTAGGAGCTTCGTATTAGGTAGAAGAAATATAACCTTCGAAAAGTATAATGTAATACCTACTTTAAGTAAATATTATTTTGATTTAGATTTAATTTTGACCATTGTAAAAATAAATAATCTGTTTTCTCAAATATGGGTTAAACCATTTTGATGAATCTGTATAATTAATGACTAATGTATTTTAATCAATCAATCAATCAATCAAATATTCTTTAATATGTCCACGATAATTAATAGTAGCTTACTCCAGTAAAATTCTCATTGAGTACAATGTACAAACCAAGGTTCTTTGTTGTTTTTTTCGAAAGTGGCACTAATGATTTTAATGAAACTTTGTAGGTAAGTTATTTTAATTTCTTAGTTCATAATTTGGATAAAAACCAAAATTAGCTACCCCACATACAAATTATTGTTAATTTTCTCTCTAGCGTAATTACGACGCCTATTAATTTCTACTTGATTATGAATGTTTATTGCTGATTTATATTAATGACAATCCCATGATTCGCCAGAAAGGGGCTGTACAGTTATTCGTCTGTGAACGTCTTAATCTTTCTTGATTGTTAATTTTAATAATATTATACATATAATTACATACAATTATTCCACTAGTTTTATCACCTTTTTCATGAAATGCGGTTATCGTTTAAGATCTCGCTGCTTACCTAGCATACAGGCTTCATAATATTATGAAACTTTAATTAAGTTAATTATTGTCTTTTTACATTTTTCGAAATAAACTTTATCCACACAGAAATTTATTGTTTAATTTACTAAAGGAAAAAAACTAGAAACCACGAATAATTTAGAATATAAGTTGGCACCCTTGACTGTTCATTTGCGGCTCGACAGGGAAATAAAGATGGCCGCAGGCTGCCAACTAATAAACAAGTCGAAGAATTAAGTGGCAGCAAGAGTAACTTCGCTAATGTAGTTTTTGGTTATCGCTACAAAGAGAATTTAAAAGACTTGGTTCTTGGTAAAATTTTCCTAAGTTTTCTTCTCAATAATGACTTAATTCAAAATAAAAAAATGTGTACAGAATGTGACTAAAAATAATGAATACATATATAATATAACTAAAAACAATAAATAATATAAGGCTGAAAACTGTATGCAAAACATCAGCGTGTTTACTCCAACAAGTGAACAAATTCAGTGCTCTTGACTACAAATGTTCGTATCACTTCTTATATTTGGACCATGTCAAATCTAAATTTTATTTAGATTTTACCTGTGTAAGTTTCCTAGACTTTTTTATTTGTTTATTTTCGTCACGGCACTGTTTATTAGGTACCTATAGATAGAATATAAAACGTACAAACCTAACCCAAACATCTTAATGCGAGGCAGAACCACGCAGAGCTCTCTAAAATGCATGGCTTGTCAATAATATATCAAAGTCAGGGGTGAACCTTCAAATATGGAACACCTTTTTAAGAAAGTTACGAGGATCGATCTTGGAGAGGCGTGGGCTGTAATGTGCGTGAATGATGCGGCGAGGGACGGACGTATTTGGGGAGACTATAAGTGCTGATTGATTACGTAGAATTCCTGATAAGGAACCTACAGTATTTTGGGATTGCTTAGTTGTTCAAGCCAATAAAATTAGGTGAGCTGAGCTACGTTTTAAGTCAGAGTTATTGCGTTACGGAGAATTGACAAGCATAACACTGAAAGTTTATTGAAATCCATAAAACCTCAAAACAATAAAAGTACTTCCACAACGTCAAAATTATGATATTAACCCTTCCACGAAAACCTTACTTCGCCCCTGTGCCGCCACATCTAAATGGCGCTAACTTGATTGATGAAAGAAATTCTCTTACTCTGTAAATGGGCATCTTGCGTGTCAACCGTGTCAAGATTCTCGATAGCCCTGGGGAATCCCTGTCCGTGCCTGATCCTGATTACGAGGTCATTCGTCAAGGAGGTCAGATAATGTATTAGAACTGATAAGATCTGTGGATGAGGTCAACATTGTTGTTATGCAGATTTACTATCATGTAACTTTGTTAATTGTTTTCGTACATACCTATATAGTTAATGGATTTCTTCATGTATTAAATAGGTAACGAAATATACTCTTTACATATTACTTTGACATCCTAGAGTCCATCTAGAAAGTATTATTTTATCCCTTGTTGAACTAACTGTAACTTAATTATGTACGTCCTTTAATTTATGTTGTTTCTGTAAATGGTATTTATCTTCCTGGGGGTGAAGCCTAGTGTCCTGAAATATAGGTTTTGTAACCTAGTTTAGGCTCCAGACTCACTAAAATAATTTGAATCTGTTTATCTGTTGTCTACTATTTTATGTATTGTACATTTCCGTTCTTTTGTTTTTATGTGAGTGAATAAATAAATAAATAAACTAACTTGTTAATTTAGTTAGGTATTTTTAAATTTTTCGATCCCCATAAAAGTATTACTATTTTTACTTAACATTAACGTTTTATATTTTTACTTTGTGGGTTCTTTGTTGAAAATTGTTAAATCGGTCGATGGATTGCCGCGCAACTTTACTAAACTTAACAATTTATTGACCGTATCATTTCACAAAGTATTTTTTAATAATCTGAGTTTTGCAGATGCGCAAATCTGTTGCGCACTAAAATTAAATCCGAAGGAAGGCTCTGGTAGGCACAAAGTGAAATCTGCCACCGTGCGGTATTTGGAAAATCCTCTAAACGTATTCACACGTCTCTTTTGTGCTCAAGACCGTACCGGAAATAGTATTGTGTTCAACTGTAGACACCAAAAGTTATTCTAAGTCAGTGGGTTGTCTAACTGAAATATTATTTTTAAACTAGTACACGAAAGTATCGGTGGTTCTATTTAGACCAGAGATCTCGAGTTAAAATCTTGACCAATGTCAAAAAAAAACTCAAAACTCAAAATGTTTTTTATTTAAGTAGATGCTTTACACATGCTTTTAAATCGTCATTTTTTTTTTCTACCTAGTACAAAGTCCCTATCACGCGGGACTTGTACACTCAACGTTTCGGGAAGTGTTTGCGAAGCGAGAAGAAACGTCGAGCCCAAAAGAAACTCGCTTCAACACATTTTTTAAATAAAATCTTAAATTCTATTACAATTCATGTCAACAATAAAATTGTGAGCTGGAGGATCTATACATGTCCATATATCATTGTCATTTACATAATCTAGTATTTTGTAATACCCTCTAGAGCATAAACAATTTTTCACATGCAATTTGAATTTGTTTTCTGGCAAACTAGTCACATTTTCGGGTATTTTGTTATAAAATTTTACACACTGCCCCATAAATGACTTCTTAACTTTACTCAGTCTCGAATAGGCAACATCTATGTTATTAATATTTCTTAGATTAAAATTGTGTCTGTCACTGTTTTTATGAAACAAGTGAGAATTTTTACGTACATACATGATATTTTCGTATATTAATTGACTAGCAACAGTAAGAATATTAATTTCTTTAAACATATTCCTCAACGACTCGCGGGATCGCATCTGGTAGATTGCGCGAATTGCCCTTTTTTGCAAAATGAAAATCGTTTCAATATCAGCGGCATGTCCCCAGAGTAAGATTCCGTAAGACATTATACTGTGAAAATAACTAAAATACACTAGTCTCGCAGTACCTACATCTGTCAACTGTCTTATTTTCTTAACAGCATATGCAGCTGAACTAAGCCGTCCTACTAAGGTTTCTATGTGTGGGCCCCATTGCAGTGTAGCATCTAAAGTTATACCTAAAAAAACGGTCTTATTTACAAAGTCCAATACATTATTATCTACAATTACACTGTTTTCAATTTTCTTTACATTTGGTAATGTTCCAATGAGGTCTACGAAACTTAAGTATATTTTCATATCGATGCTTTAACGGTATTACTAGATGTGAATAATCACGTTGCACACGTCTGTAGCTGTAAATCTTAATGCCCTACACGTGACCGCGGGTCAACAGCAGACAAATGCCGTCTATACCTATTGTGCCACACGATGAGAAGTATACGAGAAAAGCACATTAATTTTCATTTTCCTAGCCTTATAGCAGTTTTTTTTGGTCGTATTTTCTAGGTATATCCACACAGGCTTCATACCGGTCAGTTAATGAGTCATTCTGGTCCTGGAAAATCTCCATAGGCCCGAGACTACATTTTCCACTCGGACTTATTCGTTTGTGAATTGTAGACATCCCGCACTCCCATGACATGTCGGTTACCTTTAGTTTTTCGATAAGTGAGCGCTAGAAAAGAAGATAAAAATATTAAAATGAGGACGAGTAAAAAGAAAAAACTATTTGCGTCATTCAATGTCTAACAAGAAGGTCTAAGAATTTTATGTAATTTTCAGATTACTAAACGTAGAAACTTCTTCTCAATGTGTATACGCAAGTAGTGACTTGCGTACAGGGAACCATTTTTGTTTTATTTCGAAACAAAAGTCAAAATTCAAAATCATTTATTTCTTTACGTAGGTACATTAAGCACTCTTTTAAACGTCATATCATTTTTCTGGAGGAATATTCCAAATGTCATTATCATTAAAATAATCTACAGTCTTATAGTACCCTCTTGAACAAATACAGCGTTTTATATGTTTCTTAAATTTACATTTTGGTAGTTCACACACGTCATTCGGAATTTTGTTATAAAAGCGTACACACTGCCCCACAAATGATTTTTTCACCTTACTAAGTCTCGAGAAAACTATGTATGTCAAGATTATTTTTACTTCTCAAATTACGGTTATGTCTGTCACTATTTTGAAGAACAAGTTTAGATTTTTACGAACGTACATGATATTTTCGTAAATAAACTGACCGGCAACTGTTAGAATATTTATTTCCTAAAATCTATCTCGAAGTGATTCTAGGGATCGTAGTTGGTATATAGCTCGGACTGCTCTTTTTTGTAGAATGAAAATGGTTTCAATGTCTGCTGCGTGTCCCCACAGCAAAATGCCATAAGACATTATACTGTGAAAGTAACTGAAATATACTAATCTGGCAGTTGTTACATCCGTCAATTGCCTTATTTTCTTGACGGCGTAGGCAGCCGAGCTAAGCCTCCCCGCTAGAGTTGCAATATGTGGGCCCCACTGTAACGTGCTATCTGTAGTTATGCCGAGAAAAACTGTACTGGGAACAAAATCTAATTCGTTACCATTTAATATTACTTTATTATGAGTCTGTTTAACATTTGGCAAAGAAAACTTGATGCATTTTGATTTTTTCGCATTTAGTAACAGATTATTAGCAGTAAACCAGTCTAGTTCCTAGTTCCTAGTCCCAGTCTAATTCCTCATTGTCTTACATTTTGTTTGACCTAGTTTTTGACTTTTGGTTTTATAATTATTTATTATATTCATATACAGTTACTTAAAATAATTACAGAGATCCACGTATTCAACACACACTATTCTATGGAAAGATGCTGCGGAACCAGCGAAGGTAAATCATATGACGTTCGCATTCAACCGCAGAGATATTTCTTACTTTATCCCTGAAAACATGAATTTCCCTTGTGTTTTGCGGTTTCTTCGAATGTAATGCTATCTCGAAATACTCTTTCTCACCTATGTTTGCATTAGCATATCTAAACGTAACGTTTTTAGTTTTATCAAAGCTTTAAGATTATAGTTTCTACGAAAGTGGTAGTGTTCCAACTTTACTGCCTTTAAAATAGAAGGTCCTTGGTCCCAACGATATTTTTATGCAAAATTGGACACAGTCTTAGAATAAACGAGGAAAATTTTTAAAATCACTGTGTTTATGTATTCAAAGCGCAATCTTTGCAAACATTTTTGTCATATTGGTCGAATAAAAGTCTGAGCGGCATTCGAATCACGTTTGCGATAAGGGCCGCCGCGTCTCCGGCTTACACCTACTTTAAAGTACGAGTATATTGTAGTCACCAGCGGCGCCGGGTACCGGGCCAGGGGTGCTCAACTTCGTATTCTCTGCGGGCCCGCAAACTTCGCGCGTCACGTCTCACTGAATCCTTATTTGCATCTTACCTTTATATTTTCTTTCATTAGGTGTCATATTGTTATATTATTCTCTCAAACACTAAAACGAATTTAAAATAGCGACTGGAAACTCCATCGAGGGACCAGAATCGTAGCTTTGGGAGCAAAAACGGTCGTAATTCATAAACCTCATTCACACCTTGGCCCCAGTTAAGGGCAGAAATCACGACAATAATTCGTAAACCGATCGAGGCGTGCAATAAAACGCGCCAAGTCACATAGTCGCGAGGGCGGCCATTCGAAAACTAATAAATTTCTGTGGGGCGCTGAATTTAGTTGATAAACGACTGAGATAAAGACGAGGCAGTGTTGGCCAACACTTTGTAGCGGTCAGCAGAGATTCGGGAGCCGGAAGATAATATTTGAACTTGGGAAGAGCGCCCCAGAATTATCCAAGTGCAAAGTTCACATTTTTCTAATTCTTTCTCTCATTATGTTCTTTAAGGGTAAGTCAGTCAACAGTCAACAAAAACAACTCTCCTTTACATTTGTTTAAATCTGTATAAGTTTTACATGCTTATTACTTCTTAATAGTGAACATACATAAACAATTTTGTGCTTATTTGAAAAAACTGAAACATTTTTGATATTATCGATACTTATTGGGATATTGTGGTTTGAAAAGAATGCATGGTACAAAAAGCAGCGCAGCGGTGACGTCACTATTTACAATCACTTTTTGCCGTCAAATGTATGAAGCGTTGCGCTTTAAATAAATGTTTTGCGTATATGCTATCTTAGAAGAAAGTTTTACAAATATTGAGGACATTCTGAAATATTTATTTTACTTTGCAGTATTTTTGCATAGCAATAGTTGATGAGGTGGGGGCCTATATAAAATACAGATAAAACTCCTGTAAAAATATCGAACTCCCTCCGGAATCACACCAGGAGCATTAGAGTAATGGAACTGGACAGATCTATGTTATTTATTGCTGTAACTACTCAACCGATTTAATTTAAATTGGGAAGAGCCCAGATAAAGGGCGGGTAGGTGGGGAGTAACATATGATAGTTTTATTATGCTTTGCGTGCGGCTCGCGCACTACGCACCCTCTCCACAGTTATAAAAATCAAATCCACGGGGGCGAAGCTGCGGGCAAAAGCTAGTGTTTGTATATAGATAGTAAGAATGCGATAACTTCATTAACCAATGGCAAGACCCGATCACGAGTATAACAAAAGAGTCAGCCGTCCCAACTCAGACACAGTCTTGTTACATGTTCATTATTATGTTATGTACTGCTTACTTATAGTTAAAACTTCTATGTAATTTATTCTAATTCCCGTGAACCCTCTCGTTAAAGGTAGCAAGCGCACACGGCAGTAACTTATGTATGCAAAGCAGGATTTCATGGAAAGGTTAAGTGGATGAATGCAAATGATGTCTATCGAAACAACAGCCAGACGTGTTGCTGTTCTCCCTAACTTAGTAGGGTTGCCTCGGAATTAGCGCATCCTTGTACCGTGCGGGTACGGTCGAGCTAATTTAAATGCATTTTCTCAGAATTATTATACGCTTGAATTACAAGAAGCTGTTTCTCTAGTTTATGAAAACCAGATACTGTTAATTACTGCAAAGTTCTCCTATTATAATTTTACGTTGAAAACGAAACATTTAAACGTTCAGATAGAGTTACACCTAAATAACTAATTTGTTATCTAATAATTTGAACTCTAAAAAGCCTTTGATAATGATGATTTTACGTAAAAAAATAATTAACTTTTAGCAAGACTACAACCTAAGTCCTGAGTCCTAAATGTATTAGACACTTCTTTGTCAACTTGCTAAGGTGGAAGAAAGATGGGGGTCCACCCAATTATAGAAACTATTTACCGTGGCGTTACAGGGTTTTGTAATACAATTATTATTCAGTAACTGTCTTTTTGCATTTAACAACATATAGTATACGTAAGTCTGCTCCTAATTATGGAATATAAGATTTTAGTTCTAAGACCATTTTGTAATAGTTTATTACGTAAGTATAATCATAAATTTACGAACTGATAAGTATTACGAATTTCTAATTACGAAAAGATATTTTTTTAAATTTTTGAATCATCAACATTCATCAATTCACCATGGTATATTGTAAACACGGATAAACTCGCATTCCTTTATACTAAGCACATTGACTTCCCGTATATGTACCAAACTTCGGAGACTCCTCGCAACATCAAACTTCTGACAAACAATAATTACCTGCATAAAAGCTTATTTCCTTGTCTACGCTTACTTCGTGTCTCGCCTCACCAAGCGCTAAACATTTCCACTCTAGATCTCTGTTAGTTTAGAGCTGCATCCAGCTCGGCGCCGCCGCCGCAACGCGATACCGCTGCATCGGTCTAAGTGCGTTGCAACAGTAATTTGGTAACTAGCGAGTTTCCACAACACGATGTAAATTTTGGGGACGAACGGTTGTTAGTGTTGTTGCTGAAACATGGTAGTTTTGATAGATATGTTTGCTAAGTATAAATCAATGTTGTTAAAAAGCACTTTTAACTCTCCAAAAACAAGCAATTCAGTTTTAGAAATATGAACCTTGAAGTTAGAAATAAACCTTGAATATAGGAAAGGAAGGAATAAAAACAAATAATAATATCTACTTCTTACATTATTTGCCTTGATTGACTTATAAATATATGCCTTGATATTGGGTTGTTGCTTAATTATTACGTTTAAGTTAGATCTAAAGATGGTGTACATGTGAAGACAAAGCAGCACTTAAATGTTAGAAATGAAGATTATTGATTTGACTAAATAGCATTACGTGAGTGGATAATGAAAACCCTACTGCATAAAATATGTCCTGATGTATCAATCTGGAGATGAAGAGGAATTTGCAGTTAATAAACGATCAAACCATAATAAACATAAGTCATGGCACAAAACGGAAGAGGTTTGTTGTCATGCCCTTCTACTTGACTTGAAATGATGAAAGTCAAGCAAGATCATATTCGCGCAGTCAACGGAGTAAGTCGAACAAATATGTATTAAATCAGCGTTCATGAATTGATGCATTACACAGCAGAGTGATCGCTATGGTAGGCTATGCGATATTAAATCCCTAAAATCATTTCATGCAATCTTGGTGTATTGAATCGTATAATGAATGCGGCTGCAGCAGGGATTTGCCCAATCAAATGGAAAGAGGAAGCGAACGTTAGGTTAATTTAGAGACTAAAGCTGTTAAAAATCTAATAATAATTTAGTAATTACACTAAAAATCTGCATAACCTGATTCAGGTATCTATGAAATTTTCCCCCACGAAACAAAAAATAATGTCACTCATGAGTCTTTCCTTTTTATATAATTTAAAAAATGAATAATTTCAAAAATCAACATTGTAGCGTTTCTTTACATAATATACTCGTATCGTTAGCAAATTTTAGTTACCTGCTGGTGTACGGGTCAACACCTTGCTTGAGGTGCTTGACAATCATAAAATTACCGTTAACGTTGGGTGCCTTTGGGTTTGAAACCTTCAGAATGGCACACAGTTTATCTGATGAATAAAGACTACCATTTTAATATTTTTGGGCTACGTTATATATAAGTGCTCCTTTAAGTTTTATGTTCTGTTTCGTGAATAACTAGAACCACAAGCTCTTAGTATTGAATTTAATTATCTACCAAAGGCATTAATTCAATTTGTGGTTTATTAATAAAACCCTTGGTACGGCCGATAGAGGCATCAAAGTGGGGTCAAAACCCACTCAGTTCGTTTCATAGTTGACCATTTATTGAATGAATCTTTGACTCAGACTTTACTGTGATGAATAAGTTGATATCGAACTAATTTTAGGTATTTTAAAAGATACACAGATAGGTAAAGATACACAGACAGTTTATAACCTGGCCTATCTCATAGAATACTTTTTATCCGCGTAAATGACAATTAGGATATTCACGCAGACAAAGTAATGTGCACCCAGTATATAATAATAAAAACAAAAACCTGATAATTAAAACCTAAAATAGTAAAGATTGTAAATGTAAACTTACATTTAAAGATTGTAAATGTAAACTTACATTTACAATCTTTACTATTTTAGGTTTTAATTATCAGGTTTTTGTGATTTGTGTTTTAAGTTAAGCGAATGACTATGTCGTGCGAGCATTCGATTGAACGTCGCGGTAGGCATTCAATCAAAGTGAGCCTGCCTCTATCGGGGCGTTCACGTGAGCAAAGGGAAACTAACAGGAGAGTATTAATGAAAACGTCAATCAGGCCCTTGTTATTCGGTAAAGTGGCCCCTTTGATGGTACGCGGTACTAAAATTTGATGCCATGTCAAATTCATACCAATAATTGATATAATTTTCTCGCTATTCTGATGCGTGTGTTATTAGATGTCAAGTCTGTTTGTCGCTCAAATTGACGTAGAATCAAATTCGTTACTCTTGAATGTAGTTTTTTAGTGGGTTACCGTAAGTTATTGATTTAGGGGGTAATAACGTAGAATACCCAATAGTACAAGTAATAGTAGGAAATTTGTTAATTTAATATTTTTTTGAGTACATCGATCAGTTTTGAGGGATCTAAAAACCTTTGTCTAAATAGAAACCAACAAAAATCCCTATCTTTAAGGCACTCTATAACCTGGTGCTTGTCCATGCCCAACGCTCCCTAATGACCCCGATCCTTGGCGCCCTCTGAGCTCGGCACCCTATGTCCATGCACGGGTGGCACGACCCTAAGACTGGCTTTGTTTAACCTGACATCAGAAATAAAAATCTTAAGTGTAAAGGAGGCATACTTTTATCAAAAATACCTAAATCTGAAGTGGTTTATAAACACTACCTAAAAATAATATATTGATTGCCTCCTAATGATTGCCGATGTCATGACCTGTTATACTGCGCACCCGTGAGTTCAACATTGCATATTCATAATCTCAATCACGGTTCCTAAACCTCAGTAATAATAATTTGTAGACGTAGCATGATGGAGAGAATCTGCCTGTCAGATTTTAAGTACGCGAAGGCAGCGTTTCCCTGACAAGTATGGCAAGTTCGTGACAGGAATTTTTATAAACTTTGTGAAATTTATCTCTTCTTTTCCATTTTGGAGATGTAATTCTGAACTATCGGTGATTGTACACGACCGCTATAACTTGGGGACCTCAATATTTTATATACAATATACTTTCTAGATATAGGTAGTACATTCATGAAATGGAAATTTTGGCAAGAGGTGCAAAGTCAAAATACAAAAAAAAATATTATTTTTTTATGGCATAGCTGGCAAACGAGCAGACGGATCACCGATAAGCGATTACCGCCGCCCATAGACACCCGCAACACCAGAGGAGTTACAAGTTACATCTTTGTAAATAATCTTTTATACGATACATTTAACAAAGGAAAAATATTGAAAGCCAAGACAATTTTTTTAGATAGGTACTATAACAAGAAGACTGAGTATTCTTGAGGTACTTACTTGACAAAAAGTGAGTAGAGAAGGCGGGCAGGCAGGTAAATCGCGCAGATTTGTGGCTCAATCACGTTGCCTCCGAATGGAAAATTGGGCTAGTATCTTCTGAACGTGACTCTCGGGGTGATAAGGAAATCCGCGGATACTCGCTACAATAATAATATTGAGAAGTGCGGCCACGTGACAGGAATGATTTGCTATTGTCTTGCGTACCGTAAACTGAGGGTTATCCTTCTGTTTTGTCATCTTGTTAGGATTCCACGGTAACAGCCTAGAGGACATTATAGTCAAATATTCAGTTAATGTTTAGGTTTAGCTTAGGTGGTAACTAGAGTTAGTACCCAAGGTTTGACAAAGTGCGTCTCACTTGATTCCTCTGCTCCCAATACCTACAGATAAGAAGCGTGCTGCGTTCTCTATGGATAGAGCGAGGTTACCGGCATACAACGCTTTAATTTATCTTTCGACAAGGCACTGACTTACTTTAATTATGTTCGTGGTATTTGTAACACTCTTCTGGTGTTACAAATAGATAGATAGATAAATCATTAATTTAATGGCATAACACAAATACATATCAGAAAAAACACATTGCATTTAATCAATATATGTATATTATAAAAGGAAACTGTTTGTGGGTATGTCCAGCCTTTT
The DNA here is from genome assembly GCA_958295455.1 of Coleophora deauratella. NCBI lineage: Eukaryota > Metazoa > Arthropoda > Insecta > Lepidoptera > Coleophoridae > Coleophora > Coleophora deauratella. Next base: position 6,637,515 of record OY282397.1, on the reverse strand, counting down.
TTCTATAACCACTCACTGTCAACCGACTCATAGTTGTAATGAAAGATAGCCCTTGGTTTGCATTCGCAAGTAAGAGAGTTTGGTCCCGGTGAGTGGAAGGGGGTTGGTATGGGTGGAAAAAGGTTTGGCCGCTATCACCACAACCTCTACCAATCCGGACTTGGATCTCGTGTGTGGAATATGTTTTGATTAAAAAAATACCTCTTAAATTTTAAGATTTTTCCTTTTATTCCAACTACCACACGATCTCATATCAACTCCCTGAGTCAAGCCGGGGTGCATAAAGAATAAAAAGCTAAAAAACTAACATGCAACCATCATACATACCCATTTTATATTTTCTTGGCAGAAGTGATTTTTAAATTGTATTGTTTGTTGTATTTTCAAATTGTATATATTTTTATAGATATTGAAATACGAGTATAGTCCTGTTTTTTGCGTTAAGTAATTAAATGTTTTCGGAGTATTTTTTTGAAGTGACTACAGGTGACCCTTTGTTTTGTACATTAGAAACATTTCTTAGTAAATATTCTAGGTATTCCTTTGATTTTGATTAACCTGTGTCTGTTTAGACTTAATAAATTTCAGAGTACCTCTACTCTGTTTCTTGTTACTTTGTTTGGTAATAAGAACTGTACATCTAAAAACATTTGAGTAAATTAATTAATCTGACGCTGATTCTGAATAAGTAACTTTGTGTAAAGGGTAGATAATAATCTTAATTTATTACTCTGTCATCCAGGACTTTCTGAATATTTAAAGATAATTTTATGACTTGTCAAAAGGATTCCTTTACGTTTCAGAAATTAAGATATAGATATTATCTATTATTGAGTACGTCAATTACTTACTTTAGAGTTAAGGCTACAATCTAATTATGGGATCTGTTGACGTAAAACGTCTTTTTCTTTAGTTGTTCGGTACGGAGAATAAATAAAGTCATATCGGGAAACCTTATTTCATTAATCATCGCACAACAAAAAAATCCACGAAATATACCTTTTCCGTCGTAAACTCCATTTAGCTTTCCGAGTTTTAAATCAAATATTAAAAATGACATATTGTTCTAAAAATGTTTGAAATCCGAGTTTTTAATCAAATATTAAAAATGACATATTGTTCTAAAAATGTTTGAAATAGTAATCTATGACGTAATAACGTTGTATAGTCGTTCCATAATCAAAGACATTTTTTATGAAATATAATAAAAATATACATGTTATGAAAATCCAAGCGTATAACTTTTTTATTGCAACTTCAGTAAAAGAGCTAAAATTTTATAATTAATTTTGGTGCAGTTAACTGTCGTGTGTGTACGTAGAAATACATAATATTAAAAAAACAGTCAACACAGACGATTAACTTAATATAAGGTCCTGCTTGAAGGTTCCATGCATTACTTTAAATTGGTTCTTGATACCAAAACATATGCATGTGCTCATGATAACAAACAACTTTCCCTAAGGAACCCATAGTTAAATCTCAAAAAAAAAATTGGACTCTTCATACTAATTTGGCCGGTCCATTGACCGATTTGTATGGAGAGTCCAAAACTTTTTTTTGAGATTTGACTATGGGTTCCTTAGGGAAAGTTGTTGGTTATCATGAGCACATGCAAAGCCTTTCGTATCAAGAACTAATTTAAAGTCACCCTATATAGCGATACTTCTGTGAATTCCATTTTATACTCACATGAAGTTAGAGGGTTTTAAAAAAATAAATCATTTTCAATATTTGCTGAAAGTCATGGCAATAAATTGGTATCAGTGACACGATTGCTGTTTTTATAAATATTTTATTTAAGTAAATACGAGTATACTTACAAAATACTCTCCTTTTCCCCCAAGTATATACAAGAATATTTTATCTGCATACATTATGTGACTCAAATTAAACAAAAAGTATTGAAGATATAATTTTTAGAAAATAAACTTGCTAAAAGACTGATAAAGCCCGGTAACTTATTATTGGTCTAAAGTTGAAGATAACCTCATGATGACATTTACCTAACTAAATATAACTTTCATTTCTTCAAACTGCCTCGTTGCGGTAAAGGACAATACGATATACAGCAAACTCGATTACGAGGCTCAAAGCTGTCTGAACTTTTAACTACCGAAAAAAGTTGCAATAGCCATACTCCTCAGATGGCCCTCTAAAGATTATTGAATTTTACCAACATAATCCGGCGCACGCCAGCTGGGCCCGCCCGGCGAATGATCGCCCATTCCTTTATTTACTCTAGTAGCATAGCAGTATAATGGTATATTTATTAAATAGAAGAACCCTCATTGGACACCTTTGAGCCTCCAAGTCTTATACAAACAGCATTAACTCGGAATAAGCTCCGAATATTTTATTAAGAACGAGAGAATTAATGACTATTGTGTTTATACTTGAACAGGGCTTTTTAGAAAATACGACACAAAGAGGAATGCAGGATCCAATAAAACGCACAGAGGGATGATTTCAGTGAGTTTCTTTATTCCGAACACAGATCCGAGAAATGACTGGTACTGCGATACCCGTCCGGCTGAATTAAAACAGAACGTGAGCCCTGTGCATTGAATAGCAAATAATTTGTCGTCGCAACTTCGATTCAAGCCCAAAAACAGACAAACAGCTAGGATTTCAATTGAAACATAGGTTACACATTCAATAAATTAAAACTTTTCATGTAGAAAAATGTGAATTTGATTTTGATCCGATATTTCCATGCTCCATTCAGAGAGGAATCGCACCGACATCGACATAGTGCAAATATAGGCGACGGATACTTATTGGAAATATTTCCATTCAGTCGGAAATATTGGATATATGAATGAAATTCTCATAAAAATGAGACAAAGGACGTTCCATCTATCGCTGAAGCACCTTTTGGATGGTAAATCAAGAAAATAATTGAAGAATTCCGGAGTTCGTTGGCTATGAATTGCTAATAATGCTTATTGCTTCTTTGGTACACATCTCGCGGTTTTATTGTTTGATATCTACAGCTCATTTTCGTGAAAGTCTTTAAAAGTTTTATGTGTATGTTACTGTAAAAGCCCATATTTTGGTAACTCTTAGGTTTTACCAGTAATTACCAACATTTTACGTTAGGTTAGGTTGGACTTTTACCATTAAGATTTGGTAAATCTTAGAATTTACCGTAGTTTAGGGCTTTTACAGTAAGATATATATAAAATATCTTTATCCTTGTGTCATAAACTCAAACTCAAAACTCAAACTCAAACTTTGTTCTACGACTTGCTGAAATTGCAAAAAAATATGCTCTTCGTACATTTACCAAACAGTTGATCATTAATTATTTTGAGTTACTTTTTAGGGTTCCGTAGCCAAATGGCAAAAAATAGAACCTTTATGGATTCCTCATGTCTGTCTGTCTGTCTGTCTGTCCCTCGTATGTCACAGCCACTCTTTCGCGCTAACGGTTTAGAAAAAAATGATATTAGAGACCTCAATATCATTATTTTTTGAAGACCTATCCATAGATACCCCACACGTATAGGTTTGATGAAAAACAATTTTTGAGTTTCAGTTCTAAGTATGGGGATCCCCAAAATTTATTGTTTTTTTTTTCTATTTTTGTGTGAAAATCTTAATGCGGTTCACAGAATACATCTACTTACCAAGTTTCAACAGTATAGTTCTTATAGTTTCGGAAAAAAAGTGGCTGTGACATACGGACGGACATACAGACAGACAGACAGACAGACATGACGAATCCATAAGGGTTCCGTTTTTTGCCATTTGACTACGGAACCCTAAAAATATAGAGATCAAGACATGTGTGATTATGAATTTATACGGAACCCTCGGTGCGCGAGTCCGATTCGCACTTAGTCAGTTTTTAACATCTGTCAAAACGACGTTTTTTTTCAAAAATGCTTGAAATTCTAACAAATGTTATGAATAGTTTTTCAGCGTCATTAAACGATTAATTTTGTAGTTTTATGGGATGGGAAACAAAACAATTATTGTTTTTCGAAATTTCGTAACGAGAGCAATTTAGTTAACCATAGCTCATGATTTATCTTTCGTACAGTCATCTACCCTACTGCATATACGATGAAATTACGTTTGATATTTAATTGTAAAGTTGCGGGAAGCCATTGGATGCAGGCAGCGCAAGACCGGTCGGCGTGGAAATCCTTGGCCTTTGTCCAGCAGTGGACGTCTTTTGACTGATGATGATGAATGCCATCTTAGTGACGTCACATCCCGATGTTCCGGCGGCTGACGTTTTAGGTATTTCAAGACCCGATTTAAAAAGTACTTTTTTTAAATTCAAAATTAAAATATTATTTTTCCTTTTTGTAAACAGCAACCATATTTTATCGATTACGATAGCAAATACTACCGTAAAAAAGGATTTTTGGATTGGATCTTTCTTTGCATAGAGTAAAATTTAAGTTGAAAATGAAATTGTCAGTACACAGGGTTATTTATTATTTAATTACTTATTCGTTCAATTTCTAAACCTTAATTATATTTTTATTTACTTGCTGAATGAATTATATCACTAAATTACTAAATATACAAGTAGTGTTATTTATTTCTATTGAAGTGATAACATTTTATAAATTCTTCTACTACTTACTTCAAAAATTGTGACCAGTGATTTAAAAGTAATTTTATAATTAATTAATATTTTTTAATTTAAGTTGCTCAAATTCCACTAATTTTATAGTTAGTACCTACATTATTTTTAACTTTGCATGTATTTGATAATCAGTATGTATTAATAAATCAATTTCGACTTTTTACAACAAATATTAAAGTGACAAAATGAACCAATATAGTTCCGTACTGTTACTTTAAATGGGAAAAGATTACTACACCCATAACACACAAGTAAGTAAATTGCTTAGTATGGGACATCGGTGCGGGAGATGAATCTGTCTGACTCACATAATGTATGCCCAATCAGATAACTGTATTATTATCATAAGAACTAGAACCTGTAAACCTTTTTTCTGAAATAAATGTATTATTATTATTTCGAAATATACATTTGGGCTACTCTGACCACTTCATGCTAGGTGAAGAGGGCAGGAGCTACGAGTACTCCAGCACAGTCGGCGACGAGGAGAGAAAGCGTCCGATAATCTGGGCGTTGTCGAGGAGGACTGCCATTTGCATAGCCGTTATTATCGGTCTGCCTCGAAGTCCCAGCCGTTTAAGGTTACGATCCAGGTCAGCGGGGATCAAACCATTGACGGACAGGACTACAGGAATGATTTCAGTGTATTGCACTTGCCACACATCCGTAACCTCGTGTGCCAGGTAAGGTACCGCATCCTCTTGTCGGCATCGGCTTGCACGAGGTTTTATTATTATTATTGTTATAAAATACCCTTTTGATTAATTTCCACCGACTTATGTTGTAGGCAACATCCAAAGTAAAGGGATAAATTAAATTTTCACCCACAGCTAGCTATTCTTCTTTCATAAAATCTCCTTTGACGAGACCGTATCTGACTTAAGTTCATTGTGTTGAAACATAACGGGGAAAATAAGAATCTTGTGAGCAAGGGGGGTTTATTTATATTTTTAATTGTATTTTTTGTTGTTTTGCTCCTAAGATGTTATTTATAATGCCATAAATAAAGAATGTCTATGTCTATATTTGTAAATAAAGTAGGTGAAGTGAAATGGAAGGACTTGAATTATATGAGGCTGAAATGCCTCAATTGTGATAACGATGTGATCCTGTTTGTTTTTGTCTTTTTATATATTTTTAGTTCTATTCCACACTATCCTATCCTAGCCGTTGGAAATACACCTTTATACTTTATATTCATAGAGAATATCCATAATCAAAGGGTTAAAAACAGAATAAAATGAAGCAATCCTGAAATGCTAGTTTTTTCTAGTCTGTCTAAGTTACTGGCTCAGCGTAGCAGAAATTAAAACATTTCGTTAGCTAGCAGTGGCTGATACCTGATGTGTTTTGGAGCGAAAAAGAAAAAATATTATTTTTAATTCAAAAATAGTTTGTTTGAAAAATATAATTAATTAATAATCTAACAACAGTGTTGCAAGTGACGATTTAGTAAATATTACCGCATAACAGTTTTGTTGTTCCCAATGGTAAAAATATTATTTGTCTGGGAATGGTCGCTCAGTGCTGGGGGTGTTTGATTAACGATCCGTATTAATTTCGACCAAAATCCCCGTAACGAGCCTCAACGAGATGGTTGGGGCCATAGAAACAGCGACTGACAAATCATTTTATTTTAGTAGGTTATGTCAGTATTTGGTGCCGGGTGATATCACTAGGATGGTAGTTGTTAAGCCAAGTGAAGGCCTTATAGGCTGCTTCAAAACTTCTGACTGGCGTTGGCTCCCGTGTGTGGAGTATGGCCTAACCTTCCCGAGGTATGGGAAGAGACCCGTGCCCCTGCAATGGGGACGACATAGGTTGTTCACGATGTCAGTAGTTCTTATGTCCTGTCGTATTATTATTATTGTCAAAGGCCGGCAACGCACTTGTGACTCCTCTGGTGTTGCGGGTGTCTATGGGCGGCGGTAATCGCTTACCATCAGGTGATCCGTCTGCTCGTTTGCCACCTCTGCCATGAAAAAATAAAAATAAAAAAAATAGATTTTAAAAGAAAACTAATTTGGGATGTAGTAGCAATGCGTCCATAAAATATACAAAAATACCTGTCCTGGAAACAACTACTGACATCGTGAACAACCCATATCGTCCCCAATGCAGGGGCACGGGTCTCTTCCCATACCGGGGCTTCTACTCATTTACCGAACAAACGACTAGGAACTCATAGGAAATTCTATAAAATATGGATTTTTCATAGAGATGAGTCACCTGATTACTCAACTTTTTATGGTAAGTCGAACATTATTTTTGAGAATTTAGAATAGATTTTTTTAATTTAGATTTTTTTGATTTTTTTATTTGTGGCTTCTTTAGGAAAACTATTATAATTCGTCCCCCAAACAAATTAATAAAAAATACGAAATATTCTCGGTAACCGTGCTGGGGGTAATATGACTACTGATGAGGGCTCTATAATTTCTACATTTGGTACATTGCTCGTTCAATACAATACTACGTAGGTATTGCATACAGGATTTCAAGTACTCTCTCTCATTTCCCAGCGACTCATTCTACCAATTTTGCGCTGTCCTTTTTCATCCTTACCCGCGAAATAAAGACTAAATACAATAATTAGTCAAGCAGCGCCACAGACAAGACAAAGTAAGTTGCGCCATGCAATCAGCCGCCAGACAAGAGTCGATGAACTCAAGCAAATTGCTTGCTCCATATAATTCGAATGTACGTACATTTTTGTTGTGCCTTATTTCTTGATTTTCTTTGTGACTAGAAATGAAGCAATTGATTTATTTGTTGCTTTGAATGCTGATGTTCAGAAGAAATGAGATTTCTTTTTATGTAATGAATATTTGAAATAAGAATCTGTGTTGTCCTCGCGAAAATCAATATCAACCGGAGTGATATCACGGAATCACAGAAAACCGGCGTGAAGTAACGCTTGGTTGTTTCGCCGAATGAGTGAGGGTACCGGAGGTTCAAACCCCCCCCTCCAATTTCCTCCATCCCCCCATCCCATTTCAAAGGTTGGCAACGCACTTGTGACTCTTCTGGTGTTGCGGGTGTCTATGGGCGGCGGTAATCGCTTACCATCAGGTGATCCGTCTGCTCGTTCGCCACCTATCACATAAAAAAATCTCGAATACCAAAAAATCTAGTTAATTTAAACGTCTGGAGTACAATGTATGTGAAAATATCAGATTAAAGTATGCTAGCTAACTGAAAAGGCTATTTCACGTCCGTTAACAACTCCACTGTAGGGATAAGGGTCTCCTCCCATACCTCGGGAAGTTTAGACTATACCGCACACACGGGGGGCAAGTCCAGATTGGTGGTTGTTGTGGGGCTAGTGGCCCCCTAGTGTCTTAGGTTTTCTAGCCGCCTACGCAGACGATAACAATGAATCTGACATAATAATCGTACTGACATACATACATAATACTGATACGTATGTAACGCCCAAAAATTACCCTCCGCTGGGGCAGTAAAAAAAAGGAAAATCGCTTATAACTAAGTATTGGTTTAGTAGCTCCATCCAAGCTGTGTCGATCGTCTCAGGAGTATCATCGTCTCCATAACAAGTGGTTATTAACGCCAGTCATTCATCAAGGAGATTGTAATCAACAATCTTAAACGCTTCCCTTTCGTATTTATCAATATCACCTTTTACAAACGCCGATTACGAGCGGTAGGTAAGTAGAATAAATAGATTAAGTCCTTTAAGGATTAGTTTGATTATCTTAATTATTTAGTAATTATAAAACGTTAGATCACACAAATTATGTGGGTACCTAGATTGGTTAAGGTAAAGACTTCATTACTGCCCTCATAAGAAAAAAAGCCGCAAAGTGTACGGAAAATTCATATAGTTTGCGGTCTTCTTTCTCATAAGGGCCGATTAATTCTCAAGCACTAATTTAAAACTCAGTTGGTAACATAGCTTCCGAGGCAAAATATGTGTCTATCTGTAACATCGTAGCTCTTTATAGTGGGGAACAAGTTGAATACAGTTTTTGGTTAAAAACAATTTTTATCGCGGTGGTTCCTAGCTATGTTTGGTAGTAATCAGTGTAGTGGTTTATGAGTTATTCGAGTGTAACTGTCGAGGGTAATGTTAGTTTCTAAACTTATTGGAGGCATTTATTACAGAAAAAAGTCACTATAAAATAATATCGCTCCCGACTCGTGGTCCCACCGCAACGTCCCACTGGTGGGTCGACGAGTAAGCGACTGTTTCAATTTCAATTTATATACTTGTAGATGTAATGTGTATATAATTATTAGAGTACGTACTTTTATAATACCTCTGCCGAAGTACCTACTTATTTTCTGAAGTATTAAATTAAATACCTTTAGTCTTGAAAGGGAAGTAACTCTGTGAATGGTGGATCGAAAGTAATGAAAATGATATAGTATGGTCTAAAAATCATACTTCGATAGTTTCCGCTACAAAGGTCGTCTCCATACTTTTGGCAAAAGTCGAAAAACAAAACAATAAAATATTTTTACATGACTTTTTTGTTTTTAAAGCTATGAATAATAATTGAATCATTAGAATCATATATTTATAACTTAAAGGTAAATAAAAAATATATTATTTTGTTGTTAGACGATTGACAAAAGTATCATATGTATTTTGGAGTTACGACCTTTGTAGTGGAAACCATCGACTTACTACCACGTGGGTTAACAGTTACTATCACTAGATGGCAGTTGTTAAGGTATGTCAGATGTTTGATGGGAGGCTTTAAATATGCTGTAATTGGGGTTATCATCTAGCCTAACTTGCTTCACCAATTTTTGTTGTGGCCCCGTGTGTGGAGTATGACCTGACCTTTCCGATGGAAAGCCTCATGTCAGGTTGCTGACGATGGGTTATTAACAGTATTTTTCCGATAGTCCACCTCTAAAATATCAGGATACGTATAGGTAAGTAAAATATTTAAGGGGACTAATAATAACTTGGCAAATCTGTGGGTGTAATTGCTAATTAAGAAACGAGAGTCATTCCATCTCGACTCTTAGGGAGAACGATCTTCTGTATTTATCAAAGGCGACACGACAAAACTCAAGAGTTATTTCTGCTCAGGGATAAGACAGTTTAGATTTGATAACAAATTAATGAAAATTAATGTTTCTTTGTAAATATATCACACTAAGATAAATCGAGAGGAACTTATAAAAATCGCATTTAAAATAATATTCACTGGCAGATCAACCGACATAATATTTCTTTGAAATCCGTCTCAGAAGACCAAATCTATAGTGGTGACTATTAAAAATATTATAGTAATATGCAATCACTATTTTTGTTCCTGTTCATATTAGGTTCCTTTCCTCTTCTTCAATATTGCAAAAAGGTGTATTAAACAGTCGCTATACAAAAGTGACCGTGGGCGTGGTACAAAGCTTATAGAACAGGCGGTTGCTGAAGCAAGCAAGTTCACAAGTGGCTACCGGGCACCGAGAGATGTAGCGTAGGCAGACCTCCCACTCGATGTACCATCGATGACCTAGTCGCGAGAAGCCGCTTGATGCAGCCTGCGCAATTGCGCATGACCGGTCATAGTGGAAATCCTTGGTGGAGGCCATTTTTAGGGTTCCGTAGCCAATGGCAAAAAACGGAACCCTTATGGATTCGTCATGTCTGTCTGTCTGTCTGTCCGTCCGTATGTCACAGCCACTTTTTTTCCGAAACTATAAGAACTATACTGTTGAAACTTGGTAAGTAGATGTATTCTGTGAACCGCATTAAGATTTTCACACAAAAATAGAAAAAAAAACAATACATTTTGGGGGTTCCCCATACTTAGAACTGAAACTCAAAATTGTTTTTTTCATCAAACCTATACGTGTGGGGTATCTATGGATAGGTCTTCAAAAATGATATTGAGGTTTCTGATATCATTTTTTTCTAAACCAATTAGTTTGCGCGAGAGACACTTCCAAAGTGGTAAAATGTGTCCCCCCCCCTGTAACTTCTAAAATAAGAGAATGATAAAACTAGAAAAAATATATAATGTACATTACCATGCAAACTTCCACCGAAAATTGGTTTGAACGAGATCTCTCGTAGTAAGTTTATTTTTTTTAATACGTCATTAATCGTAAACCGCAAATTACCTTTCATTCAATCAACTCAAATATAAAAATATTGAGTTCAAGACATGTGTGATTATGAATTTATACGGAACCCTCGGTGCGCGAGTCCGACTTGCACTTGGCCGGTTTTTTATCAGTGTACCACTTTTAGCTGGTATAATTATATTTAAAGGTAAATAAAAGGTTTATTTTTAGCATCTGGCTATCCCAACAAATTGAGCAAATTATCACTAATCCTACCTTTTAGAATGAAGGGCAAATAATAAGATTCAATCAATTTAGATTAAACATTCATGCGCACGTTTTGTAAAGCCCAATGTAAACTGAACTTCGCACGTACTTTATGCAATATGCTTGATTTTATTACAATTAATAACCCTTTATTTTTATAGTCTCAGGCTTGTCTTTCTATTATATTTATAATAATGACATTACGACACGTTGCGATGGTTGTTAATTAAATTATTCTAAGGGTAACTAACATTAACAGATTTTGTTTTAAATCTTTTCAGGGAGGTTTTAACAACTTTTGATTTTATGTTATGTATTATTTAAACCATTTATAGTACTTACTTATAGGAAAATGCTGATGTCAGTTTTTGAACTGATGTGTCAACAACGGGTCATACGCATATGAAATGTTATTATATTAACAACGATATTTTAATATTGTTATCATGAATTTTATTTTATTAAGCTGATATTTAGGTAATCTGTAATTTAAAACCATTTAATGCACTTTTGTTACATATGTATCAGTCTTTTTTGTTAAATGTGCATGATGTATATAATGGTCGCGTTGCACACGTCCGTAGGTGTAAAATCTAAATGACTTACACGTGACCGCGGGTGACGCTAAAACGGGTGCTACACGGTCGCCAACAAGCACCCCAACCAAGGTGACATTCGTTGTTTCTAACCGAGTAGACCGTGGTTGGTGACCAAATTTCGTTGTCTACACGGTTGGAAACAACGAATGTCACCTTGGTTGGGGTGCTTGTTGGCGACCGTGTAGCACCCGCTTAAGTGCAACACAGGCAACTGCAACTGCACTGGGGAAATGCAGCAGCGGTTCATACACACCAAAAAAATGTGTAAGAGCCATTTTTAGAGCCAAACAAACAGAAAGCTGTGTTCCTTTCTTCAAGAAATTTAAAATATTGACGTTGCCTTCATTATTTATATATTAAGTTTGTGTTTATGTGAAAGAATTTAACCTTGTTAAAACTAGATATCCGAGAAGCACGAGAAATTAAATTTAAATTCATCCACTGCAGCGTTTAAATATTTCATTTTATGCAAATACTATATTCGTACTAGGACCTAAGCTATTTAACAAACTTTCTGACCCTGTTAAAGAATTAAACAGCAGACACTTCAAATTAAAATTACACTTATATTTAAGCAATATATGTTATTATAGTATTAATGAATATTTGCTTGATAATAACATAATAATAGATTAATTTTATAAATATTAATGAATAATTAACAATAATAATAAGAAAGACTACTGTATATTATTAAATTAGACATACATTATTACAATTAAATTTCTTGACCTGCTAATTAATTAAAAAATAATATAATTGCATGCTAACATCATAGCAGGTTACAGTGAAACGATAAATTTTACTTTATTATTATTATTATTTATTTATTTTACCAGATAACAAGATTCATTCTTATTAGTAGTAAGACTTAAGACTATGTTAGTAGATTGAATAATAATTACAATTTAATTAATTAATTAATAAAATAAAAAATAAAACTGACAAAAAAAATCACATGATATACTCCCAAACACCCTTTAGGAGCCCTATCCAGTGCTTTATTACCGGCGAGTCAAACCTCGCTGCAATGGCAGCCAGGATGCTGTTGCTACTCCCCCGCACTCTGCCACGCATGGACGCCACACGTTTACGCATTACTGCTTGAAAGCAGTCTACTCGCACCTCTGCGAACATCTTAGAAGCGTTGCAGTGACGTGGTAGCCTCAACAGCATCCTGAGAGCGTTATTATATTGTACGCGTAGGGCGTTGTAGGCCTTTCAAGTAAATGATACCCACAGGCTGCTCGTGTAAATAGTCATACAGTACGCCTTAAAGAGGGTTAACTTTACCTGCACTGAACAACGAGCAAACCTGCGGGCAATCATATTACTTCTGACCGACAACCCTCTACGCTCTCTTTCCATGTCTGCATCATCTTTCAGATCTTCGGTAACAATATGCCCTAAGTATTGTATTTAAATTGTGTGACGCGTTTTAGCAAATTGCCATTCAGCGTTATTGGTGGCACTAGTTTAGGTGTTTTACTACCCGATCTGAAGACCATGCAGACACTTTTGGACGTGTTGTATCTGAGGCCGTGGGTAGCAGCGTACGCCTCACACACTGCCAACATTTTTTGCAATCCGCCAGGCGAGGAGCTCAGCAGCACCATGTCGTCTGCGTAGCTGATATTGTTAATGCTGACGCCATCAATATGACAGCCGACATGCATGTTGCTAAGCTCCTCGATCAGCTCATTCACATATAGGCTGAAAAGCTTAGGAGAGGACCTGCCTCCCTGCCTCACCCCGCATTCCAACCTATATACGTCCGAAAAAGCCTCACCCCATTTTACTTGGTTAAGCTGGTTGTTATACCAGAACCTCACGATATTTAGCAGGTCTTTTGGCAGTTTAGTCCAAGCCACTTTCCTCCACAGGACCTCATAAGAGACCAGGTCGAAGGCCTTAGACAGGTCTAAAAAGCAAGCGTATATAGGAGTTTTCCTATCAGTGTAGTACTTGACAGCGTATTTTAGGCTCAATATGGCACTATCTTTAAGATTTGTATTTATACTTACCTGTAACTGCAATAAAGAATTTCGAATTTGAATTTGAATCTCTAAAATAACTGATTTTAGAGTGATATTAGAGTTATAAAAAGTTTAAAAATAATTAATTGAAAAATGTAGACAAATTTAATTTTGCTAAAAAAGTTTTTTTGGTATAATTCCTAGAAAAGATTTTCGATGCTCTGTACCTCGAGGCCTAGGAAAAATGATCTCTAAAGGTACATTTAGACCAAACGATCGAATGCTCATTCTGGTACCGCTTTTTTTATGTAAACAGATAACGAGCATTCTTTCGTCGTTCGTTTTTCATTCGCCAGTGTTCGTAAAAATTTTGCCAAAATGTTTAAAGAATGCTCGCTCGTTTAATGTAAACGCCACAAGAGCGCGCGAAAAGTTCACTATGCACTGTACACAGTTCACGGTTTAATTCCCAAGAGAACCCGATATTTTTACAGAATAAAATTTTGTCTAATTCTCTGTGCAGAAAATCATATCGATCCATTGAACCATGCGGCGTGAAAGGACAAAGAAACAAACTCACTTTAGCATTCATAATGTTACTAAAATAAAGGATAAACTTTTGTATGCAGTAAGAGTTTAAGTAATATCTCTTAAGTAACAGGATCAGACACTCCCTCACAATTCTGCAACCATAAGAAAGAAGGCCGCAAAGTAAACAGAAACATTATGGAGAGTCCAAAATTTTTTTGCGATTTAAGCAAAGTCGTAGATCAAAAGTTGTTCAGTACGATGAGTAGAATCCCCAGTTAACGGGTTCTACACCTATTTTGTTACACCCTGTATATAATACTTTGCGGCCTTCTTTCCTATGAGGGCAGAATTACCTGCTTCGGCAGTTACTCATTCGCTCGTCGGTCACGTACCGTGGTGGTTCCTTAGTAATCGGCTAGAGCGAGAGCCAACATCCCCATTTTTCCTCATGGCTCATTAACTGATGCTATGTATTTACAGCGTTTTTGAACTTCGCAAGGTTTTATCCTATTATTTATTCACATTATTTGTTTGTAACAATATTTATTTATTTTTGTTTTTTTTATTAAAGAACAAACAGTCACATGTTTATGTTATTACATATTTCTTATTAAAGGTAGACCTAATATGTTCACGAAACGTGTTTAATACGTAGCTGTGTTTAAATTTTTATAAATAGCATTTTCCAGGTTTTAGTCTTCTTCTTCTTCTTACCATGTGGCACAATGTAACCGTGCTATTTCTAGGGATTGCAGTTGCCTGTGTTGCACTTAAGCGGGTGCTACACGGTCGCCAACAAGCACCCCAACCAAGGTGACATTCGTTGTTTCTAACCGAGTAGACCGTGGTTGGTGACCAAATTTCGTTGTCTACACGGTTGGAAACAACGAATGTCACCTTGGTTGGGGTGCTTGTTGGCGACCGTGTAGCACCCGCTTAAGTGCTAACTGCAATCCCTAGAAATAGCACGGTTACATTGTGCCACATGGTAAGAAGAAGAAGAAGACTAAAACCTGGAAAATGCTATTTATAAAAATTTAAACACAGCTACGTATTAAACACGTTTCGTGAACATATTAGGTCTACCTTTAATAAGAAATATGTAATAACATAAACATGTGACTGTTTGTTCTTTAATAAAAAAAACAAAAATAAATAAATATTGTTACAAACAAATAATGTGAATAAATAATAGGATAAAACCTTGCGAAGTTCAAAAACGCTGTAAATACATAGCATCAGTTAATGAGCCATGAGGAAAAATGGGGATGTTGGCTCTCGCTCTAGCCGATTACTAAGGAACCACCACGGTACGTGACCGACGAGCGAATGAGTAACTGCCGAAGCAGGTAATTCTGCCCTCATAGGAAAGAAGGCCGCAAAGTATTATATACAGGGTGTAACAAAATAGGTGTAGAACCCGTTAACTGGGGATTCTACTCATCGTACTGAACAACTTTTGATCTACGACTTTGCTTAAATCGCAAAAAAATTTTGGACTCTCCATAATGTTTCTGTTTACTTTGCGGCCTTCTTTCTTATGGTTGCAGAATTGTGAGGGAGTGTCTGATCCTGTTACTTAAGAGATATTACTTAAACTCTTACTGCATACAAAAGTTTATCCTTTATTTTAGTAACATTATGAATGCTAAAGTGAGTTTGTTTCTTTGTCCTTTCACGCCGCATGGTTCAATGGATCGATATGATTTTCTGCACAGAGAATTAGACAAAATTTTATTCTGTAAAAATATCGGGTTCTCTTGGGAATTAAACCGTGAACTGTGTACAGTGCATAGTGAACTTTTCGCGCGCTCTTGTGGCGTTTACATTAAACGAGCGAGCATTCTTTAAACATTTTGGCAAAATTTTTACGAACACTGGCGAATGAAAAACGAACGACGAAAGAATGCTCGTTATCTGTTTACATAAAAAAAGCGGTACCAGAATGAGCATTCGATCGTTTGGTCTAAATGTACCTTTAGAGATCATTTTTCCTAGGCCTCGAGGTACAGAGCATCGAAAATCTTTTCTAGGAATTATACCAAAAAAACTTTTTTAGCAAAATTAAATTTGTCTACATTTTTCAATTAATTATTTTTAAACTTTTTATAACTCTAATATCACTCTAAAATCAGTTATTTTAGAGATTCAAATTCAAATTCGAAATTCTTTATTGCAGTTACAGGTAAGTATAAATACAAATCTTAAAGATAGTGCCATATTGAGCCTAAAATACGCTGTCAAGTACTACACTGATAGGAAAACTCCTATATACGCTTGCTTTTTAGACCTGTCTAAGGCCTTCGACCTGGTCTCTTATGAGGTCCTGTGGAGGAAAGTGGCTTGGACTAAACTGCCAAAAGACCTGCTAAATATCGTGAGGTTCTGGTATAACAACCAGCTTAACCAAGTAAAATGGGGTGAGGCTTTTTCGGACGTATATAGGTTGGAATGCGGGGTGAGGCAGGGAGGCAGGTCCTCTCCTAAGCTTTTCAGCCTATATGTGAATGAGCTGATCGAGGAGCTTAGCAACATGCATGTCGGCTGTCATATTGATGGCGTCAGCATTAACAATATCAGCTACGCAGACGACATGGTGCTGCTGAGCTCCTCGCCTGGCGGATTGCAAAAAATGTTGGCAGTGTGTGAGGCGTACGCTGCTACCCACGGCCTCAGATACAACACGTCCAAAAGTGTCTGCATGGTCTTCAGATCGGGTAGTAAAACACCTAAACTAGTGCCACCAATAACGCTGAATGGCAATTTGCTAAAACGCGTCACACAATTTAAATACAATACTTAGGGCATATTGTTACCGAAGATCTGAAAGATGATGCAGACATGGAAAGAGAGCGTAGAGGGTTGTCGGTCAGAAGTAATATGATTGCCCGCAGGTTTGCTCGTTGTTCAGTGCAGGTAAAGTTAACCCTCTTTAAGGCGTACTGTATGACTATTTACACGAGCAGCCTGTGGGTATCATTTACTTGAAAGGCCTACAACGCCCTACGCGTACAATATAATAACGCTCTCAGGATGCTGTTGAGGCTACCACGTCACTGCAACGCTTCTAAGATGTTCGCAGAGGTGCGAGTAGACTGCTTTCAAGCAGTAATGCGTAAACGTGTGGCGTCCATGCGTGGCAGAGTGCGGGGGAGTAGCAACAGCATCCTGGCTGCCATTGCAGCGAGGTTTGACTCGCCGGTAATAAAGCACTGGATAGGGCTCCTAAAGGGTGTTTGGGAGTATATCATGTGATTTTTTTTGTCAGTTTTGTTTTTTATTTTATTAATTAATTAATTAAATTGTAATTATTATTCAATCTACTAACATAGTCTTAAGTCTTACTACTAATAAGAATGAATCTTGTTATCTGGTAAAATAAATAAATAATAATAATAATAAAGTAAAATTTATCGTTTCACTGTAACCTGCTATGATGTTAGCATGCAATTATATTATTTTTTAATTAATTAGCAGGTCAAGAAATTTAATTGTAATAATGTATGTCTAATTTAATAATATACAGTAGTCTTTCTTATTATTATTGTTAATTATTCATTAATATTTATAAAATTAATCTATTATTATGTTATTATCAAGCAAATATTCATTAATACTATAATAACATATATTGCTTAAATATAAGTGTAATTTTAATTTGAAGTGTCTGCTGTTTAATTCTTTAACAGGGTCAGAAAGTTTGTTAAATAGCTTAGGTCCTAGTACGAATATAGTATTTGCATAAAATGAAATATTTAAACGCTGCAGTGGATGAATTTAAATTTAATTTCTCGTGCTTCTCGGATATCTAGTTTTAACAAGGTTAAATTCTTTCACATAAACACAAACTTAATATATAAATAATGAAGGCAACGTCAATATTTTAAGTTTCTTGAAGAAAGGAACACAGCTTTCTGTTTGTTTGGCTCTAAAAATGGCTCTTACACATTTTTTTGGTGTGTATGAACCGCTGCTGCATTTCCCCAGTGCAGCAAACCATATCTTAGATTTGAGGCCACGTATGCATGATATGCACATAGCGCCGCTTTTTGTGATGTGGTCTTTGATAAAGTTCTTAGAACATGTACATATCTACTGAGTTTAGTGTTGAGGTTTTCGATATGTGTCTTCCAATTCAAATGACGATCAAGAGTTATTCCAAAAAATTTTATGTTATTCACTTGTTCAATGATTTGTCCTTTATAATGTACTAATACATTCTTAGGGCGTGATTGTGGTCGGTGAAATTGCATGTATTTTGTTTTATCTAGGTTTGCTATTAAATTATTGGTTTTTAGCCACCTATCGCTTTATTTACACTAGCTTCGTATTGATCAGGGTTTTCACATTTTATCAAAACTGACGAATCATCGGCGAATAAGATCATCTTTTGGTTTACGCTTTGCCGAAGGTCGTTTATGTAGAGCAAAAATAGGAGCGGGCCTAAGATGCTGCCTTGGGGTACACCTTTTTTTACCGTTTTTAATTTTGAATTTGCTACACTTTCAACATTATATTTATCTAGATACCCTATGTGAGTTATCTGTTGGCGATTCAAAAGATATTCAAGAGATATGATATGATGATATTTTATGAGTTCTTGTGTTGGCCCTCTAATGCCATAGGCATATATTTTATTTAAAAGGATTTCGTGACAAACTAAATCAAATGCTTTAGTCATATCCTCTGTTGCTGCATACTCCTCCGCCGTCAAGAGAACACCGACACGGCGGCGGCCTGTCTCCTTTTCCAAACCACCTACCAAGGAGACCGAACGTGCCTCCACTGCCAATACAGTAGACGAAGACGGGTTCGCTACTGTCCAGAATAGGAAGAAGAAACGAACTCGTCCGAATAACAACAAGTGTGGTACTGCGTCGTCAGGGCCCAATTGCCTGTTGCGCGCCGCTGTTCCTACTACCCTGTTGTACGTATCCTGGCCCCATTACTCCACCACTCCTGCAGACCTGATGGAGTATATCAAGATGAAGACCAAGTTCTGCTTGAGGGTGACGCCGTTGGGGTCGCGTCACGTCGTAAACTTCAAATCGTTTGTGGTGCGGGTTGCGACTGAACATCTGGAGTCCTTGACAAAGGAGGACTTTTGGCACATACTCAAATTAATTATATGACTTAGAGGCTCAGCTGGTTCATTTCCGCAATATTTTATGACCTTTGTTTTCTGGCAACGCACTTGTAACTCCTCTGGTGTTGCGGGTGTCTATGGGCGGCGGTAATCGCTTACCATCAGGTGATCCGTCTGCTCGTTTGCCACCTCTGCCATAAAAAAAAAAAAAAAAAAAAAAAATTGTATTGATTTCTTCATATCCTACACTATTCGTATTTTTCAATGATTTAATTATTTTAGTCTTCTGGAGATGTTGGTGTTAAAAATATAGAATTTTTTAGCGTTTGCAGGTTAGTGTAATTAAACACAGTGTCTTTTTTGTTTGTAGCTATATCAATGAAAGTGTCATTAAAAGCATTAGCTATATCGTGGGGTTTCGTTAAATATTTATCTTTATATAAAACGTTACTGTATTCTTGTGGGGTTTTATATTTGTTATTATTAATTATTTGCCTTGTAGCTTTAGTGATATTAGCGGAACTGTATATAAAGTTATTGTTGTGCATTCTTTGGGACATGTCTATCACCTTTTTAAACAACTTATTATATTTGATGTACTCATGTGAATTTTCCGTCTTTTTACTTTTCCAATAGAGTTTCCTTTTGTTTATACTAGATTGTTTTATTCCAGGTGTTATCCATTTTGGTCTCACTTTCGTGTTTATTTTGATTTTTTTTACTGGAAAACATACGTTATAGAGTAAATTTATGATGTCATAAAAATTATCGTATGCAATATTCGTATCATCTGCAGAATAGATATCACTAAAAGATTAGCTTTTTAAGTCGTTTTTAAATTTATTAAAATTTTGCTACACAATAGTCCCTTCGGTGTATGTACCAGGATGCTTGGTCGGCGGCCTCCGCGTGTGCGAGTGGGCTGTGATTGGGAGAGAGTTTAATTGCCTTGAGGGGGAATTTAGCTCTCTCCCAGGCACAGACCGCTCGCCTGGTGCATCTGGGCAACAATGGCTAGTGAAGTCCTATATAAGTCATCACTAGGTATTGGCGAACGGCCGACACCCCTGGGGCTACGGTGGGAGGACGTGCTTAGGGCCCCGCGAGGGGCCGGCACTCGGGCCTGCGCATTCACGTGGGCTTGGGTGTCGGCTCCTCGAGGCAGCAGGGGGAGGATCGGGACGGGGGGCGCTCGTCGGGGGGGATGGCCCTGTATGGTGGCTGTGTGCTCCTGGTCATGTGGACTTGGGAGAAGCCCTGCCTCCTAGGTGGCGGAGCTGACACCAAGACGCGTGACGGGGAATGCACAGCACGCCATGCAGGCTCACTCTCGCTCTGGGGGGCGGGCCCCGGCCCGGTCTCAAATGCTGTCGCGAACGACTGGGGGCGGAGGAGTAGCGGTACTTCGCCCCTCAATAACCGCTGCTACCCTCGGTTGGGTACACCGGGGGTGCTATTTCTCGGTACCCCCCTTTCAAAATATCAAAATGGAAAACCCTTCTGCAACAGATAAATTGCGCCCTAATAAAAACAAACAAAACAAGGACGGACATCCCGAGGTGCCTAAAAACACTGAAGGAATACCTCCTACAGAAGAGA
This sequence comes from Coleophora deauratella, assembly GCA_958295455.1. NCBI lineage: Eukaryota > Metazoa > Arthropoda > Insecta > Lepidoptera > Coleophoridae > Coleophora > Coleophora deauratella. The sequence goes on along the minus strand of OY282397.1, from coordinate 6,616,809 downwards.
TGAAGAACCTCACGGTAAGAGAGGAAGAAGACTTGCTAAAGTCTCCCACCACCGAACAGCTTAGTTCGGGGGCGGGAAACTCTTTCAAGTATAAGAACAATGCTGAGCGCAAAAAGGCGAGGCGGGAAAGAAGAAAGCTTGCGAAGGCCCAAGTACGGGAAAACGCGGCTAAAAGTAACCCGGAGGATTCTGAGGCTAGAGCACCTGGGAAGCTTAAACGCCAGGAGACGGACCCCGAAGAAGCCTCGGAGCGGCCTCCGGCAAAGCGTCAAAACCGCGGGCGAGGCGACGACGGAGCGCGCAGCTCTGCGAAGCGGAGCTGTGAGCTCGCCGTAGCCTTCGGTCGTGGGGACGGGGCTTTGGTGGATGCGGCTCTGGGCTCAGTCATCAGGGACAGGATCCTGGCCAACATGGAGAGAGCTATCGAACGAGACGAGGACGACAAGAGGCTAGCCTTTGCAACCTCGGGGCTGGTGTCCGAGGGATTCTTCCTGGTGACACCAGAGACAGAGGAGGCACTCTCTACTGGCTACTCTCATGCGACCTTGGCGAGTTTGAAGGCGTCCCCATCGTGGCAAGGAGACTGGACAGGGCACGGGTTATGCTGTGGCTACCGGGACAGCTGGATAAGATGCCGAAGGACATAATTAGATGGCTTCAATGTCAGAACAAGGGCCGCGTAGAACTCAGACCAAACGAGTGGACTCTCATTACCAAGGAAGCGCTTCCTACGGGAGTGCGCCTTGTGATGGGAGTTCCCTCGGAGGCAGGGGAAGTCTGGGGTGCAACCCAAATGTTGCACTTCCAACTAACAAAGGTTACTGCTAGATTATTAGGCGGAGCCCCTAAGGCACAAGCCAATAAAGAAGGCGCGGACACACAGGGGCAGTCGGGTGCTGGCGTTTGTCCTAACTGCGGTTGGGCGGGAGGAGCCTCGAAAGGGGCTCAGCCTGCTCGGGCGCAGGGGGGACAGACGGCAGAATACATTGCCCCCACAGAAAACACCAACAATGAGCAGATGCGGGGAGCGGATCGGGCCGCCGAGGACAGTCTTATGGATCTTGGAATCTCCGGGACGGAGATTGTTCACGGGGGTCCGACCTAGTCCTCGTATCTGAGAACACACTATTACAGAAACACATGACCACACGCACACAAGCACATCACACACCTACAACAAAAACACTTAAACAAAAATCATTAAGTATCTGTCAATTAAATCTACACCATTGCAAGGACGCAATGGTTAATCTCTGCAAAACAATAGCGGAGAGGAAAATTGACATAGCACTTTTGCAAGAGCCGTACACGCTTGGCAACCGAGTCGTTGGCTTGGGATGCCTAGGAGGAGAGCTGATATACCAGCGCACAGGTGAGGCTCCCCCTCGAGCGTGTATATACGTTAGTAATAATATAAAAGCACTCGGTAGCATAAGTGTGGTATGTTCCAGAGACCTAGTTGGGGTCGAGCTTACTATCACGCTAGAAGATGGCAACAGTAAGAAGGTGGCCATTGTCTCCAGCTACACACCAAGTGAGACTGACTACAGGCCGCCCTCCGCTGAGCTGGAAGAACTCGTCAGAAGATACACTGGTAAGCGAACTTCTTTCATTATTGGTAGCGACGCGAACTCACACCACGAAGTGTGGCGTAGTACTGATACGAATCAGAAGGGAGAGTATTACCTAGATTTCTTACTAAAGTACGACCTCGAAATTATGAACATCGGGAGTGACCCAACGTTCATCACGAGAGCCAGGAGAGAAGTGCTGGACATTACATATGCAACCAGGGACCTCTGCAGTTACGTCAAGAAGTGGAAAGTGAACATGGATGATACGTTTTCGGATCACAGAATGATCACTTTCTGCATTGAAGCAAGTTGGGAGAAGGTCATGGTTAGAAACAAGAGGAAAACTGACTGGGGTAAGTTCGACTCGGAGTTGAGTAACTGGAAACCCACAACTCTGAATTTCACAACTGTGGAAGCCCTAGATAAGGGAGCTGAAGAACTGGAGTGCACGCTTATGGCTGCATTTCACAAGGCATGCCCGTTAAAAGAGATCCGCGACGGTAAGGGACAACCATGGTGGAACAAGGAACTATTCAAGCTAAGGAAGAGATGCAGGAAAAGCTTAAGGATCGCCATCTCAAGAGACGACGATCTAAGCTGGGAAGCATACAGGGAACTGAGGAGAGAATTCAACCAACTGCGCCAGAAAGAGGAGAGGAGCAGCTGGAAAGGATTCTGTGAAGGTATAAACAGCTATGCGGATGCAGCAAGGTTGATGAAGACTCTATGCAAAGACAGCACCTGCCAGCTGGGAAGCATCAAAGTCGACGGCAAGGATGTGTCTGACCCTGAGGAGGTGATGGATGCCATGTTGAAGACACACTTCCCACGATGTGAGGAGTATATAGAAGAGGAGAACCGCCTAGACACCGAAACAGGACACTGGGACATGGCCCAGGAGACTGTTACATTAGAAACGGTGGAATGGGCGATAAGAGCCTTTAATCCTTTGAAGGCAGCGGGGCCTGACGGAATATTCCCAATGCTCCTGCAGAAATCATGGGAACACATAAAGGAACTACTGTGCAGCCTGTTCATAAGCAGCGTGGCTTTGGGATATATTCCTTCTAGGTGGCGAAAAGTCAAGGCCGTCTTCATCCCAAAGCCAGGGAGAAAGTGCTACCGGGAAGTAAAGTCTTTTCGGTGCATTAGTCTCTCGTCGTTTGTACTGAAGACATTAGAAAAGATAATAGATGGTAGCATACGCTCTAGGATAACGGCAGGCAACCAACCCCTGCATGGTAATCAGCATGCCTACATAGAGGGGAAATCAACCGAGACAGCCTTACACAATCTTACCCTTAGGATTGAACGGGCCATAGACAGGGACAAGGCCTATGCAGTCGGCTGCTTCTTCGACGTGGAAGGAGCTTTTGACAAAGCACACTTCAGTGCGGTTGAGAACGCTCTAAACAGAGAAGATATCCCATCAGCACTGGCGAGATGGGCCATAACCATGTTAAAGAATCGTATTATTACTACGACTCTAGGTGCGGAGACACGTACAGTTATAGCCAAGAGAGGATTCCCTCAGGGGGGGTGTCTCTCTCCACTCCTGTGGTGCCTTCTCATAGACGGCCTAGTGAGCGCCGTCAATAGACAGCATATATATATGCAAGCCTATTCGGACGATGGAGCTCTCCTCGTCACAGGGAAGGTGCTAAGTACTGTGAGGGCTATCACTATGAAAGGATTGAAGCTGGTCGAGAACTGGTGTCAGGACAAGGGCCTCGGACTAAATCCGGACAAAACAAAGATAGTTCTCTTCACCAGGAAAAGGAAAAACATAAGCCTGGCGCCAATCGCGTTAAGAGGAACCATACTAGAAATCACAGAAGAGATAAAGTATCTGGGGGTGACACTGGACAAGACCCTGAACTTTAATAGTCACATAAGAAACCAAAGCAACAAAGCAATAATGGCTCTGATGCAATGCAGAAGAGCCGTTGGTAGGATCTGGGGGCTGAAACCGAAGGTCTGCCAGTGGATATACAAAGCCATAATACTCCCAAGGATTCTCTATGGCTCGATAATATGGTGGCACAGAGCCAACATCGGGCAGAATCTAAAGGAGTTAAGGAAAATACAAAGGGCTGCAACTCTTATGACCACAGGAGCCATGACCTCCACGCCAAAAATGGCGCTAGACATGGCCTTGGGATTAAACCCTATCCAAATAGAAGTCAAAAGAAGAGCAGCAGAGCAATGGTATAGAATGAAAGCATGCAAGGAATGGAAGGCGAAGGACGCAGATGCAGGTCACGCCGCCATAGAGGAAGCACTAGGAAGGGATATGTCGTTACTGTTGACAAATAACGACCTAATCAAGAAACAAAGGATATTCAATAAGAAGTATAGAATACATATAGGTGACAGATCAGACTGGGAACTAGGGACAACTGATGCCCAGCTCATCTGTTATACAGACGGATCTAGAATGAAAGAGACGGGACAAGCAGGTGCCGGGATTCATATACCCAGTGACCCTAGCGCAGACAAGACTCTTTCCTTGGGGACTTACGCAAGCGTATTCCAGGCGGAAGTCTTCGCTATCAAGGAATGCGTAGAAGAAATGCTGAACAGTACCGAAGGGGAAGTGGACGGCACTATAATCTACTCGGATAGCCAGGCAGCCATAAAAGCACTCGCCAAAGCAGAAACTGTTTCGGAACTAGTCAGGGAGTGCAAGGAAGCACTCAATAAACTGGCTAATAAAATGGCAGTTACAGTAGCATGGGTACCGGGACACATGGGAACATTAGGCAATGAAAGAGCAGACGCCCTAGCAAGGGAAGGAGCCAGCACTAGGTTCGTCGGACCAGAGCCAGCACTTCCTATTTCTGCAACAGTCACCAAAGGGGTCATCGGCGAACTCATGAAACGTGAAACACAGGAAGCCTGGGCTGGGTGCATCGGCTGCAGACAATCGAAGATGTTTCTGAAAGGAATTAATCGCCGAAGAACTAGGACATTACTATCATTAAGTAGGACAAGTCTAGGCACGGTCTTAGGCATCATCACTGGGCATTGTAGACTGAATCGACATATGTCCCTAATAGACGGTACCACCGACCCCTCCTGCCCTAACTGCGGAGCGCTGGAGACCAGCCAACACTTCTTGGCGGAGTGTGCATTATACAGCAGGCTCAGGTGGGAGACGTTTGGCACCGACAGCATCGATGAAGAAGAACTGTGTGACCTGGACACTGGTCGCATAGCGGAGCATTGCAGGAGGAGCGCAAGGTTTATGGGGGGGACGTCAACGGGGACACAGTAACGCTCGCGTACCACCGGGAATAGGGTGTAATGAGTCCACCTGGCGACTTGAACACCCGCCTGTGCCCCGCAGGCGTCCCATCCAGTAATAATAATAATAATAAAATGTACCAGTAATATCAAGAATAATCCTTTTTAATGGGACACATCAGTAACTGAGCGGAGTGGTCTGATAACCCCAAATGTAATATCTTTCCAGTGTATCCTCTCCCATTATGTGCTATGTTGTCGATACAAGCGCCACTAGTTGCTCTTGTCACATCTTTGAATTGTAGTTTAAAATTGTAGTTGAGAAATATGTTAACAAAATTTTGACTTAATGAATTATTATTTTCTAGGATATTTACATTGAAGTCTCCACATACAATAGATTTTTTTGTTTCGTAATAGGTTTAATTTATAAACTCAAACTCAAACTCAAACTCAAAATGTTTTTTATTTAAGTAGATGCTTTACACATGCTTTTAAATCGTCAATATTTTTTTTCTACCTAGTACAAAGTCCCTACCACGCGGGACTTGTACACTCTTGTATATAAAAGTAGATCTAATTGTGTAAAAAATATATCAGTATTTTCTTTTTTTGGTATACGGTAGATGCATACAATTACCAAATTATAATGGAACTAGTTCCACTGCACAACATTCAAAAGTGGTATGTATAGCAAGTTTATTAATTTCATGCATTCCTTTAAATTCTATACCCTTTCGTACTAAGATACAAGATCCACCTCGTTTCTCTTTTCGCGTATAAATTGAAGCAATTCTAAAATTATTGATTTTTAAATTCACTTCCTGGCCTGATGTAATAAAATGTTCAGTAAGGCATAATACATCTATCATTTCATTTTCAGATTGTAATTCGTCTAAAACTACTTCTAATTCTGTTACTTTACTAAGAATACTCCATATATTTTGATGTAATATACATAAATTATGTTTATTCTTTGAAGGGACGAAAAACCTTGTCATGTTGTTGTGAGCTATCAAAAATGTCACAGTCATAATGGTTAGTGATGCCAGTTACAAAGTTAGTTAAATCGTCAAAAATTGATTTTATAGCAAAATTATTTACGTGTCCATTTCTAGTGACCGGATTTTTTTTTTGAATATTCTAAATTTTTGTTGCAGTCAAATATAAATGCATATTCATGTGACATATTATCGAAGTACAGCATATTATTGAATATTTCAACACGTTTGTTAAAAAAATTAACGGGTAATCAATGTATATTTGAAGTATCAGTTGGTTTCGGATAAAAGTTTCTGCGAGCTCTAATTTTATTTTTTATATTAACCCATGTAACTTATCATGTAAACTGCGTGTGATCTGGTATTGAATTCTAACCCCGTTTCTATTACACCGTGTATACAACCGTATAATTGTATATGTTGCACTAATGAGGTTAAACATATCACGGGTTTGACAATATCCCTGCGACATATACATGAAAATCTGTTATATTTATTATACAGGGTTACAGGAAAAGTCGTACTGAATAATAAAGGACGTTATTATTCAGGTAATTTCTGATGGATTTGATTCTATGATAAAGTGTCCCTAACTTAACCGTTATTGAACTATAAATATTAAAAAAAAAACCTGGATTTTTTGGCTTTTTTATCGATTTTCTTTGGGATACGTGCTTCATGGGTCCGTTTTTTTGATGTACCATGTTAGAAGGCATGTTAATTAATAAAAATGTTTAACCAAAACTAAACCTACTACCAACAGTTTAAAAAGACTGCTAAGACTTTTCATTATGAGCTGAAAAGGACTAAAGAGTTATCAAAAATTTTTACCCTCTGCTAACTTAACTGTTATTTGGTCAATGTTTCGCCTATTTAATAGTAAGTGTTATACCTTTTTGAATAGCTAAAGAGACGTAGAAGTTTTTAAAACGATTTGTAGAATAAGTTCCATATATTAAAAACAAAGCTTCAAAGTTAAAAACACTTATTGCAAATTATTTAATTGTAACCGTTGTCAAGCAGTCTTTTTAAGCTGTTAGTAGTAGGTTCAGTTTTGGTTAAAAAAATTTATTAATTGACATGCCTTCTAACTAGTTACATAAAAAAACGGACCCTAGAAGCACTTATCCCAAAAAAAATCGATAAAAAGACAAAAAATTTAGGATTTTTCAAAAAATCTTTAAAGTTCAATATCTCCATAACGGTTAAGTTTTGGACACCATATTAAAGAATTAAATTCATCAAAAATGACCTGAATAATAACATCCTTTAATATTCAGTACGACTTTTCCTGTAACCCTGTATAAACAAATTCCTTGGAAGAGTTGCTAAAGTTCATATCTCTTAGAGTTATTTATAAGTCAAAGTCTCAAGTCAACCAGCATAGTCTCTGGGATTCCTTAATTGCATTCCAGGAAACTCATGTAATCTGCCCGAAATTGCTGAAATTCTGACGGAAAAGATGGTCAGATATATTACGTTTTATAAGATGTTAAGGGTACTGACACTGTTTTTACAACTTTCCCTAAGAAATATATATTGAAATAGCAAAACAATTTGGTTTCTTAAATAATTCGATCAGCTGATGGGAAAAGACAATATGTTTCTAAGAATTTACTGCAGGATTCTATTGTACTAGTAAACTTAACAAATTTCTTCAAGAAAACCAAAGGCAAATTTCCAAAAATATCGGGCTTCGTATACTAAATCATATTAGATTGGCCGAGCTCATCGAGTTGAGAAATCAATCATTTTTACGCGAAATGAGTATAGGTTTCTCGGAGATTCTTTCTAATGAGAGGGCTACTTCTTTTTTTTAAATGGTGTACGTTTTTGAAAACACTTGTATAGTTGACTTTTGAAGAATCTACTTATCTAAAAACTGTGGCTTGTTTTATTATAATTAACAATTAAATTTTCTTTATCAATTTGCAAAAAAATAATAATATTGGCGTTCCATACCAACTGAGCAACTGGTTTATGAACTTAGGACGGGGAAAAACTTTTTTTGCGAATCGAGTATGGGTTCTTTGGTAAAGTTATTCGGATTCACAAGTTATCTACTTGGTTATTTTTTTAGGTTTTTCGGAGGGACACTGTATTTACACTGACTTAATGCGATTCCTTTTGATAGCGACCTAAATATATTTACTCCCTATGGACTTGTTTGATAAAATATAACTTTAGGATAACAGAAAAAACTAATATATCACATTATTTCGTAGCTTCAAAATAAAAATAGAGTAAGTATCTTTTTTATTATTGGCAAATGGTCCATCGGAACTATCAAAGGACCGGACTTGGAGCTGTTTAAATATTTATGAGGTTTGCTACAGAAATGTAAGGTTTCTTTTCATGTATCTCTCCTGCTGAGATATATTTTGGATCCGTGACTGCCAGGTATATTGGCCGGAGCTGAAAGGATGAAATAGTACGTATCGTTCTTATTCCAATCCATCAATAGAATATTAAAGTAAAAAGTAAGTAAAAAAGTTAAGTTAAGTTAAGTTTAATTTGTAGATATAATTCTTAATATACGTTATTATGTAGAATCAAATAATGTACTGGAAAAAGACTTAAACCGATTTATTTCTAAACATTTTACCTTGTAAGTCTTAGAAAAAGACTATCCTACACAGTATATTGCCAGAGACAATTTTTACACTTGAATCGTAAATACTAGGTACATGTAACAAAATAGGCATAGGACGCATCAACGGCAGCTGCTCCTCAGCATAATGAACACCTTTTCTTCGCCGTAAGACTTTACTCATTAAAACAAAAATTTACTCTCCATACAAAATTGGTCAAACATGTATGAAGAATTTTTATTTACCTATTTTGTTACATTCTACTTATATGAGTACAAATATAACGAATATTTTAAAAACATTAAAAAACAGTTACAAAATACGTTCCCCTGTCAGAAATTACAGCGCGGCGGGGTCGCCGTTCTTTCTGAAAAGGCTCGTTATGGTCGGTTTGTATGGGTTCCTTGGGGAAAATTGTTAGTAGAAGCCATAGTCAGCTGAAACAAAATAAACAAGTATTACTATTTTGCGATGAAGATAATAGTAAGGTTTGATGTTTTTATTGAAGAGATTCTTAAAGTTTAATGAGTGTTATAATAGTTGTAAAATACCTCTCTTGGAAAGCTAAGCGGTGGATTCTACTCATGAAACGGAACAACTTTTCAAAAGGAACCCATACCGAATTCTCAAACAATTTTTTGGACTCTAAGCAAAATTATTGGATTAGTCAATCAATTTAGTCCAATCACTTTTTGCGAATTCAGTATATAATAGCTTCTATATGAAAACTTTTTCAGTTTCATGAAAAGAAAGACTCCGGGAGCTGTCTTTTTCAACTCTCTTGTGCCTATTACTGACCAACAAATGCAGACTACCAATCAACTATACTAACAGACCGTGAACATGGTCGATTGCCTGGCGTTTCACGTTATAATTATGCTCACATAATCCCCCTGTCTCGTAACAACTGGGGGAGAGGATCCCCTCCCTCTTCCCTGATTGATGGCGCCGGAGATTGCATGTCAGGATTACATCTGCGGAGGATGTACGGATTATTTAGTTGCTGCCACCGGGTAAATAGAGCAGGGAATATTCTGGAAAAAAACTTATAGTAACGCGACGTCGGACTGACGTGACGGCGGCGGCGGGCGTGCCAGTAATCTCGTTTGTCGTGCGAAATTTCATCACTCACCGACCGCTTCAGCACGTGGTTGGCGAAATGAAATTGTGAATGTTTATTCCAGTGCCAGGTAGGATGGTTAAATTTTTTGATCCTAATATGAATTGTAATATGTTTTGTTTTAAAAACTACGGCTCGACAGTAAGAAATGAGAGTATATGTTTATACAGATAAGATAAATACTCTTTATTGCACACACAATATATTTAAATTCAAATATGTATAATTTGTTGCACAGAAACATAATATATAACGGTAATATTAAAAATAATGTACCTTATGTAAATTCTATGCGTATTACAGATTTCTTTGTTCTGTGTCTTGGTATTTAATACATATCTGTGTACAACCAGTCGATTGGGGGTTGAAATAAAACTGTAAAACTTGTTATTCTAAACTTTCCTGATAAAAACAAAATTTTAATTTTCTTTTAAACTGATGCTTAGACTAGATGCTGGAGACTTCTTTAATGAACTAACATCAAAACTGGACCCGTGTTAGCCAATGCGGGAGTCAGCGTGGTACAAACTCCCCAACGGTCCTTTTGAGGTCCCAGCCTAATAGCACCCAAAAATTACCTAAAGACCAACTTGAATTCAGTTATTTCATTGGTATTGTTTTAATCTAAGAATAATATCAGTTTTATGACGGACTTTTACAATATAGTAAAACTTATTTCATCTTCTGACGCGCCGTGAACCACAGTGTCGAAAGGATTTTGAAAATGTGTCAGTTATATTGGGGGCTGGGGCCGTCGCATGCCGCTGCCGGCGCCGGTCGGCCACTGCTGAGAGGATCCGATAAATCCTCGTCACTCGTAAATACTTCGCATAGATTGGCTCTGGGGGAATGCAAAGAATTCTGTGTGCTACACAGGCTGTTATATTTTTAAAATTCTCTAAATAAAAATCTAGCTAACCTGGAAAATATAAAGCCAGAAACTTCAGCAAATTTATTTTTGAACTTTTTTTACAAATCGATTAAGAGCTAAATTGATTGACTGATTTATTTATATTAATTTGACTGTGGATTTTTTTATTTACTAAAGGATTCTATTATTTTACCCAGACTTACCCTATCTGGAATTGATGCCGTGTTTGAAGTTATAGCCTATGCTGTTCGAGGGGCGGAAGCGAAATATTATTACTTAGAAGTGGAGATATTCAATAATTGTTGTTAATAACAAGTTATCAAATTTAAGCACCCCTTGTAGAGAATCAATTGGAGAACGGAGACAGCCGCAACAAAGACATTCTGTGGTTCCGGGTGCCTCCGTCACCCTTCAGTCCCAATAAAAGGGACGATTGGCCCGCGCGGGACCGAACAGCGCAAGGAAACCAGCCAAAGTCAAAGTGATGCCAATTGCTTCGTCGGTCCCTGTTTGAAGCGTTTGTAGAATAGCTTCGCCTGGATACGATGCTGGATTTTTCAGTTGTTTTTGTTATATATTATATTTCGAATATGTGTAATTTTTACTTGTAGAAACTTTAAAAAATACTCTGTATTTTTGGATTGATGGTCTTCTTTTGTTTTCAATAAGTCGATATCACATCCAATTTAGATAATTGAAATACATCTTATATTTTTTGTGAAAGGAAATTGAAATTATGAAATATGTCCATTGAAAAAATCTCAAAATTGATTGATTGATGGCAACACAATTTATGCAAAAGAATTTTCTTTTAGTAAGATTCCATTAAAATACTGTCATTTTTACTTAAAGTAAAAAATGCAAACGGATTTCAAATATTTTCTTTTCTACTTTAGGATCACGATTCTCAAAGCAGCTAACATTCTTAGTTACACAGGAAAAAATAATACTTTCTCTGTTTTTAGGGTAATATTGTAATTTCATTAGTTTTAAACTGTCACAAAGCGAAACCAAATCGTCAGTTTAATTCGTCAAATAGTGAGTTAAACAGCTTGGTTGTCAAAATAGATTGATCTATTATGTCATTATCACTAATTGACAAATACCTCGTTGATCCGATCGTGAAATGTGCAATGCACTCCACAAGCCGAGCTTAAATTGCTTGCTTTAATGTGTGATTAATACATTACGTCATTTAGTTACTGTTCTTTGGTAATATGTAATCCATTACTTTCATATATCATACCTACAAGATACATATAGAGTGTTAAAACAAGCGTTTGAGATTTCAAGGGGTTACTCAGAATTAAGTATAGAATACAGAAAAAATATTGAAAAAATCCGATCTACAACTTTTTTTCAGTTTTCCATACAAATTCTTGAGTCACTGTTCAGATTTAGTATCTAAAAAAAATTATTCTCTATACTTGATTCTGAGTAACCCCTTAAAATTTCAGACTCACTTTTTTAACACTTTTGTATTGGGGGAATTTTTATTTCGCAATAAACCGCAGATGGTAGATGCTACATATGTATAAAACTGAACAACTTTGCTCAGGTAACCTACACAATTGTAAAAAAAGATGTAAGTAAAATAGCACGGTGCGTTTGCGATGATTTATTTCTTTCTGGATCAGGTAGGCTTCAACGCCAAATGTCCTTGTTGGCTGAACGACCGCTATATTAGCTTTATAAGATGTCAAAAAAATAATCTTCTACTTGTTGTAGTTTCTGAGATACGCGTGAAAGAGAAGTAAAGAAAAACGTGTGAAATAGTTCGGAAGAGTTGGATTTTAATACTCTTTTACAGTAGACAGTAGAGAGTTTTTACAGGTAAATCTCTCTACGGGTTGTAATTTTAAAAATTCGTTAATGAGAGCGAATAGGTCTTTAGACACGGAGAGGCCACAAAAATATTTTCGTTGTATGAGTTAAAGACTTCGACAACGAACGTCGTCGTTTGTTTGGGGTAATACTAGCATTCACAGACTTGCACCCCGCTTCCCGAGTGACGATATAAAACTTCTTTGCTATAGCATTACTGCTACGCACGTGCTAGTGCTACGCAACGTGTAACTATGCAAGGAACCTCTCTAGTGTTCTCAGTTACATGGTTAATTTAGTTGATATTGATCGTTAATGTGCTGACGGTTTTAAGTACATAGTTGTGACACTGGATTATTTTTGAGCCAGTAACAAATAGGTTTGAAAAAGTATATTATTTTAATAAATTAATACTTCCATATTAATTTGGTAATTACTTAAGTAAAAATAAGTTTGGATTTTTCATACAAGCCACGCACCCATAAAAAATGATTTTCCATACAAAATTTACTAATAAGCTGATCGATTTGTATGAAAACTCCAAATCTTTTTCGCAATTTCACCTATGTCATGAAACCAACATTGATTGGTCTAACTAATAGAAGCTTACCCAAAAGTATTGCATAAGTATATATTTTTGTCACAACGTACTGTATAGCATTAGAAAAACAGTTAACTATTTACATAATTGCATTTACTTAGGTAAGTGATGAGTTTCACACAAAACGTACGTAGATTTGGAATGGAATCCACTTTATGACGCTGCCTCTCGCATCACAGCTCGCGCCTTGGATGATAGTAGCCTTCAGACTATTTATTTGAATTCTCAATCTAAACAGTCACGTAACTAAACAGACACCCGTATCCATAAAGCATGCTACAATTTCACAAGCCTGTAAGACTTTTAAAACTGAACGTAGATAAACTCAATTTTCTGTTTGTGGGAAAGGGCCCCTAGACAGATTGTGACTACCAAAAGATATATTTTAACAATATATTATTATGTATGTTTTACAACAAAGGTTTATCTCTGACGCTGCGTGTTCTGCCCATTGTAATTACCTAAATAAACGAAAGTCTACACGTGTCTTTTTAAAATCATTGTGACTGGAATATATTCAGACATTCGTGACTTTTTAACATAATATGTAAGTATTTGGCAAGTTACAACTCGATACTAACCGATGCAGGCAATGACCTGGTGAAGGTCGCGGGAAGCCGCTGGATGCGGGCAGCACAGGATCGGTCGGTGCGGAAATCCTTGGGGGAGGCCTTTGTCCAGCAGTGGATATCTTTCGGCTGATGATGATGATGATGAATTGGTAAGTAAAGGTGACCCCCGAAGAAGAAAGTTAGCTTATCAAGACTTCCAAAAAATCGTAAATAGTAAGACTTATACGATAGTATTCATGCCGGAACATATCCATGGCGCAAACATAGTTTTTTTTTAAATACAAATTGTCTTCGATGTGTCTATGGTTACAGTCGTCACTGGCTCTCATAAACCAACGCGTCGCGTTTAGTACAGAGAGTCATGTTTGGAATACATACACAATTAAGCTGGCAGACATGATGAACGTTAGTGTAAAGGGTAGTAAGTAAGCAGTCTTTGGAAAGGGACATTTACATTAGGCGTAGGGAAAAGACTGAATCCCACCAAAAACATTTTCATGTAAAAATGTTGCCAAGACGAGTCTACGTAGCTTACCCTGTGAAAAAGTTATCAGATCTCGTATTAAGCCAAGCTCTAAAGACTGCACGCTCTAAACCTACAAGCTCTACACTACACCTTACTCAGAATATATAAAAAGGAGTCAGATCTCATGTAGAGCCAAGATTTTTGATCTATGCGCCCTAACTTTACCAGGCCTACCTTCACAAATTCTACATTTTAGTCAAAATGCGTGGCTTGGCCGTTTTGCTACCGTCACGAAGATTTCATAGGCATTCGTTCATTGGGTGTGAAATAAATATATAATAGCTACGACATTCAAATACTGTATGTTTAATGATTGTACTGATGGCATTCTATTTTGAAAAATTTTAACTATTTAGCATCATCCAAAGCAAAGTTATGAGAGTTCAAAAAAACGACGAAGCGTTTCGAGAAAAGGTAGGTAGATCGAAAAGTCGGAATGATTAGTCTGTATGAAAAGTCCAAAGTTTTTTAAGATTTTAACAAAAGTTGTTCAGTTTTGTGAGTGGGATACCAATGTTAAGTACCTATTACTAATCCTTTTGTTACTTTAATTATAGTATAAATATTATATTTTTTTTTTTTTTTAAATTTATTTATTTATTTTATATTTATTTACAATAGGTATAGTTTTATTATATTAGTAATAAATAGTAGGAGATAGGCATGAGACAGGTAAGATTTGCGTAGAAAACTAAACATTAAGATACCAAATTGTACAATAGTAAGGCGGTCCGAAACCCATCAAAAAAGGTGACCGAATGATAAAATTACTAATAACACTTCAGTAACTTTCTCAGAGTTTGTGACAAAGCGCCTAAATTTTAATTATCTTAATTAAGAAATTTCTTCTAAATGCTACAATTTAACGCAATGCATTCATTGGTTCATATGTCGCCGCCGGCGTGAGAATCATATTATCGTTTTGTTGGTGAGAATAAAGGTTTTCAAATAATATGAGAAATTTTCGTGCTAACAACTGTCTAGACCAGTGTTTTTCAACCTTTTTTAATACCCGACCCCTTGACAACTTAAAAAATTATTGCGACCCCCCTAGGGCCATAAACATACAAAATGTTAGTGATTTTAGATTTGCGTTTATAATTTTCGTCAATTAGAAAATGATTTACTTATCAAAGTCTCCAAAATAGACCCACGTTTTGAAAAATTAATAAAAAATAAACAGGCCCAGTGTAGGACCTATAAAACACTTACATTTTCTTGTACCCGCGACCCCTTGAGAAAGGCTTCGCGACCCCCCAGGGGGTCGCGACCCACAGGTTGAAAAACACTGGTCTAGACTAAGGAGAAACTCTTTGTCTTTTACAAACTGTTATATTTGACTGATAAACAAAGACTCCGTTAATATTATAAGGAGCTAAAATTTTAAAAGTGACTAATCAATCTGGGAAAGAATTGGTAATAAAAGTAAATCAGCGTCTGTTTTTCTTTTGTTTTATTCTTGTTAGGGGTCGTTCATTAATCACGTGACGTTTTTTAGCAACTTTTTAGACCCCCCCTCCCCCCTGGTGA
Source organism: Coleophora deauratella (assembly GCA_958295455.1). Lineage (NCBI taxonomy): Eukaryota > Metazoa > Arthropoda > Insecta > Lepidoptera > Coleophoridae > Coleophora > Coleophora deauratella. Next base: position 6,601,353 of record OY282397.1, on the reverse strand, counting down.
TACGAGGTGAGGTTTTAGACTACCAAAATCACGTGTATTTTTTGGTACAAAATATAATCTTTAAATACAGGTATAATGTAATTTAATTCTGGAAAATTAAGCATCATGATAAAAATGTCTGGACAGACAATTAAGGTTGTAGGTTGTTTCTGACTGCCTGAAGCCGTTTCGAACCTTGGGATGAGTTAAAAATAACGTAACAACAACAGTCCGACGCTTACAACTTACTCTAGAAATCGGGCGTTCAACGAAAAAATAAATACACGTGATATCTCACTACACCCCCCCCCCTTGTGATATTTCGTGATTTTTTCCGAACCCCCTCCCCCCCCCTTTTGAGCCTCACGTGATTAATGGACGACCCCTTAGCACTGGTCCAATTCCCTTAAAATGGTGACTGATATTATGTATCTGTGTGAAGAAGTTTCCGGGTGTTAAATATACAGGGCCATGGAGGCATTAAGTGTGGCTTGAAAACCTCTGTCACTGGGGTTGGCCACTAGCTCCACAACCTCCATCAATTCGGACTTGGTTCCCGTGCATGGAGTATGGCCTAACCTTCCCGAGGTACGGGAAGAGACCCGTGCCCCTACAGTGGGGATGATATGGGTTGTTAACGAAATATACAGGGTGTAACAAAATGAATAACTTTTTTTATTCAGCGCATGCTGAATTCGCAAGAAAAGACTCTCTCTTTTTAGACTCTCCATAGAAATCGATCAGCTGTTTTACTAATTTTGTATGGATAGTCCATACGTACATATCTTGTTGCTCCTATACGTATTTTGTCTTATCTTGTATTTGCTTGTGTATTAATATATATTGTGCCCTAAGAGGTGTGTTATTTCCCAACAAAGATTATCTAGACGGGTACGGAATTCACAGAATTAAGCAACTTCATACAGAATAAAACCACGTTGGTTACCACAGACAATATTAAACTTGCTACGAAGATATCCGAGAAACTTACCCTACTATAGTTCGACTGTATCAAGGTTATTCCAGCCGCGAACAGTAAGTACTCTACCAAAGAGAAACATCTCAGTAGGAAAAGCGGTTAATAACACGGGGGGGTGCGCGGGAGTTGGTTTTAGTTTTTAATTAACAAACTTTAACAAAAGCCAAGCGTTATAATTGGAACGTTCCGACTCGCAACTAAAACTAGAAATCGAGGTTTTTGTATAATTGCTATTGCACTCCACTTTACGGAATGCTGGGATTTAACATTGTTTGCGGATTTCAGTGGGTCCTGAAACTAAAACCTAAAGAACTTTTATGGAGTTTTCGTATGGACTTCACTTTTAGATTTGTAAAATTTTTGTAACTTAGATTTATTTGTTACCGTTTCAAATACTTACACATTTTTAACATTGTTTTGGCTGTCTAATAAGAGAGCATAAAATAAGGTGTAGTATACAAAAAAAAACAATAACTAGACGAAATTGATGTATACCAACTGATGCGAAGCTTAGACATGCTTAGACTCTGACCATAAAAGAGGAAAGCAAGCTTTTAATAATAATAATTCTTTATTTGCCTTTATTTTCTTTTTTTTTGTGGAAGAGTTCTTCTAAAATAAAACAGTTTAGACTCAACTCAAAGAGAAGTTGGAAGCTATATTTTTTATAGTATAAGGCTATACTGAAAAATCGTGAGTTTAAAGATCTACACACAGTAGGTGAGCTTAAAATTACTGGCAAAATAAAAACACTCCGATCTAGCTAACTTGGACATTTGGAAAAGACGCTGGGGTTCGTTTGTTGCATTGCATTGAATAACACTAATTTACAAATTCTAAATTGCTTAAGGCATATTATTTTCAAATCTGACATCAGAAATTTTTGTGCAGGTCAAATAACTTAAGTTTTGATTTCTTTATTTTGATCATTTAAGCGTATTTGTCCAATGATAACTTTCGTGTTTCACTTTGTTCAGATAAATATTGTAGTTTTTGCGAAAGATTACTTCAAGGAGATGTTGTTTAAAATAGTTTAAACAATCCAAATAATTTTTGCTACATATTTAGAGAATATGTGGACGGTAGAGCAAAATACAAACTTTGAGCAATAAAAGAATTTCCTCCTTGAGAAGAAAAAATACACCTTGGTATGCAAAATTTTGTCAAAAAGCCACTTGTCGCTCGTGAAAAAGTTATCCTGCTGCCATTACATATAAAACTGTGTATTATTCCGACCTTCCGGAGATTTTCGCGGTAACTTGCCGACCACTACCACCGAAATATTATCGTGCTCAATAGTATTAATTTGTTGTTATGTTTAATTGTTGTTGCAAAGTATTTAAGTATGAAACGTATATTATTTACGTATATTCTACTGGTCTCTTTGCCTAAAATAAATGAATAAATAAATACAATAATCAATGATGAAGAACCTTATGTATATTGTTCTTATTTTCAATGAGCCAACTGTGGATAATAAAATATTATTTGCTCATATTGCATATCTTTCATCAAGGCCTTCTATAGAATGTTCACAAAAATGAACAGTTAAATAGATATATCACAAGTCTTTATGGGATATACGAAGTTTTTTTTAAGATACCTATCTTGGGTAAAATTGTTCAGTTTCATGAGAAGAAACCTTAGTTCATCAGTTTGTTAAGGGCGTATATATATTTTTTCTAACAATCCTTTCAGACCCACCATGATGCGGCAAGATCATGCACAATAGGATAGAGGCAAATAGAACCGGGTGTTATCCGAGAGGCCCTTTCTTTTGTATTCCGATTCAAGGACGCTGCAATCCTCTACAGAGGCACACAGAGGGCTTTCCGTCTATGTATTGTTAGAACCTACTTATACCTACCTAGGTATAGTGTCGGTTTTAGCTTTTAACAATTTTCATTTCAAATATTAAATTTATGTTCCTTGGGAAGTATGTTTTCAATAAAATTGTTTAAACAGAGCCTTAATTGTCTGCTAGGTAGTTCTCTTTTGTGAAAAAAAAAATGTTCTTAAAAGTTTGAAATTATGAATGATGACGTTATTATTCAGTACAGGTAGTATAATTACGAAATTATATGAATTAAAATTTAAACCTCATTGAAAATCCAAGGGAATAGTCATAAATAATCTTACGTTTATCTGAAATTTCAATAAAATAATTATTTTGTGTTTGTTTTGGCAGTCAAATAAATCACATTGCTATAAGACAGAACAGTGTGAATACTAATTAATGTAGATTTTGACATCTGATAGACGTTAAAATGTTTTAAATTACGTAAACTTAAATATTTGCATGTAACTTTTGTATCTATCAGACAGAACTTTAATTAATCTTTGTGCGAAGATCTTTTGAAATGGAAATGAACTTTAATTTAAATACTCATGTTTTTGCCTGAGTCCTATTTACTCAAAAACATGTATCTAAAATCTTCTGGAAAATTCTATTAAATGAACTGAAGAGTCTGCAAGGAGCTTATTCTCTGAGTTGAGAGCCGTACACGTGACCTCCCGCGGGATGGATCATGAATTTTCAATTTACTCCAATAGTTTTTTTGTAAGAAATGCTTTTAAAGTTTTTACCTTTTTGCCGGTACTGCGCCCGCTTTCTGGACAAGAAAGTTTGTACTGTAGTTGCAATTTTAAGATAATATTGTAATATCCTACTTGCTGCTTATTGATTTTACCGTCAATTAAATGAATTTTCTCTCATTCTTTCTTTTTGTTTACAGAGTAAGCTTCTACCATATATGAATGATCTGCTCTATGGCTATATGGTTAAGATATTAAAAAATATCAAATCAACAACTTTTGTTTAAACTAAGGTAAAGGCACCTATTAACGCGGTATGCAAAATCGGCATCAATTACCGATGTATCAGATATTTTCATATTTTAATTTAATAACAACAAGTTTAACACAATACAATTTGGGACAAGTTCTAACTTGCAGTATTTTACATCGAACTCACGGGCGCTAGTGGGTATACCATAGAGCAAATGGATCAAAAACGATTAGTTTGTCTATCGGGAGCGCAGGAGCAGTTTGTGTCCATACAAGTACAGGGCAATTTATGTAAGTTCACTCACATTTTTGTTCCGTAATTTCTTAACGAATACACTTTATAACTGACTACGTATATTGTTTACTTGTTTTTGTGTTATTTTAGGAGTATTATCTCATACTTTTTATGGTGAAATTTTGTATAAACACGTAACAATATTGAGAAATAAAATTCGCGGTGATAGATGCTTAATATTGGGGTATACCTCTAACACCGAGGGTACCCTCGGTAACAGATAATTTTAAGGGTCCAGATATTTTACTTATTATTCAATTTTTGTCTCATTAAGTAGTGAACATTGAACTTTCTTCTAGTTCTTATGTAATCCAAAACCGAAAAATCTATTGCCGATGTATTCCAAATCCATTAAAAGTCATTATTTTTAAAAGAAACTATAGCACTTCAAGTCTAGTTTTTGTACTGGGTGTCAAAAATGTCATAAAAATACTTGCAATATTTTGACAAAGATTCATAATACAGAATCATAGCTTGTGATTAAAAATATTGTTTCTTAGGACGATTGAAATCTCTTTTTGCGAAGTGACACCAAGAATCCTACTTAAATTTGTTTTATAAGGGTCGGAATTATATTTTAAAATATTTTATTTTACACTCATTACCGCGGCATACCTCGGTAATGGATTATATCAGAATCTATTAACGAGTGTACAGTACTCGGAAATACAGTTTTCATAAAATCTATCACCGAGTGATGAAGCAACCAATTCATATCTAGGGTTCCGTTACTAAATAGATACTACCTCCTTAATATTTCTATGTTTTTTTTTAGAAATACTTAATTTTCCATAACAATTGACAGTTTTTACTATCATGTCACTACTCTGCTGTAATTTTGAGCGGTTGATCATTATTGGGCGGGGTCGCCAAAAATTGTACTTTACAAAAGAAAAATATGGATCGACGTTTATTTTATAAAAACTAAGCTTTACGTAACTTATTCCATAAAAAATATGTTTAATTGATGCAGTGGATACTCGAACAACATATGAGACTAAACTTTCAATTATATTTATTTTAAAACAATTTTTATTTTTGTGTTATTTAAGTCCTTTCTCGCTGCCCTCATATAAAATACGCTTGTCTCCTATACTACCTATACGCAGATGAAAAAAAAATTACGTGTAGAATTAATCTTTATTTCGAATCGAATTTTTATAGTTTAATGATTTTATTTATATAGATTATGCATTAAAAAATAGATCAAATAATTCACTTAATTATATAAAGTTCTTTTTTTAAAAACAAAAAATGTCACGCGATATTGTTCCGTGTGTGACGGACTATCATTTATCTTTAAAGATTTTTTGTTTATTATGACACTACCATCGAAATATTTTTTGTTGTTCCAAACTTACATATTTCTTCCGTAAATGTAAATTTTTCTGATATCGAAAGTAGTTCGGGAGTAAATAGAGCTTGTTGATGCGGGCAGTCTTTTGGTTACTCAAAATAATAAAAAATCCAGAAGTGAATCTACATAATTTTTGTATTTTATGTCATCAAAACTTTAGAACTTGCAAAGGAGTAACGAAATTTGTATAAATTTGATTTACAGTTCACGCTACAAATTGCTTTTGAAGGTTTATTATAAATTATAATAGATTTTAAATAAATGAAATTGAAATATAAAAAATTAGACGACATTAAGGAACAAGCGAGATGTTATATATGAAAATGACTCTTGTGGTGTTCAGCCTGTGCTGAATATTTAAGAGGAGAAACAAATCGTCGATTGGGTTGTGTATCCTATACCCAGCGGGTGACCGTATCCGCTGTGAAAACTAACATGCTAATTATTTAGTTCTATATTAGTTCTATCAAAAAAAGTGCAATTTGTAATTAGTTCCGTCCTATATTTAAAAATAACGGCATGTAACCATAGCCTCCAGCCAGCGGGATATTTTCAAATAACTAAGTCTAGGAACAAAAGTCGCACACTAGGTTTTAGTTCTAAGTTAATTCTATGATTTTTTTAATTGGTCATCCTAATTTATTGATTAACTTCATAAATAGCACCTCCGGAAAAGGAACTCTGCTCAGCGGGATCTTCAATAACAACATATTGATTTGGGTTAGTGCAATATTTTATTAATATCTCCAGCCGTTTTTTTTAATAACGTCATATTTATGGTTGCCACCATAGTAAAAAAACACTTACGATTTTTTTGCTCAAAAATGGCTCTAACGATTTTAATGAAACTTTGTACAGTACCATATTTCTATACCACCTTTTACATAAAATAGTCAATAATACAAAAATAAGTATTTTTGTAATTTTTCTCAAAAATAGCTGTAACGATTGTGATGAAACTTTGTACCTTTTAATAATTTAATAATAATACTGTACTAGGTTATGAATTATTCCAGGCCATAACAGGATAAGGTACCTACCTCCCATAACATACAAAACCACATTGTTAATTTGTGAAGTCTATCACTTGCTACTAATTATGAGTGTTTATTACTGATTTATGTTTAACAATGACAACATTGTGTATGCCAGATGATATGTAAAGGATTCGCGAGAAAGTGTGCACAGCGTGGCTGTACAATTTATTTAATTTATTTTGTCCGTACTTCATCCATTTCTCGGGTTCCGTACCCAAAGGTCTAGGGGACCCTACCACTAAGCCTCCGCTGTCCGTCCGTCCGCCAGCGAGCTGTATCTAATGAACCGTAATAGGTAGACAGTTAAAATTTTCACAGAATGTGTTTCTGTTGTCGCTATAACAAGCAAAAATGAAAATAAAAATAAACTGTGTGCAACTTTTGTTACTAGACTTAGTTATTTGAAAATATCCCGCTGGCTGAATGCTATCTTTCAAAGCCGATATTTATAAATATTAGAATGGAACTAAATACAAATTACACTTTTTTGATAGAACTAATATAGAACTAATTAATTACCATGTTACTATTCACAGCGGATCATGTCTACCCTAATTTTTAATATGTTGTTATTGAAAATCCCGCTGAGCAGAGTTTCCTTTCCTTTTTATGAAATTTATCAATAAATTAGGATGACGAATTAAAAAAATCATAGAATTAACTTAGAACTAAAACCTAGTATGCGACTTTTGTTCCTAGACTTAGTTATTTGAAAATATCCCGCTGGCTGAAGGCTATGGTTACATGCAGTTATGTTTAAATATAGGACTGAACGAATTATAAATTGCACTTTTTTGATAGAACTAATATAGAACTCAATAATTAGCATGTAAGTTTTCACAGCGGATACGGTCACCCGCTGGGTATAGATACACGATTGGGTTCACTATCTTGGTAAATGTAGATTTCCAGTCACAAAAGAACAGTTACTTGATACTGTAGCTGCACTAGTCACTCTCCTACATTTATTCCATTTAATCATGATAATTATTAATAAAGTCGAACTCAGTATTGTGTGTATTTTATTTTATACGGAATCATCTGGACAACCTCTAAGTATTATTTTTCTTCTATACTCGGTAATAAGGGAAACATGCCGCGGTATTAGATAAAAACGTAGGGCATGCCTCGATAATAGGGCACGTCGGATTCTTTACAAAAAAATATGTATATAAATATAACGCTTAAAAATAACTGAAAAAAAAACTAAGAGAAGTACAAAATAAAAAGTCTATAAAACGTTTAAAAAATCCTTATTAGCCGAGGACTGACCTGATTCCATAATATTTCACTCTAATGTCAAACTTCCACAATTTACCACGGTAATAGGTGCCTAATACCTTAGTTCGTTGTCAAATATCTACAAAAATTACGATACATTCTTATCGACTATCGACTACCTAAAAAAACTTTTTTAACAAAAGTGTTAGACCAAATTTGTATGGAGTCTACGCTAGGATAGCGGTACTTTTGACAGTTCACGGCTTAAGTTTAAATTATTACTTCTGATCTATAGTTTACCTTGGTTTTTGCGTACTATACCAATTTTTTAAATATATTTCCTGTATTCTATACTTGATTCTGAGTAACCCCTTAAAATTTCAAACGCACTTTTTTAACACCTCTATATTCAAGCGACAGAAACTTCGATGATTAACCCTAAAATCTTAATTTAAATTATTTTCTTGATGGTTTGTACATGGATTTCACATTATTTTTATTTGTTAGTATTTTGTAACATTCTTCTATTTCCGTGTCAATGGCGTATATCGTTGTAGCTGACTTAAATCTGTCTCTTTTACCTAATGAAATATGTCAATCTATTAAAATATATATTAAAAATATAGGTGCTTTTAACATATCATTATATACTTTTTTTTTACTTGTGTATTATTGATTATAGGCATAAAAATGTAAATTAAACTTAAATTAAAAGTAAGAAACAACAATAGTGAATATAGTGTAAAGCCTTTTGCTGTGAATACTCACATAATCACTCAGTGAGTCAAAGTCTACAGAACTTGCTCAAACACATTTCATTAAGTATATACTCCAAGCAAAGCAGTCGCCAGTAGATGTATGCTCGAAATAACTTGAAAAGACTCACAGACCAACAGATTTTACCCCAGTTTAGTTGCTTTGAAGGAAAATTTAAGTGGTGTGCAGGCATTTATTTTAATCCATATTACTTAAATTATAATTCATTTATTTTTACGAAACTGTTCATTCTTATTTTTAAAAGGTTTAAACTCGAGTGCAAAAAAATGTTTACCGTCTCATTAGTAATTTCTAAATTTAATAATAATTTTGGAAAAGCTTTGTAGGTTAATTAAAATGTAGGCGGAAACTGGCCTTCCAAGATTTGTATAAAATATATTAAATAGAAAGCAACTCGCATATTTTCTGATCTTCTTATTGTGTGGCATGATTAACTTTCTATCCCTAAGGTATTTATGGAGGTTCCCTGGTGTTGAACTAAACGTCACCCGCGGTTACGTGTAGGGCATTAAGATTAACACCCATACGGGCATGTGCAACGCGACCTTCATAGACATCTTGCAATCACATGTGCAGGTTTACGCACGTTTTCATTTTTTTCTTCACCGTTACCTAAAGAATTCGCTAGACAATGTACGTAAGTTTCGAAAAACACATTGGTACATTGGTTAGGTTTGATTTGAACCCGAGACCTCTGGTTAAGAGGTCCGAGTCCCTACCGGGTGCCTATCAACGCTTTTTATTTTTATTTATTTAATTTAGTGACTAAAAACAAAGGGTACTTGAGGTATTACTTTTCCATTCACTAGCTGAATGTTATACAAACCTATTTCACATTTCGGATAGCGTAGAGTTCCGTGTCGGCTTTCACTTTTCCTTCCTTCGGACCTGAAAAAAGCTCCTCCAGGAAATGGCCCATTTGGCCCTTTCTATCGAGCATTAGCTACTCTGCAATTTGTTTTGTAGACAGTAGACTCAAATACCAAAGTCGCTCATTTACTCATTTAGCGAAATGAAAATGTGCATAAATTTTACAAAAAAGTCGATTGAATGGAGCCTCGCTAATTAAATAAACTGATTCAAATAATACTTGGTTACTGTAGTTGTGTACAAACAGATGAAATCGTTTGATAGTTCATGCAAGGAAAATTAGATCAAAAAGCCTTGTGCAAAATATTTCCCGATTCCATCCTAACCTTATTTGGGTACTTACACTGCTTAAATGTTGGCTTCTACAGAAGGTACTCTTGATACTAAACAGCTTTTGTAAGAAAGAAATCATATCTACAAAGATATCAATCGAAGCAATTTTTATATCTCCATAGAAAGTTATTACATTTTTCGGCGCGTAATCGATGCTTTTAATACACGATCTTACACGATGGTATCTTATAATTTTACAAAAATGGTTTCAATCACAAAGTAATCTTGTAAATCTTATGAAACATAATTTCTACGATACAGGCTCTGCCTAGTATGGGGATCAAAGTTCTGTTGAAAAATATAACCCTTTTTTGTGAATAAAAATATATCATTATTATAAACATTTCATATCCAAGCGTCGCTGATGAGTGAGATTATGATAATGCGTTTTCAAGTTTTTCCCAAAATTACGGTTTATGCGAGCTTACGATGACAAACAGTACTTTTATAGTCGTCTGTCGATAGTATTTTGAAGTTTGAAGTTTTTTCTAGAATTTCTTCATTACCTAATAATTTCCACCCCATTTCTTTTTCTCCTGACATACTACCCTTTTAGGTATAATACTGATTTTGGCCGCTCGGAGTCTAATAATAACACAAACAGCTTCCTGAAACCGTTAATGGAAATTAGAATTTCGATTAGAGAAAACCATTTACATCTACTATAAGATCTTAATATGCAAAGTCCGACTGGGTGGGTACCACTGCTCGCTCTATACCTGCTGCCAAGCAGCGTGCTGTGTTCCGGCGGATGGGGCGAGACAGCCAGCGCCATAAGAGGCATTGCATCTTAGCCCTCAAGGATCGACATGGCACTGATAATTCTTATGTCTAGACGAAAAAAAAAATCGGCTTCTCCATACAAAATTATAAACTTGATTGGACAATTTGTATGGAGAAGCCGATTTTTTTTTCGTTTCCTGAAAAAAAAGCTTGTGGAAAGTTGTTCAGTTTCGTCTACTGAGCAAGCCCTTAAAGTTTTTGGAAACCTATCCCTTACACCCTGTATACTATTTAAAAAAAAACATATCTTTCAGGGTCAATTTCGGAAAAAATATTTTCTGTGCCATAACAATGTATTATATATTATAAATATTTTTTTCTGTCTGTTCTCGCATGATGCATGGATGATGGACCCCAAGGGAACTGAGGTCGCTGGATATTTCAGTGCGAAAAAAAAGACTTTTGAGATCATTTGTTTTAGTCTACCTGATGCGAAGTTTCTACCACTTGGAACTCGTATACCCGCCGTTTCGTGAAGCGAAGCGAGAAGAAACGTCTCGGGCGGGGCCCAATAGAAACTCCCTCCTACACATATTTCAAATAAAAGTCTTACGCACTTTCACATCTTTAGGTATACAAGCTTGAATAAAGTTTTAAACAAAGATACAGGGTCACCAACAATAAAAACGATTTTTGTAAAACGTATTTAATTAGAGTCTGTTATATCGCAATAAAAAGGGACATAAGGGCTTTCTAAAGATTTCCAACGTAGACTTAGATATCATTGCCAAAGAACGAATTTAATTCAGGGAAGAAGAGAAAACAAAATAAATAAGTAAGTAATTAACCCTAAAGTGTTTAGCGCGAATGCGACTGGACGGGGCGCGATGGGACAATTAGTATTTTTTCACGTCGCTTCCCGCTCTGGAAATAATTGGATTTGGAATTCCGAAGAAATTGAATATTGAGAGATCTTATTGTATTTACAAAAGGATCGAGATCAATTACGAAAATAAGGACGAATTATGTCCTTTGTAGAAGTTTGCACATAATTTTAAGAGAGTTCCTAAAATTGAATCTCTGTTTTTAGGGTTCCGTAGCCAAATGGCAAAAAACGGAACCCTTATGGATTCGTCATGTCTGTCTGTCTGTCTGTCTGTCTGTCTGTCTGTCTGTCCGTATGTCACAGCCACTTTTTTTCCGAAACTATAAGAACTATACTGTTGAAACTTGGTAAGTAGATGTATTTTGTGAACCGCATTAAGATTTTTACACAAAAATAGAAAAAAAACAATAAATTTTGGGGGCTCCCCATACTTAGAACTGAAACTCAAAAAAAATTTTTTCATCAAACCCATACGTGTGGGATATCTATGGATAGGTCTTCAAAAATGATATTGAGGTTTTTAATATCATTTTCTTCTAAACTGAATAGTTTGCGCGAGAGACACTTCCAAAGTTGTAAAATGTGTGTCCCCCCCGTAACTTCTAAAATAAGAGAATGATAAAACTAAAAAAAATATATGATGTACATTACCATGCAAACTTCCACCGAAAATTGGTTTGAACGATATCTAGTAAGTAGTTTTTTTTAATACGTCATAAATCGTAAACCGCAATTTACCTTTCATTCAAGTTACAACGAACTACAAAAACTTTTATATTATGTTACTTGCTGCTACGGAACCCTTCATGGGCGAGTCCGACTCGCACTTGGCCGCTTTTTTTTAAGTAACCAGCTCATTTAAATTAATTTTATACCTGTAATCGGATTAAGTAGATCTAAGTTGGTTCCCTATTCCATTAAGAAAAAAATGTTACTGAAATCAATTACCTAAGAGCCCGTAAAAATATTATTTAGTATTTTACGCTAAAATTAGTTATCACCCAGTTTGTTCATATAATAAACTTATTTCGATAAAATGTCTTGCGGCGTTGATATATATTATTTAAATGGTCTCATTGAAATGGGAAATAAAATATTTTGATAGTGCAAAAGTAACGTCAATTTTTATCACGAGAGTAACTAACTTTTCCACGTGTCAGACCCGCGTCAACGCAGGCCTCTCTTGACCCCGCGTTATCTACTCGACCGGTAGGCGCAAACATACAAGAAATATGGTATTCTATTAGATATGTCAAAGTTCCCACTAAGGTGCGAATAATGAAGGAGCGAATCACGGAAGTGCGAAACATTTTTATAGTGAATACCTAAAGCTCGACAGCACTTATGATCGAAATTGGCGTTTTATTATATATTTTTAAATCAGAATTTATAAACTTTTTCGCATCATGTCATCTGATCATAAGTGATGATGATGCCGAAGATGCATGTCGTCGCACATGACATAACCTATCTGATTTAATAAATAATAATAATAATATCACGAAATAAAGTTACAAACCTGACTGTTTTGAATGTATCCTTTGTGAATATGGGGATTAACGGATTTATTAATCTTAGGTAGTGTTTATAAACCAGTTTATATTCAGGTATTTTTGACAAGAGTATTCCTCCTTTAGAGTTAAGGTTTTTATTTCTGGTATCAGGTTAATCAATGCCGGTCTTACGGTTATATCACCCGTAGTTGGACATAGGGCTAACGACATCAAATAACTAGATTACAGGCAGTAGAGATAAATTATGAAATATTAGTTCATTAAATGACGTTATAAATATATTTTTACGAACGAAGACCTATGTCTTCATTCGTCATTGATTCATTGTCTCTCTGGTCCCTTATCATGTTGCCAAAACATGATTGCATTATTAGTTTTGAGACAAGGTCACCGGTGACAGAATACCAAATATTCTTCTACCATGGGCGCAGGTAGGCTAGCGACTGGTGACCCAATAACGAGAGAGCTTTCTAGTTGCAAGAAAGATTGATTTACATCTGAGAAATAAGAGGAACAGGATTGAATGAATCCAATATGAATTCTTAAATTAGGTGTCATTTGGGCTTCATTAACAACCCATATCGTCTCTCTCCCCGATACGACCATTTTAAGGACTAACGGATCCATACCGCATTCCATGCACATTCTTTATACCACGTGTTAAACAAAAACGATTCCATATAAAGGTAAACAACTCAAATTTTTACACAGAAAAAGACACCTAACATTTTTTTTGCGATTTGACTATGGTTCCTTAGGGAAAGTTGTTTGACCATGAGCACATGCGTAGCCTTTCATATCAAGAACAAATTTAAAGTCACCCTTTAAATACGTACATAGATAGCATGCTGAAATCATATAACCCTCTTTTTGGCTTTATCAGAGTCGAGTAAAAATAAGTACCTGTCTATAGGAGTGGGATAAACAACCTTCAGCTGCGTAATCAATCTTCGACAACAGGAGGCAGCGAGGAGGCCTCATAAGGGAACACGAAGCCTATTGTCAAGCAGACGTGACTGAGATCCTGTTCTAATGCTTGCAAATTGGGGAAAGATTTGCTAGATGATGCTGCTTTAAGATATGGAATTGTGAATGGGGAGATAAATCATATATACTAACTCCATACGGCGTGAAAACTGAATGGGTTTAAAAATATTAAAACCTCCTAGAGGACTCTTGTAAATATGTGAAGACTATAAATAGATATGTGCTTTATAATGCAGGGGATTCGATTTTCAACTGTGGTTTGAATTATAATGCATCTGGAAGAAGACCGTTACCGACTACAAAATTATTCTTATCACTATATACAGAATGTTAAAAAGTGCGTTTGAAGTTTTAAGGGGTTACAAGTTTGACAATGATTCTGTAAAGGGTGGAGGGGGGTTATAGTTATTTTAATAGGTACTATGTATATCAATGTTGCGTAGTGAAAAGATAATATCAGTTGAAACGGAATTCGATCATATAAGTAAGTAAATGGTAATATGTTTTTATTTATTTACTAAATACAATACCTTATTTCGAGAGAACATTAACTGTCACTGTAATTGGGAGACAGTCTAATATGAAACCTATAAAGGGTGACTTTTATTCGCCAAGGAGCTGCTATGTTCATAAAAATAAACCACTTTTCCCAAGAAGCCTTAAAAAAACCTATAAACTAAAGCAAAAATAAAACACTTTTCATACAAAGTTCACAAATTACTGAAAATTATGGGGTGTCCAATTTATATATTTACCCTGTTAGTAGCTCTAAAGATGCAATAAAAATCTGCATCTGACTACAGTTAAATCTACTACGATTCCGAATGTGAAAATAGAAAATTTTTGAATAGCAATCTGTCCTACATCTGTCAGAGCGCCTCAATTCCAGGCTCAGCCTCGCATTCGACATAGCGTAGTGTAATTTAGTATGGCGTCCCGTCTTGTCAGCGGTTCGTGGCTAAATACCTCGACTGCAGTGATGGATCTAGGCAACCATTACGGAGATTGTATGGTAAGCAAGATTGCGCTCCCGCTCAGTGTCTGTGTCAGAAGTTGGTAGCGGGAGTGTGTGACTGTTATGTAGTCTGTGGTGGAGCAAAGTTTGTCTATAGAGGGAATGAGTTCGCTTATTTACTAGTGAAGTGCAACAGACTTCGTCCTCGCCTTCAGATGTAAACAACTCTAATTACCTAATTATTCTGCAACATTTTATAGTATTTTTTTTATAATTCTTGAATTAGTTGATAAAAAGTACTTTGACAGTAGCGAATCTAATCGCAAGCTCATTTACTCTCTTCTAGAGGATTTCTGCTTAAAGGACTGGCTACGCCAACTCTTTGGAACAGCAAGTACTTACAGGCCAGTGAGAATAAAATTCATCGTTGTCATCAGATTGAAAGGTTTTCTTTCATTCGTTTTTTGGGTGTTGAAGTCAACCTATATATTTTACTGAATATAACGTCTTATAAATGCAGCCCACTATTTCCTTCCACCTCTAATACAGGATTATCAACAATGACAAAATTAAACGATAACTATGCATAATAGATTATTATTAGAGTATGATTATACTCCTTGACAATTCTTATGATAAATTGTTCATTAGTAGTTGATGTTTGTAGGTTATTCCAAAGAAGTTTTGTTTGTGAGTTATGCTACGGGTAGGTATACTTATCTGAAATCCAAGCAAGCGTAGTTGCGGGCACACGAAAAGTTTACCTAAAATGGTGAACTTTACTGCGTTATTGCGTAACAATCCTAGAAACATAAGCTTACTGAAAAATAGTTCGTCAACAGAACAATTCAAAGACTCTGAGACACGACAGTCTAGATCCCAGCTAATTATCGAGTCTGAAAAAAGGGAAACACAGCCGTGATACAATACCCGACATCCGTCAAGTCACAAACAAGATTACAATGTAATCAATCAGGAGTGGGGGACGCCCGTCAGCAGCAATTAATCAAGTCTCTTCAGCCGCGCCGCTTCTGCCGTTTCAGAGACCGACGCATAAAGTACAAGACGCAAAAAGTCACTATACTATAAATGTAGTTACTTTTTCATGCGAATTCAAAACGTCTGAATTGCGTATTCTTGGCTACGATTTTAAATTTCCGTCTTAATTATCGTTTTTATTAGTAGTTCTTTGAATAAAAAAATATATATAGACGTGTACGTTACGCTTAATAAGCAAATTATGATAGACTACATTGGATGTTACAATTGTCTTACATAAAAAGCACTTCATGTCATTTTGCTCGTCCATGTCATTTTGCGATAAAGACAATCAGCCCACGTGTTGTCACAGCGTTTGACAGCGCAGTCTCGGAGACCCAGATCGCGCCGCACCGTTAAAAATGTACGAATCTAAAATGGCGGGTTGCTCTCTGCTCTGTGACGTCACAAACTATTTAAATCGGACAGTTCTGAAACTTGTCTGATGATTTTAAAATAATTGGCTCTGTCTTTAGTTTCTTCGGTAGTAGTTAAGTTTAGGATAAAGTTATTGGAGGGATTTAATTTATTTTTGATGCGATAGATCTTATTGTATGGGAATGCGTTTGTTTGACGTGTTTTTTTAATCTATGAATTAAAGGTAGCAATAAATAACCTACAGTTTTTATCTCAGTAATTTCAGACCTACTTTTTTATGGCATGGCTGGCAAACGAGCAGACGGATCACCTGATGGTAAGCGATTACCGCCGCCCATAGACACCCGCAACACCAGAGGAGTTACAAGTGCGTTGCCGGCCTTAGCAGTCATTTCTAACACTCATTATTAGTATACGGATGTTTGCTGTTGATTTACTGTTACAAAGATATAATAATATCTAGAGAAAAATAATTATACACGGTCAGGCTAAGAATTAGAAACAGAACAAATAAGTTATGCTTATCGCAAGAACCTCTAAAGGGGATATCGAACCTAGCGTCGAGCAACAAGCCTAAAAATAAGCAGCCGTAAAGATAGAGTTGCTTAGGTATAATAATTAAATTACTTTTTTGTCTTTTTGCGTATACTTAGCAAATTCGCTATAGATTTTTTAATTAAAATATTCATCCTGTTTGACGTTACAATCTTTATTTAAGTTTATGTGTACTGCCGATTTCAAGCAAGTACCAAACAATGATTTTCTAGACTCCGGCAAGGAAATAAAACCACTAAAGTACAGAATCGAGACCTGAAACGTGCTTGACCTTTTTTAATAGTCCAGTTGGACGGTGTCAGGTGTCACCTCGGGCGTATGTTTGTCTTTTTTCAAGAGAATGTTTTTTCGGATGTTTTTGTTCCCTTTATATCGTCTCCCGTACTATTGCTTACAAAGGGCGTAAAGGGACGTCAATTATGTACGTTACGTTTCAAATAATATCTTTGCTGTAACTTGACTGACTCGGTGGCTCAGTGATTAGCGCTACTGACTACTGATCCGAGTGTCGCGGGTTCGATTCCCACTCAGGGGAAATATTTCTGTGGTGAGCAGATTTGTTTGCTCTGTGTCTGGGTGTATTATATACCTGTACAAATACATACATTTATGTATTTAAAAAACCTATTTGTGTATGTATATCAGTTTCTGGTTCCCTTCATACAGATAATTCTAGTTTGGGGCCAGAAGACCGTGTGTGATTTGTCCTGGATATTAATTACTGGATATTAGTTATTTTTGTTCTGATTTAATCCAATAATTCAAATGATGCCTATAGTATACTGAATACATAAAATGCACTAAAATTTATTACATGAGGTCTTTAGTCATTAAAACTTAAACGAGCGCTTCTTTCGACTGAAACTAAACCACTTTTTCCAAGAAATCCAAATTTAATTCCGACTTAAACATTTCATAGAAAGCAATCACCTGATCAGTAGTTTCATATGGGAAGTTGAAAATATTGTATCAGAAATCAGTATAAGATATTTGAGGAAAGTTGTGTGGAAAAATCCCCGTTTTGGCAGAGGTCTCTTTACCCATTTATAATGAAAATGGTCACACCAATGACCTTCCATTTGAACGGATACAATAATACTTCTTCCTCATAGCCAATCATCGTTACAATCAATTAACGATTTAGAAAGAACATAAAATTTTGACGTGAAATTCTACCTTTATGGTAAGGTAAAGGTAGAAAAAATGTACCTAAAAAATGTTAAGAAAATAGTAAATAATGTACATTTTCATATGTAAATCTCCGCGCAAACTGAAAAGAAGATAAAACTAAAGTAATCGGAAACAAAGCACTTTAAATCAAAATGCAATTAACCCTCTTCCACGACACAGCGAACAGGTTAATCTTGAAACAAAATTATTCCTGGAATCGTATAAGTAGAAATATTGAAAGTATTGTAGTTCTGAGATTGGTTTTTAAAGTAGATATCAATCCTTTTTCCAATACTAGCTAAAATGAATATTAAAAGTCAATGCCAAATCGAAATAAAAAACTTTTTTGTGTGTATATAACTATATATATTATGTTGCAGACGGATTGAAGAATCCGCTGTTTTACAAAACTGCTAGTGATGTTACAAACAGCGCCGTTTTGTAAAACAGCTGAATGACCTTTAGCGGTTTTTCATAATACTTGGGCTATAAAACGCAGAATCGCATAAACGTTTTGCGTTCATCAATGCAGCAGGTCAACGATTAGAGGTTTTGTACAACAGCGTGAAATAAAATGTCAGACTGTAGATTTCTAGTTCTAAATTTTGTCACTAGTGGCTCTGTGAGTCTTAACAACAATAATGGCGTCCGAAACAGAAAGTCCTTTGCCGAAATTAATAAATAAATCTAGTAATATGAGTGAAAATGATCCTAACTCAAGTGACAACAGTGATTTTAGGAACAGTTTTAATAAAAAGTTATCAAAGTTTTATGAAAAATATATAAATGAAATTAATATTTATGATACAAAAAAGACTGTTTTATTTTATAATATAATAAGCTGTTGATTTATTAAAATGTATAACATGGTTTAAATGTTATAGTTTATTAAGTATAAGTATATTTGTAATTTGTAGCCATTCTACAATACGTCTAAAGCAGTTTTGTCAAACGTAGCGGAATGGCAATCCATCTGAACGTCGTCGGTCGTTCAGCTGTTTTACAAAACGGCGCTGATTTGTAAAATCACTAGCGGTTTTGTAAAACAGCGGATTATGCAATCCATCTGCAATCCATCATATTTATTTCCTTCGCGGGCTCAGCGATCCAAAATGTGTCTTAAGCCTTCAACACAAGAAGGCGTTCGAGTAGATCTTTCTTTCAGTATTAACAGTGTTGATGTATTCCGGCATTGAGTTGAGTTCATTGCTACCATTCTAGCAGCGACATGATCTTATAGGTTTGCTCAATATAGCGTTTCTAAGAATTTAAGTTCGGGTTTATATAGGTACATTTTATGGTAAACAATGGCGAAAACATAGACTTCTTATATCATAAAACTCAAAACTCAAAATGTTTTTTATTTAAGTAGATGCTTTACACATGCTTTTAAATCGTCAATATTTTTTTCTACCTAGCACAAAGTCCCTACTACGCGGGACTTGTACACTCAACGTTTCGGGAAGTGTTTGCGAAGCGAGAAGAAACGTCGAGCCAAAAAATACTAAAATTCTGCTATTCTTGGAAATGTTTAATACCTCAAGTCAACGAAAACAAGATGACTTCAAAACAGTTTCTATTAATTGTTGTTTTCATTTTATAAAGTTCAGTATCAAAGTTCCTCGCTCACTAATAGTAAAAGAAGGAAAGAACTTTTTGCTAACTGACCAATTGGCAAGCCCGGGCGGTATCCGCCCAACAAAGGGAACTTTACCGGAGATTGCAGTGAATCGAACCGTTCCAACTTAATGTTACTTTATCTTATCTTCTCGTGCTTCACACAAACAACGGTTAAGATTGTGATGGGAATGCTGCGGTAATAGGTGTAACCAATTTAATATAAATAAATAAAATATATGACAGCGAATAATTTTATCCTATGTCAATTCAGGGATCAAGATAAATGTAACGTCAGTATGAACTTCAAAATATTATATTATATAAAGTCGATTTGACTCCACTTTTTGACAATAAAACTGATATCAATCCTGAATATCAATAAGTTACAAAAATAAGTATGTTCTAGCTACGTCACAGGTTTTACAGTATCGAGCTTAGTTTGTTATTTCTGGGCCCATTTAATTTTACTTTTAATAGTACACAAACTGCATACCTAATCTTTTGAAAATAATTACGACTTGGAGCGGTGCTCTCCGACTTTCGGGTTCAAGACAAGAATGGTGTTTTTATTAAATGTTTATAATTTGCTATTTTTTCAAAATAATACATTAAACTATCAAACTTAGTGTGATTTAACCGCGTCCGTGGTCTAGTGGCTGGTCCGCTCGGTTGACATCAGGAGGTCGCGGGTTCGATTTCCGGCGGGGTGCAACTTTGTAGGACACGGTTTGGTTAGTGGTAGGATATTTTCTGAGCCCCTCCTGGCTAGCTATCACTATCTTATTTAAGTCTTGCCGCCAAACATCAATATTAACAGCATTTATGTGTTCCGGTACTTAGCATCAACTCACACTGGGTCGGTTTTTTAAATAGTCTATATTATATAAAGACTGACACGTATATTTTGTCATTCAATGAACCCGCTCAGGCAGGTTAAAATAGCTCTATATTAATAAAATAGGTTTTATTGAGCTGTTCCTAGACTGCAACTACAATAAACCCATTTAATCAATTCATTTGACTTTAGCTAATAATGTTCCGTACAAAAAAGTTAAATACTCAGTTAAGTACGCTCGCGTAGTTTACTCGAAGCAGCGATTTCTCAGTTTGTAGCGACTCTCAAATAGGTAAACAACAAGAGTTTTTTTTGCCTGGTACGAGTTTTTGCACTTTATACAGGGTGTTAAAAAAGTGTTTTTGAAATTTTAAGCGGTTACTTAGTATAGAATACAGGAAAAATATTGAAATAATCCGATCTACATTTTTTTACAGTTTTCAATACAAATTCTTGATACACTATTATTTAGTATGGGTAACTGAAAAACATAATGTAACTAGATCGGATTTTTTCAATATTTTTCCTGTTCTTTTTTTATTTAAGATAACAAATTTTTGAACTTAAACTATCACCTCTTAAAAATATATTAAGTAACATAGCAGTTTAACTTAACTTACATAGATCCGTCACTTATTCTATTCTTGATTCTGAGTAACCCCTTAAAATTTTGAACGCACTTTTTTAATATCATATATAACTGGATAACCTAACCGGTCAGCTTATTGCGATTTTTCTGAGAAGATTTGACGAAAATAATTGATCTTTATTAATCTAAAATTATGTATTATCTTTTATCGGCTGCTGGATAAGCTTTTGATAATGCACGCACTTCGACAACTTCGAATACTAGGCGTATTAATGTTTTTTGGCTTGTTAACTACACTTTAATTATAGAAAAAATTATACATATGCCATTTATTATAGAGACCTTGTCTAGGTTTTAAACATTACCTGCACTAGATAAGACCTGTAGGTAGACAGTAGCGTAGCAAGGCGTGGGCGAAGCGGGCCCTCGCCCACGGCCTCGCGCTCAAGGGGGCCTCGCGCGAGGCCCCCTACCTAAAATGCTAACGTAAGGGGGTCACATTATTACATAAAATCTTGTAATTAAAGAGGTCGTGCGCGAGGCCCCCTTCAGTGCTTTATGTGAGTACGGCTAAAAATAAAAATAGCAAAACTGTATACAATCAAGTAATAACCATAAAAACATTTGAAATCCAATCCATTTTATTTATAAAGGGGTAATATTTTTACATTACAAATAGCGTCGCGCGAGGCCCCTGTGAGTATTAAGTATAGCTAAAAAGTAACTGTGATAACCTTTACTCTATGAATAAAACCGCGATGGCTATCATAGCGGGGTCTCGCTCAAGGCCCACTACTAGGGTGCTGACTGCTGACTTACCTTAAGGTTAAACGTCAGTGCTCCCTGGTTGAAAAATCGGTTAGATTGCGTTAATTTGACTATAACTTTAATTGTGTGTATTTGTGTAGTTTTGAGCCAGGTTTTGTATGAAATAGGGTGATAGACGTTTAACCTTAAGGTGTAATATTTTTACATTAAATTAGATCACGCGCAAGGCCCCCTTGAGTGTAAATATAATTAAGTAAGCATAGCTAAAAAAATACTGTAACAAAATAAAATATATTCAACCAAAACTACCGATAAACCGCGGAAATCCAGTTGTTTCTTCGACTGCGAGCTAATAAGTGGGAATGTTTTTAAAGCAAAATTGGCTCCGCGCCCTCTTAGTGCTGACCTGAGTATTAAAAAAAATTAAAAACTATTTGAGGAATAGCATCTCTCTGCTTTAGCAATACAGGATGTTAACAAAAGTGTCTTTTAAATTTTTAGAGGTTACTCAGAATCAAGTATAGAATACAGGAAAAATATTGAAAAAATCCGCTCATAATTTTTTTACTGTATTTTCAATCAAAGCAGAGTTGGCTTCAAAAATCGACTACATGTCTATAAGGATATAATACAGGACTTTAGCAAAGCGAAGACCCGAAAGCCATTGAATGAATGAAAACACTTTATTGCACAACATTAAGAGGAAAATATTAACAATATACATGGTAAGACAGTTATACATGTAGGCGGTCTTATCGCTAAAGAGCGATCTCTTCCAGACAACCTTTGGGTGGAGGAAATCGCGTAATAACATATTTGAGGGGTGGTGCACGATAAAAAAAAGAAAACATAAAATAACAATGAAAACTAAATACTGAACTTAAGAAACTACTAATATATACTTATTACTACGTAAATACATGCATACATATATTATATATAACATATACTACAATCTACAATGTGATACTTGATAACCAAATATGTACAACCAAAGACAACCAACTTTAATTGACAGCGTAAATAACTAGATAGTTAAAAAGTGCGCTTTCACTTGCGACTTGAAGATATTGAGAGAAGGAGAACGTTATACATGTAGGCGGTCTTATAGATTCAGGAAGAGAGTTCCACAGTCGGATAGAACGGATAGTGAAAGAATTAGAATAGAAATTTGTGGACTGAGCCATTATTTTTGTAAAATTGCGAAGCACGGAAATGTTCGAGATAAATGCCACTAACAGTCAAACCCATCCAGGTTATAACTGTGTCTGTAGTCAGTCAACCTACATGATCGTCGCACCACGCAAGCCACGCATTATACCTTACAAAGGTAGTAATAATCACTGCTTCGGGTGCAACTCTTAGGTACTGAAAAAAAATATATAGTGGCGCCCATTTTGTACTTGACAAGTAAAGTTTATTTTGTTTAATTAATTTCTGCTAACAGTCTGAGTGCTTACCATTTGATTAACGTGGTTCACCCAATGCAGCCAAAATATGTAATTGGTTGTCCAAAAAAAATTCGACTAGTCCAGTATGACATTAACTGCTAATCGAATCTGAAATGTTTGCTGGCCATAAGTTGCTGATGAACTAGTTATTTTGTCTGACCGAATATATGTTTTTGCTCACAAAATTACGAATATTTTGCTAACCGTTTAAATGATACCCATAAAACTATTCGACACACATTTCAGTTTTTTTGGCACTGGAAATAAAACCGTGAAATGACTGACCATCTTATCATACCTATGTAAAAAATTCTGAAAGATAGGGGGCCTCGCTGTGCGATTTCGCCCACGCCTAGATTACACCTTGCTACGCCACTGTAGGTAGATAATTATTTACTGACACTTATAACTGTGGTGTACGCTGTATGTGCTATGCTGTATACGTTATTAGATTTTTCTGAATCAATTTTAATCTAATAACAAAAAACATATTTTATATCAACTAACTAAATAACTATTGTGACCCAAAGTTGGTCGTGATTAAAATTTATTGTTATTATTATAGGTTCCCTATGTAAAGCTGTTTAAGTATATAACACACGTAACACGTCAGCCTGTATAATTTAATGTTATTGATTAATATCGTATATCTTGTATATATGTCACATGGTAATTAGTGAAACACGTAGCATTCATATATCATTGGTAAAAACTGTGAAAAACAATTAAAACCGAGAAGGCCGGACAGATAGATTAACGATTATTACGAAGCTTGAATTAGGTTATCTGGTGCTAGTGTACCTAACTTGTTTTTTTCCATTTGTTTTTTTTACGCAGTATTTTCAAATCATGCGGCTTTTTGCAATGATATAGTTTAAGTCATAATAATGTGTGATTTAAGAAAAACATCAAACTATTATACGGTAGTTAACTAAAATCAAATGACAGAAAATAATGTACTGTTAAGATTGTAAACGATGTCGTCATTATTTTGTATAGTCATTTTTATTTTACACTAATTATGCTTTTCTAAATAAAATAAAAAAATATGTTATAAAAATCTAAGGAAAAGTTTTCGTGTAATTTTATCCCGAGCTACATTCATAATTTATTTTTGATTCAATCAACTCATAGATTCTTACTAAATCAAACCACAGCGAATATCAAATCCTCCGTTTAGTTATTTACTACCTTGTTTCTGCGGTTTCATTGCGTGTAAAGCGGATATCACACTACGACGGAAACCGCTCCGGTGTACGGTGCTACGGTTTTTTACTTTGACAGTCAATGTAAATGTATAAATAAATCTATCAGTATTACTTGGAACTGGCTCGTCTGTTGCAGGCTTGCAGGTGATGTATAGACATCTCTCAAGACTGCATTAGGTTGAAGTTAATCAAGCAGATTCAGGGCTGCGCCTTGATATTTATGTTCCAAAGGGTACAGTATTGTCAGCTAAATGCAAACGAATTAATTGATATAAATAAATGAATTATACAAGTATAATTTTTTGTGGTATTGACTAAGAATATGATTATTATAAAAGCGAAAAGCGAAAAGGAATTTAAGTATAGTGTTTTTAAATTTTCATTTGATACAATAGTGTTCAATTTTCATGGTGTTGAGTGAGTTGAAAGAAATGAAAAATTCAGGTTTCCGAGATTTTTGTTTTCAAAAAATTCATCAAATAAAAACAAGCAAACAAAATAGGTGCTTACCCAGAGTAGTGTCTACCTAAGTTTACCTTTATAATGAAACCTTCAAATAACTAGTCTTATTAGGCATGGAGATATAATATTTTACTTTTTAACGGCATAGTTAATGGTCCCTGGGTGAAGACCCACCCCTATAATGAAGCGGTTAGAGCTGTTACGTACCAGATTGGACCCATGCGGGTCGCTTACGACCCACGGCTGCTCCGAGTTTGATACTGGAGATGTACATAGTACAGCTATTGTACTGTAAGTATTTGCTCATTAGTACTGTACCTCGGGATTATTTAGTTTTGAGATCTCCTTGGTGTTAATATAATTTAGTCTAGAAATATTTGAGCTGTTTAACTGATCTCGGTGTTGGATCTAGTGGGTCGAACATAAACTTCACACCAGGAGGTTTCGGTTTCGATTCCTGGTGGATTCCAACTTTTTAAGACGCGGTTTCGGTAGTGGTAGGGTATTTTCTGAGCTCGCCTGTTTTGCTACCACCTTCTGAATTAAGTTTTGTCTCCAAACGTCGATGGTTAGATTAGATTTAATTATGAAACGTCACAAATTCTGTCTTTCCACTCTGACCAACTAAACCGATCAACTAAAACGGATCAAATATAATACACATATATACAGATTATAAGCTATATCAATAGTGTCAGATGATGGTCAAATAATAATAATAGTGAGGTGATGGTAACAGCATTATGGTTCATTCCAATAAAAAAAAAAGCAAAACGTAAACAAACTTACTATGGAACTGACACATGTCAATGTCATCTGCATACTATGTTTGTTTACCTTTTGCTTTTTTTTATTGGAATGAAGTATATAGACATTGTACACTGGCCCAAAGAGATATCTGTATCCCTACTAAAGCTATTCGTGATACACGGTGTGTTACGGAGAGGTTCAGGTATCTTTGTGGCTGTCTGTACATACATAGGTTCATTATACAAGTTGTAAACAAATAAGCTGGTATTACTTAAACTGGGGCTTCTACTAGTGAAACTGAACAACTTTTCCCAAGGAAGCCATAGTCAATTCGCGAATTTTTTTTGTACTTTCCTAACAAGTCTGATCGGCCCACTTAGTTTGTTAAGTGTTTTTTTTACGAATTGACTATGGGTTCCTTGGGAAAAGTTGTTCAGTTTCACTAGTAGAAACCCCAGTTTAAGTAGTACCAGCTAATTTTTTAACCTTATATAGCCAGTTTCCCATTGTGTGGGATCTTGGTAAGCCCATTTCCCGGTTTCCGTATCATCATCACTTACCATCAGGAGAGACGATGCCATTAGCTTACTGTTTTATCTGATAAACATCGAGAAACTTCCAAGAATTCCAATATAGCAGCTATTTCTGTATTCCTACGTTATCTAGTTAGCCTAGCTACTCCCTAGCTTTAGAACAAAGGGTATTGTACAGGCTAGCCCCTTGTTTAAATAATCCTGTGCATTCGTTTAAGTATGGCATCAATATAAACTATTTAGTGCTGGAAATTCTCGAATCAAAAGTTTGATATACAGGATGTAACAAAGTTGGTGTAGGATCCGTTAACTGGGGATTCTACTCATCATACTGAACTAGTTCCACGACTTTGCTCAAATAACAAAAAAAAAATGCATTTTTCATACAAATCGATCATTTGTTTTGCCATTTTTGTATGGAGAGTCCAAAAATTTTTTTGCGATTTGACCAAAGTCGTAGAACAAAAGTTGTTCAGTATGATGAGTAGAATCCCCAGTTAACGGGTCCTACACTAATTTTGTTAGTAGTGTGTTTTGGACAGTTCTGGCTCACCTTATTTTGCCGTTGCTCGAAGTAGATTCCCCATACACAATATATGACAGAATGGAATTACCAAGTGCAAAATAGCTTTATAACTTTGTTTCCTATTGTGTTTGCATTTTTTTGTGAATAGTGTAAGGGATATTGTGTTGCGAGCAATTCTTATAGATTTATTGTTACGGGAGCAGGTACTCAATTACACAGGGTGGTCGCTTAGTTTCTTACGGATGAGTAAAGGTCACGTCATTGTCATTGTTCTGTGTGCTATTGACAAGCATTGTTTTAGATTTACAACTGTGGGGAGAGTAATTCGATTTTGCGGATGATCGCAGTAGTGTACAAAATGTATGAAAAGTTGGTTTTAGATTTGTTATTACCAGAGCAGATACTCCATTTTACAGGATGCTTGCTTACTTTGATACAGTATGTTACCCAAAAAATACATAGAATGGATGACTAATTACTGCGGTATTTTCAAGCATTTGTACTCTTTGTTCGAGTCTAGCCCTCTCGGGTAGGTAAACGGGGTCGGCGGCGCGTCACTCGCTATATTGTGCTTTGCGCGAGTTATGTCTTAGCTACAGCTACAAAGGTCTTCTCTACATCGCTTTCGTATAGGAGTAAACGGAAAAAGTACTGATACTGATAAGATATTCCTCAAGTAGTATCTCGATGTTATCCATTCTTTTTCGACGCGGTTCTGTGTCAGTCCCTATATTGTGCCATGCGCGAGTTACTAAGGGTATGTTTTAGCTACCCTACTTACGTGTCCTCTACATTATTTTTGGGTAGGAGTAAACAGAAGGCGTACGGCACACTTTGTACACGTATGCGAAGCGCTATGATAAGCAGTCGTGGCTCAATTCGGTTTGTTTGCTTATTAGAAGTGGTGTGGAGAATTTTCTACCCTTCACAACAGAGGGCCGACTGTTACATAAATGTTGTATCTCATGTTTGTCCATTTATAAATTATATTCAAAAATTTACATATTTAATTAACATAGTTGTATAAATAATAATACTGCTTACAAATAATTATAAGGATATATTAAACTGACAGTTTTAAATGTAATAAACTCATACATATTTTAAAAACAATTTGAAGACCGGAAACTTTGCAGTGTTTTGTAAACAATGTAAATCTTTCAGAGCATCGAGCAACACAAAAAATAATAGACATTCCATAACTATTCTGATTAAAAGTCGATTTGTGTATCTGGTTGAAAAAATACAGACATCTTAATGTAATACTGTAATGATGTACTGTACTTTTTGTAATAAATAAATTAAACTCGTACAACAACCCATAACTCCATAACATAACATGTATAAATAGAGAATACTGTATCAACACTAACAATATAATAATTAAATCAGATTCTCGAAAATAAAGCTTACAAACTTTATTTGCTAACAGTACTATACATTAAAATAAATTAAACATTACATTAATTGGCAAAAAGAAAGTAACTAAAACATATTGCAATCCCGTTGCCGAGAATCACTTCGAGATAGATTTAAGGAAATAAATATTCTAACACTTGCTGGTCAGTTTATTTACGAAAATATCATGTACGTTCGTAAAAATCTAAAATTGTTTTTTTAAAAAATAGTGACAGACATAACCGTAACTTGAGAAGTAAAAATAATCTTGAAATAGCTCTCTCGAGGCTTAGTAAGGTGAAAAAATCATTTGTGGGGCAGTGTGTGAACTACCAGAATGTATGATAAATTTAATAAACATATAAAACGCTGTATTTTTTTCAAGAAGATACTATAAGACTGTAAATTATTTTAATGATAATGACATTTAGAATATTCCTCTAGAAAAATTATATGACGTTTATAAGAGTGCTTAATGTACCTACGTAAAGAAATAAATGATTTTGAATTTCGAATTTTATTTTATCAGTAAATATTTGGGTGATTTGTAAAATGTTATCAAGAAACATCTTTAAAAAATATCCAGAAAAATAGCCGCGTTATGCATGCAATGCATTGAATCAAAAGTAAAAAAATGTATATTCTTTGATGTATATATAGGGTGAGTTTAAATTAGTTCTTGATACGAAAGGCTATGCATGTGCTCATGAAAACAAACAACTTTCCCTAAGGAACCCATAGCCAAATCGCAAAAAAAATGTTGGTCTCTTCATACAAATCGATCAGCCGAGCGGCCAAATTAGTATGAAGAGTCAAAATTTTTTTTTGCGGTTTGACTATGGGTTATTTAGGGAAAGTTGTTTGTTATCATGAGCACATTCATAGCCTTTGGTATCAAGAACTAATTTAAAGTCACCCTGTATATAATAATTGTAACGTATTACACCTGTCTTTTTGTTTTCGAGGGTTAAATACTGTTTCGAAATCAACAATCCCTTCTAAGCTGATGTCAATAGATACATAGTATCATAATGTTAAATTTACTCATGAGAGAAGACTTCTGGCCGAAAGGCGTAGTGTTCTGGCGGTTTCGAGGGCGTCTTCGGGACTCCAACACTGCGAGCATCGGCAACACAACAGCACAAACAAAAGTGCCAACTTAGATTTATTTTAAACATAACTGTATATATTTATAGTATTTTGTGATTTTGAATTTTATAAGTTTTTATTTATCTCTGGGCCTGTACATTAGTTACTAAGTTACCTGATAATAAATGAATAATCATAATTTTAATCAGTTAATTACGTAGGTCAAATTGAAAGTTCTTAGAAAATAAAGAATAGACAAAAGTAGGGAAATGGTAGGTAATACTTTTATAGTTTTTAGAAGCAATTTTTATTTCTTTCTGCGTATCGTTGCATCCGATGAAATTACTGAGAGAAACACCAGGACACTCTTCCTTAGGGGTCTCTTTCACAGCCTTTTGTAACGCAGTCACCGCAACTTCAGGCACGTAAAATAATTTCCTCGAAGCTTTTTTTCCTTGACTTCTTCATTTCTTCACTTTCGTTGGCAATTCTTCGAAACGAAACACCCCGAGCGGATCATTATTGTTTCGAGCTAATAACTTTATATCCAGCTTTTGTTATCTATGAAGATATCAAGTACAGCATTTGAGTTACTCTAATTTCACTTTTGTGACATTTTATGGCCCTAAATCATTCGACGACGTCTTGGTGTTTGATCCAATTGGGGGGTATCCATCTCGTACAAAAGATCCTGTCGATTCATACATATGAAGAATCATTTCTGCTTAACTCATATCAATCACTAAGCTTGCCCAAATCTGTTGATAGGTTGTTATTTTATTAACTTCTTTTATCATAGTCCGCACACCACTGATATTATCTTCAGTTGCCATCGTTGTAGGACATCCATCACTCACGCGGATCATCATTGAGAATTCTACGACTGCATTTAAATGTAATAAACCTGTTGTAAAAAGTAGCAAGAGATGGAGCGTCATCAACCAATGCCATTCGAAGCATATAACTTTGTTGTTCATTAGGACCACAACGAAACTCATAATAAATCAAAGAGCAAAAATGTTCCTGTGTTAAATTCACACTGAAGCGCTTTTCAAATTTTCTGACACCCTTTTCAAATTGCCGTCGATTTCTAAAAACAAATTACAAATATACATTACCAATAAATCCTACAATACCTATACATATGTTTAATTTTTTTTATTTTTCCTGACTTCAACCAACTCGTTCTAGAAACTTTCAGTTTTGCCCTTGTATCTATAATATTAAAGTATTGTCCAAGAAACTACAACGTTTCTG
Organism: Coleophora deauratella; assembly: GCA_958295455.1. Classification (NCBI taxonomy): domain Eukaryota; kingdom Metazoa; phylum Arthropoda; class Insecta; order Lepidoptera; family Coleophoridae; genus Coleophora; species Coleophora deauratella. Next base: position 6,571,026 of record OY282397.1, on the reverse strand, counting down.
GGCTTTTTTTGGAGTAAATGGTAGCTAATAATGTGAACAAAATATTCATTGCTAATGCAAAAACTAAAAAGTTTAGTTCTGTAGACAAAATTAAAAAGATTTAAACAACATTTTATACAGGGACTGATCACTAAGAAGACGCTGTGATATGATGACGAGACGATAACTCCGAAGAGTGTAGATGGACATAGAAATTACGTATGCAGGACTTCTTTGATTGTTACATGCGTTTTTATTAGAATTTCATAATTAAACTACATAAATAAGACATTGTGGCCCAGAAATAATTAGCCTTTATGTAAAATAAGTCAATTTTACTGTGTTTTCTTTATAGTAATTGAAATAATTTATTTTTCTTCTTTTTAAAGTTTGTTATTTACGTGTTTTCATTTCTAAGTGTAACTTAAGTTAATTAACATATTATAGTGGTTTGGTGTAATACTGTAATGCTATTGTATAATATAGTGTACTTTTGTAATAATAATAAAAAACTAGTTTGCTAACATCATACATCAAACCCTAACTGACATACACAAATTTAAACAACGAATAGTGTATCAAATCAACAGTAACGTTATTTTGAATTTATTAAATCAGAAAACTATTATAAAAATAAACTTTACAATCTTTATTTGGATAGAACAATATTGATTGACTGACAGGGTTATGCATTGCAACAGATAAAAATTACAATTTTAGGTAAAAGGAAAATAAAATAAATTTACAGAATTTACAAAAAAATTTATAATTTTTTTATAAAAACATTATAATATTAAAAAAATTATAAAATAATTTTTAAACATTCTCTAAGAATTAATATTTAGCCAAAAGTAATGATAATATATTTAAAAATATAATTATACAAAATCTTGAAATTTTTTTATGAACATTTAGCAAAAATATGTATTATGTATGTTTTGTTTAAAAAATATATAAAATATTGAAAAAAAAAATGTACATTTTCTAATAATGTTTAAAAAAATATTTATTTTAAATAAAATTAAAATATTACTATAGTTAAAAAAAATTAAATAATTTTAAAACATTTTCTGATAATACATTGTAACATTTGGAAAAAAAATAATGACATTTAAAAAAATTCAAAATTCTTCAAAATAAAGTTTTACATTTTACAAACAACTAATAAATATTTAAAAAAATGTACAATAACTTTAATTATTTATAAACATTAAGCAAAAAAATATTAAAAAAATGCAAATTCATAAATAAACATTTTTGACAAAAAACATAAATATTTTAAAAAATATACAAAAAAATCTTGAATTTCTTCAAAATATTTAGCAATAAATAATGATTTCTTTTAAAAGTATGAAAAATTCTTAAAATAAATTCTTACATTTCCTATAAAAAAGTATTTTAAATATAGAAAAAAAAATCATAATTTGGCAAATACTTTTTTTAGGAAATGTAAGAATATATTCAAAGAATTTTTCATACTTTTAAAACAAATCATTATTTATTGCTAAATATTTTGAAGAAATTCAAGATTTTTTTGTATATTTTTTAAAATATTTATGTTTTTTGTCAAAAATGTTTATTTATGAATTTGCATTTTTTTAATATTTTTTTGCTTAATGTTTATAAATAATTAAAGTTATTGTACATTTTTTTAAATATTTATTAGTTGTTTGTAAAATGTAAAACTTTATTTTGAAGAATTTTGAATTTTTTTAAATGTCATTATTTTTTTTCCAAATGTTACAATGTATTATCAGAAAATGTTTTAAAATTATTTAATTTTTTTTAACTATAGTAATATTTTAATTTTATTTAAAATAAATATTTTTTTAAACATTATTAGAAAATGTACATTTTTTTTTTCAATATTTTATATATTTTTTAAACAAAACATACATAATACATATTTTTGCTAAATGTTCATAAAAAAATTTCAAGATTTTGTATAATTATATTTTTAAATATATTATCATTACTTTTGGCTAAATATTAATTCTTAGAGAATGTTTAAAAAATATTTTATAATTTTTTTAATATTATAATGTTTTTATAAAAAATTATATATTTTTTTGTAAATTCTGTAAATTTATTTTATTTTCCTTTTACCTAAAATTGTAATTTTTATCTGTTGCAATGCATAACCCTGTCAGTCAATCAATATTGTTCTATCCAAATAAAGATTGTAAAGTTTATTTTTATAATAGTTTTCTGATTTAATAAATTCAAAATAACGTTACTGTTGATTTGATACACTATTCGTTGTTTAAATTTGTGTATGTCAGTTAGGGTTTGATGTATGATGATAGCAAACTAGTTTTTTATTATTATTACAAAAGTACACTATATTATACAATAGCATTACAGTATTACACCAAACCACTATAATATGTTAATTAACTTAAGTTACACTTAGAAATGAAAACACGTAAATAACAAACTTTAAAAAGAAGAAAAATAAATTATTTCAATAACTATAAAGAAAACACAGTAAAATTGACTTATTTTACATAAAGGCTAATTATTTATGGGCCACAATGTCTTATTTATGTAGTTTAATTATGAAATTCTAATAAAAACGCATGTAACAATCAAAGAAGTCCTGCATACGTAATTTCTATGTCCATCTACACTCTTCGGAGTTATCGTCTCGTCATCATATCACAGCGTCTTCTTAGTGATCAGTCCCTGTATAAAATGTTGTTTAAATCTTTTTAATTTTGTCTACAGAACTAAACTTTTTAGTTTTTGCATTAGCAATGAATATTTTGTTCACATTATTAGCTACCATTTACTCCAAAAAAAGCCCAGAAACGTTGTAGTTTCTTGGACAATACTTTAATATTATAGATACAAGGGCAAAACTGAAAGTTTCTAGAACGAGTTGGTTGAAGTCAGGAAAAATAAAAAAAATTAAACATATGTATAGGTATTGTAGGATTTATTGGTAATGTATATTTGTAATTTGTTTTTAGAAATCGACGGCAATTTGAAAAGGGTGTCAGAAAATTTGAAAAGCGCTTCAGTGTGAATTTAACACAGGAACATTTTTGCTCTTTGATTTATTATGAGTTTCGTTGTGGTCCTAATGAACAACAAAGTTATATGCTTCGAATGGCATTGGTTGATGACGCTCCATCTCTTGCTACTTTTTACAACAGGTTTATTACATTTAAATGCAGTCGTAGAATTCTCAATGATGATCCGCGTGAGTGATGGATGTCCTACAACGATGGCAACTGAAGATAATATCAGTGGTGTGCGGACTATGATAAAAGAAGTTAATAAAATAACAACCTATCAACAGATTTGGGCAAGCTTAGTGATTGATATGAGTTAAGCAGAAATGATTCTTCATATGTATGAATCGACAGGATCTTTTGTACGAGATGGATACCCCCCAATTGGATCAAACACCAAGACGTCGTCGAATGATTTAGGGCCATAAAATGTCACAAAAGTGAAATTAGAGTAACTCAAATGCTGTACTTGATATCTTCATAGATAACAAAAGCTGGATATAAAGTTATTAGCTCGAAACAATCATTATTGTTTCATTATCCGCTCGGGGTGTTTCGTTTCGAAGAATTGCCAACGAAAGTGAAGAAATGAAGAAGTCAAGGAAAAAAAGCTTCGAGGAAATTATTTTACGTGCCTGAAGTTGCGGTGACTGCGTTACAAAAGGCTGTGAAAGAGACCCCTAAGGAAGAGTGTCCTGGTGTTTCTCTCAGTAATTTCATCGGATGCAACGATACGTAGAAAGAAATAAAAATTGCTTCTAAAAACTATAAAAGTATTACCTACCATTTCCCTACTTTTGTCTATTCTTTATTTTCTAAGAACTTTCAATTTGACCTACGTAATTAACTGATTAAAATTATGATTATTCATTTATTATCAGGTAACTTAGTAACTAATGTACAGGCCCAGAGATAAATAAAAACTTATAAAATTCAAAATCACAAAATACTATAAATATATACAGTTATGTTTAAAATAAATCTAAGTTGGCACTTTTGTTTGTGCTGTTGTGTTGCCGATGCTCGCAGTGTTGGAGTCCCGAAGACGCCCTCGAAACCGCCAGAACACTACGCCTTTCGGCCAGAAGTCTTCTCTCATGAGTAAATTTAACATTATGATACTATGTATCTATTGACATCAGCTTAGAAGGGATTGTTGATTTCGAAACAGTATTTAACCCTCGAAAACAAAAAGACAGGTGTAATACGTTACAATTATTATATACAGGGTGACTTTAAATTAGTTCTTGATACCAAAGGCTATGAATGTGCTCATGATAACAAACAACTTTCCCTAAATAACCCATAGTCAAACCGCAAAAAAAAATTTTGACTCTTCATACTAATTTGGCCGCTCGGCTGATCGATTTGTATGAAGAGACCAACATTTTTTTTGCGATTTGGCTATGGGTTCCTTAGGGAAAGTTGTTTGTTTTCATGAGCACATGCATAGCCTTTCGTATCAAGAACTAATTTAAACTCACCCTATATATACATCAAAGAATATACATTTTTTTACTTTTGATTCAATGCATTGCATGCATAACGCGGCTATTTTTCTGGATATTTTTTAAAGATGTTTCTTGATAACATTTTACAAATCACCCAAATATTTACTGATAAAATAAAATTCGAAATTCAAAATCATTTATTTCTTTACGTAGGTACATTAAGCACTCTTATAAACGTCATATAATTTTTCTAGAGGAATATTCTAAATGTCATTATCATTAAAATAATTTACAGTCTTATAGTATCTTCTTGAAAAAAATACAGCGTTTTATATGTTTATTAAATTTATCATACATTCTGGTAGTTCACACACTGCCCCACAAATGATTTTTTCACCTTACTAAGCCTCGAGAGAGCTATTTCAAGATTATTTTTACTTCTCAAGTTACGGTTATGTCTGTCACTATTTTTTAAAAAAACAATTTTAGATTTTTACGAACGTACATGATATTTTCGTAAATAAACTGACCAGCAAGTGTTAGAATATTTATTTCCTTAAATCTATCTCGAAGTGATTCTCGGCAACGGGATTGCAATATGTTTTAGTTACTTGCTTTTTGCCAATTAATGTAATGTTTAATTTATTTTAATGTATAGTACTGTTAGCAAATAAAGTTTGTAAGCTTTATTTTCGAGAATCTGATTTAATTATTATATTGTTAGTGTTGATACAGTATTCTCTATTTATACATGTTATGTTATGGAGTTATGGGTTGTTGTACGAGTTTAATTTATTTATTACAAAAAGTACAGTACATCATTACAGTATTACATTAAGATGTCTGTATTTTTTCAACCAGATACACAAATCGACTTTTAATCAGAATAGTTATGGAATGTCTATTATTTTTTGTGTTGCTCGATGCTCTGAAAGATTTACATTGTTTACAAAACACTGCAAAGTTTCCGGTCTTCAAATTGTTTTTAAAATATGTATGAGTTTATTACATTTAAAACTGTCAGTTAATATATACATAAATTATTTATATTCCTTTAATTTAGATTTGTTGAGTTATTGAATTTTGCTTGTATTTTGTATATTTTCTTATTTATATTCTGATGCGACATTTAGTATCAGTCATTTTAATATTATTAATTTTTATAATTTTTGACAAGCATGAAATATTTTAATATATCCTTATAATTATTTGTAAGCAGTATTATTATTTATACAACTATGTTAATTAAATATGTAAATTTTTGAATATAATTTATAAATGGACAAACATGAGATACAACATTTATGTAACAGTCGGCCCTCTGTTGTGAAGGGTAGAAAATTCTCCACACCACTTCTAATAAGCAAACAAACCGAATTGAGCCACGACTGCTTATCATAGCGCTTCGCATACGTGTACAAAGTGTGCCGTACGCCTTCTGTTTACTCCTACCCAAAAATAATGTAGAGGACACGTAAGTAGGGTAGCTAAAACATACCCTTAGTAACTCGCGCATGGCACAATATAGGGACTGACACAGAACCGCGTCGAAAAAGAATGGATAACATCGAGATACTACTTGAGGAATATCTTATCAGTATCAGTACTTTTTCCGTTTACTCCTATACGAAAGCGATGTAGAGAAGACCTTTGTAGCTGTAGCTAAGACATAACTCGCGCAAAGCACAATATAGCGAGTGACGCGCCGCCGACCCCGTTTACCTACCCGAGAGGGCTAGACTCGAACAAAGAGTACAAATGCTTGAAAATACCGCAGTAATTAGTCATCCATTCTATGTATTTTTTGGGTAACATACTGTATCAAAGTAAGCAAGCATCCTGTAAAATGGAGTATCTGCTCTGGTAATAACAAATCTAAAACCAACTTTTCATACATTTTGTACACTACTGCGATCATCCGCAAAATCGAATTACTCTCCCCACAGTTGTAAATCTAAAACAATGCTTGTCAATAGCACACAGAACAATGACAATGACGTGACCTTTACTCATCCGTAAGAAACTAAGCGACCACCCTGTGTAATTGAGTACCTGCTCCCGTAACAATAAATCTATAAGAATTGCTCGCAACACAATATCCCTTACACTATTCACAAAAAAATGCAAACACAATAGGAAACAAAGTTATAAAGCTATTCTGCACTTGGTAATTCCATTCTGTCATATATTGTGTATGGGGAATCTACTTCGAGCAACGGCAAAATAAGGTGAGCCAGAACTGTCCAAAACACACTACTTTTGTTACACCCTATATAATGGGACTTTTACTTATTTTAAATTCGCTGATGTAGCTTATTCATGTCTTAAGGGTTATGTAGGGTGTTAAGGTGTTTAGTGTATGTAAGCAAGTAAATTGGGATTATTTCGGTCGAATCGCATGGGATGGAGTAATGTCGTCTCTTAACATCCCTTTGTTTCTTAATGAAACTTTCGTTTTTCTACACAATTCCGCTCGAGATTTCTGTGTTATGAAGGTACAAAATAATATTGGGTTTGCGTAACCAGTAATGCGATGTAAACAACTAAGCAAATATTATTGAAATAATTGACCACGCTGAATACGTTAAAAACAAACCGACTTCAATCGCAACAACTCCAATTTTGCTATGTTTTTGTTGATTTTCTCAAAAACCGCTGAATCGATTTCGATAAAAAAATTATGGGACCACCCTTTAAACAAAAAAAGAATTTTCCAAATCGATTCAGGCATCTTCGAGTAATCGGTGAACATACATAAAAAAAAAGATTTCGACGAATTGAGAACCTCCTCCTTTTTTGAAGTCGGTTAAAAATTAGAAGGGCAGGGATTGAGAACAAGTGACACTGATTGAGAATGTGTTAAAATAGCAGAAATAATTTAAGACGTACCAAATTGGAAATTAAAAACAATAAAAAAACCGCAAACGCTAACGTAAAAGACAAAAAAATGGAAATTACAATTCCCTGTATCTGTTGGGTCAGTGTTCCACTTGGTACGTCAAGGTCCGAAAACTACTTTAAAGATATGGTATGCGAAGGTATATAATGGCTCACTATCCGAAAAGGAAAGCTATAATAAAGGATTTATAAGGACATTTTTTGTTTCGTCCATCAAGAAACGTGCTACTAGCTTGGAGGTTGGATTGGTAGTGGTGAATGAAAAAATGGAAAGAACGAAGAACCGGCGGGAATTTCAAAATTAAATCAAGAATAACCGAAAAATAAAATATAAAATGAGATGCAGGAACGGAAGAGTATCGTAGGGAGGATTAGAGTATTACTACATGATCAATGTCAGATGGTTAATTAATGCAATACAATAAGAAAATAAGTACTCCGAAATAAGTAAGTATTTTACAATTTTGTAGAAAACAAATCCAAAGCTGTAAATGAAACATTTAAATCAAATTTTTATGTTTATTTTGTGCTGTGCAGCAGATGCTTATACATATAAAGTAACCATATTTTAATTATTTTCTTAATTTTCTCCGTCAGAGTTTCAAAGGACGAATGAATAGTATATCAAGCCCTGGTATCAGGTTGAGTAACAATTTTTTTTTTAATTAGTTGTAATTCATGGAAATGTATTGCTCTTCCTGATATTCCTGTATTGTTGATAACATAAATTGTATTTATAATTATATAGGTTATAGCTTAGGGCGGGCTGTTTTCCGCAACCAGGCGACCATTGCGCCCATTTTGCGTGATAGGCCGGCATCACTGCCAGCCCAGCTCCTCTAAGAAGTCCAGTAGCGACCTGGGGTTGCTGACGACTTCCTGAAGTGACCTCGGGTCACCGAGGTGCGCGAACCTGTACGATGCTACCTCTCCGCATTCCAGCAGGATATGAGCAGCAGTTTCCTCAGCTTCCATGCATGCTCGGCACAGTGGGCTGTCTGTAACACCCAAGGTGAACAAGTGTTTGTTGTAAGGTCCATGTCCAGTGATAGCAGCAACAAGCTTGCGTAGCTGATTTCTCTCAAGTCTTAGAAGCTTTCTGGATAGGCCGGGATTTGTAGCTGGTAAAACCAACCTTGCCTGACGGCAGGTCTCTAGGTTCGACCAGTATTCGTTGTGTCTGTTCCTAGTGCGTTGACGGAGTACGGATCTCGGCCAGTTTGATGGAAGTGGGATGATGGGTTCTGGCCCTACCGCCGCTTGTCCCGACCCCCTCCTGGCTAGCTCGTCCGCCCCGTCATGTATGTATTTATAATTAAGTATTAATTAAAAAAATGTGTTGAAGCGAGTTTGTTTTGGGCTCGTCGTTTCTTCTCGCTTCGGAAACACTTCCCGAAACGTTGAGTGTACAAGTTCCGCGTGGTAGGAACTTTGTACTAGTGTAGGTATGTGCAAAACATCTACTTAAATAAAAACATTTTGATTTTAATTTTCAGTTAATAACATTATTTTGAATATAAGGTTATAATTTAGATAAAACTAAAAAAATTGGGTGTTTTATTATTCTTTATAACAAACAAATAAGGGGTAAAAAATATTGTCCATTCAGCAAATGATTTTGTTTGATCAAAGAACATAATACTAGAAAAGGAACGAACACAAATATGAAAGAACGTCGGCACAAAAAGAGATTATGAATGAATGAATGAAAACACTTAAAAAACTATGAGACTATTTCAGTCGCCAAGCATTTAATCGAATAATGTGATTATACAGTAATAATAGGGTTCACTTTCAAATGAATACCCTCTGTTCAATTGTTTGATACATAATTACAAATATGCCTATACAATGCGAATGACATCTCAAATAAACCTTGAGAAATAACAATAGAGCTCCAAAAAGTGTAATTTTTATTACTATTTCGTTTTATGTGAGTGATATTTATTTGTATTTTTCTTATAGATCGTCTAAGTTTTATTTATTATGTACTTAATTTTAAAAAATTGCAATAGAATTGCTAATTTTTCCATTGAATTGGTTCACAATACTAGGGAGGGTCGTTATTAGAGCTTTTTATATGTCGTAGGTACTTTTTCCTACTTGGGATAATCTAATGCTATCAGTGAAACTATAATTCCACTAGACCTACAAAATATTGTAATATACAGGGTGTAACAGAAAGTTGTGATAATACTTCAAGGTTGGCTTTTACCCATCAAACTGAACAACTTTTGTTCTACAACTTTGTTGAAATCGCAAAGAAATTTTCGGACTTTTAATACATACTTGGTTCGCCAGCTGATCGATTTGTATGAAAAGTCCAAAAAAAATTTTGCGATTTGAACAAAGTTGTAGAACAAAAAATGTTCAGTTATTGAATTATTATCACACCTTTCTGTTACACCCTGTATAGACAATTTGAGTGGATGTGCAAGGCCCTTAGATAGCTCGACGCTTACTGATTGATCCGGTTTTAGTCTCTATTTTGCAACATAATCCGATAGTTGACTGTAGTCTGACTGTTGACTGTAGTATTAGTATACTGTAGTCATTTGACTTACTTTTTATCAAATGTTAAAAAAGGAATGTTTGAAATTGTGAACGACGACGTCAGTGTTCAATATAATGATTTGGGTACTATAATAAGGATAAAATGATTAGGATAATAGGATTAATAATTAGTATTAATTTTATAAGTAGGATTTTTTGTAAATTAAACGCCGTCGAAATCAAGCAGTCGTCGGCTTATTTTCTGTAACGATGTCAACAGCTCTGTCACAGATAAAAATAGTTTACTTGTATACCAGGGTGAAATCGCGGACCAAATTTCAACTGTAATTCCTGTTCATGAAATTGAATAACTTTCTCTAAGCAATCAACTCAATCAGAGCAAAAAATATTTGGACTCTTTATACGAATCGATGAGCTGAGTAACCAACTTTGTAAAGTCCATTTTTTTTTTGCTCTGATTGAATTTGTTCCTCAGAGAAAGTTGTTCAGTGTCATAACTAGAAGCCACAATTAAATTTCATTTGAGTTTTTAGTTTCATCCTGTAGTAAGCATGTAATATTGAGGTAGTAATACTTGTACAGGGTGTCCCTCGATAAAGTGCACAAACAAATAGGGAGGGTGAATTTAAAATGAAAAGACTGCTCAATTAAAATTGATTTTTTTAACGAAAAATGACATATAGAGGGTGTAACAAAATTGGTGTAGGACCCGTTAACTGGGGATTCTGCTCATCGTACTGAACAACTTTTGTTCTACGACTTTGCTCAAATCGCAAAAAAATTTTTGAACTCTCCATACAAATTGATCATCTGTTTTGCCATTTTTTGCCATTATTACGTTGATAAAAGTCTGTGGTTAAAAGTTAGTATTCTACTCTTAAAACTGAACATATTTTATTTATTTACACATTTTTGTACATAAAAATACTAAAAATAATTATAACTAGTACATAATTATGGGACTGTACAGGTAGGCGATCTTATTGCTATAAGCAATAACTTCCAGACAACCTTGATATCTTTTGATAAACAAATTTGATGAAATCGCAAAAAATATTTTTTTTATTAATATTTCAGCTGAAAGTCTGAACATATTTGTTACACTGCACTAATCTAATCTTACAAGAATAAATATTTACATATAGGTTAGGGATGGGTAAGTACTGCAGTATTTACTCATGCCAGAGTAAATACTCAGTAAAAACTATTATAAGTACTATTTTTTTACTTTTTACTGAGTATTTATGTTTTACTAACAAAAACTTAATAAGCTATTATTTTTTATCTAATATTTATCTGTATGACACTTTTTTACGTTTTTCTAAGTTCTTTAAGTTTTCTAAGTTCTAAGTAGTCTGACGATATAACATTATTAACATTTTATTTAGGGGATTCCCCTTAAAATCTTTATCAATAGAGTTGTTATTCGTAGTGTTACCAACTAAAAAAAAAACACTTTAGGCTCCGCGCACACGGGAAACTTTTATGTACCACTAATGCGTGTAACTTGTTTTGTTTTTAGGGTTCCGTAGCCAAAATGGCAAAAAAGGAACCCGTATAATTTCGCCCTGTCCGTCCGTCCATCATAGCCATTTTACTCGGTGAGTATTGGCACTATGTGGATGTTTTTTTTATGGAATGGAAAGTGACGATGTAGTTGAGGATGGTACACGCAATCTCAAATAATGCTTTGAAGACTCCCAGATTGTAGAATTCGGGAAACACGGACGCAGGTAAGGAGTTCCACTCCCGCGCAGTTCGCATAATAAATGCAGAAGCATATCGCTTCGTGCGAATAGATGGTATTTCAAGTACGAAGGGATGAAACGCCTCCCTGCGCCTAGTGAACCAAAGGTGGAATGGAGCTAGGGGAATGAGATCATGAAGTTCTTGAGCACACTCTCCGAAATGAATTCGATAAAAAACAATAAAGAGGCGGCTTTGCGGCGATGCTCAAGGCTTTGGAGCTTATTTAAAATAAACTCGTCATCACCTATTAGTCTCCTGGCGCGTCGGTCGATAGCTTCCATGGCTTCAAGCTGGTAACGGGCTTCTTACATTATATCGGGACTTGTGCCTGATATAATGTAAGAAGCTGTCCAGGTGTGAAGTACCGTCTCACCTTAGATAGGATACTTAGGTCCATTGCAGCTACTTTAGCCTTGGACTCTATGTATTGTCCGAAATTCATGTTAGATGTTAAAGTCACGTCTAGGCGTTCAAGGTGGTCAGTTATCGGAATCGATTCATCTCGGAGAGTAGGAGTCAAGGTGAAAGGACTCCTTTTGGCAGAAAAAAAACACGCTTGTATTTTAGAGGCATTGAACCTAACGAGGTTGTTGAAATGAAATGAAAATAATTTATTCCAAGTAGGTAGTAGTGTACACTTTTCGAGCGTCATTCTTTTATCTACCTAATACGAGGTTCCTACCACTCGGAACTCGTATACCCACCGTTTCGGGAAGTGTTTGTGGAGTGAGAAGAAACGGCGGGCCCTAAAGGCTCTCCCCCCGCAAACCGAGCCTCACCTCCGCATCACACTCCTCCCCCCGCACCCCGCGCCTCCCCCCGCGCCCCCCGCACCCCACTCCTCACCGTCCCCCGCACCCCGCTCCTGTCCTCCGCAATCCGCGCCTCAACCCCGCACCCGCTCCCCCCGCACCCCGCTCCCCCAAACCCCACTCCTCACCGTCCCCCGCACCCCTCTCCTCTCCCCCGCAACCCGAGCCTCAATCCCGCACCCTGCTCCTCCCCCCCGAACCCCGCTCCTCCCCCCGCACTCCGATCCCCCGCTCCCCGCGCCTCCCCCCGTACCCCTTTCCCCCACCACCCGTACCCCGCGTCTCCCCCCGCAAACCGCGCCATAACCCCGCAACCCGCGCCTCATCCCCGCACCCGGCTCGTCCTCTCGCACCCCGCGACTCACCCTCCCCCGCACCCCGCTCCTCCCCCACCTGCACCAAGCACCTCCCCCTCCTCCCCCCGAACCCCGCTCATCGCCTTTTTGTTTTGTTTGTTGTATTGTGATGTGGGCTGTAGGGAGGTAAAGTAAACCACTGTTTAGCGCAACGTACGACGTATAATGAATATCTCGCAAAGCGTTACACTGATATTAATAATAACTTAAGAGCTAGTTTGGTGACGTAGGCGGCGCATACACTACATCACCCCCCTTATTTGAAAAAAATTATTAAAATACTTTTTAATTAAACATAAATAAAATTCGACAAAAATAAGTTAAAAAATTGTTGTGGAAAAATACAAACAATATATTTTAATTTATTTGATGATATGTGTCCAAAGCCAACATAAACAAGTAGTTTTCATTTTTGTCTTTACACAGTTCAAACTTCATAAAACAATTAAGAAAATAGATTTTTTAGTTTTGCGAAAACTCATACATTTTATTAACAATTTAAAGAAAAATCTTTATTGTATTACTATCTTCACAATTCATTACGCAGCACAAGACAGGTTAATTAATATTCGAACTTTTGTTCATATGTATTTTACATTATTTCTTTCACTATTTGTTATTACTTTCTTTGATATACTACAAATATATATATTTTTTATAAGTATTGGGTTTTTAACCTATTTCATTACTACTAAATTATTAAGTATCTATATTCCACTAATATACGAATAACAAATGTATCTTATACTCTACCAAGGACCTTGTCTGTATTAAAGAATATGTTAATTTAACATATTATGAGAAAAAAAATGACACGATTCAAAATTTAAAATTTTTATGCACTTTTGTAACTAGGTGCAGCATTATTACGGCAATAACCTAACTCTAATAGCATTTATTTACTTGATACGAGTGTTTCTTAAAATGTTACTTTTTAGTTTTTACCCAAATCTTAATATTTTTACTATTTCTCTACTTTCTTGTATATAAACAAAAATATCAATACAAATGTTTATCTATTTAACAAATTAAAAATACTATTAAATTTACTTTCTTTTTATTTATTGTATTACTATTGAGTTTGAGTACATGAAGCATTTCCTTTTTTTTACTTAATATTCTTCTTTATTTATTTGACATTCCTAAACCGTACTCTTCTTATTTCATTAAAATATTTTTGTCTTTTATAGACATACATGGTAAGTACAACATGGTACCTACTCTTCCACACGGTACTCTCGCATATGGTACCTACTATTGCACACGGTACACTTGCACATGGTACCCTTGCACATGGTACCTAGTATTGCACACGGTACACCGAAATTACTCACACATTATCGACTGGCCAGTCATTATAATTATGTCGGCATAATAAATTATTATTTATTTATTTGTGAGCTCAACTTCTCCTCGACACCTTATTTTTTTTCGATAGGTACTTTGCCGACTAATATTTATTATAATATAATATATTTATTATTGTAGTGCGCACTACTTTTTATTAATACAAGGGCCATGTTTTAAGACTCTAAATGCCTCCAACAGTCTCCACAGAGGAAAGCTCGTTCGCACCATGGTCAGAACTGAAGGATCTGTACCCTCTTAATAAGTACCTATCGCGGTGTACCTATGATGCATAGCAAAAGGACATCATTTAAGACAGCTATCTCCAACAATATTCAAGGCTCGTTTCAACTATGATTAAAATGAAGGATTTGTCCTAAGCTTTACCTCAAATACACTTTGGCATTTACCTAATTTTTTTTTTCAAAACCTTGCCATACCGAAACACATCGCTACACTCTATACTAACCGCATACCTACCTTATACCTGAGCTTATACTAAGTGAATGCTCAGGCATGAATGCTTCAGCACTTTTGGGTGATCAGGCCAATCGTGTTACGAAACACCAATACCAAAGTATTCCTTAGCTTCCTATTATCTTATCTTCTTTTCCATACCTAACTAATAAGACTATTCATTATCCTTTCTGACACTTTATCTGTCATCTCTTTAACGGCTTAATTTTTTTCTCTTTATTAGTTTCTCTGTGTCATTACTCATTAACCTTTTAAAAATATTTTAAACTGTTCTAACGCGTAACGAATATTGTATTGGATTACCTAGTGACAGTGTGATAACTCCTTATCGTTTATGCTTATAAGAACATTTTACTGACATGATTTGAAACTTGACGATGTACTACTCTACTTTGTGTTACCTATCAAGTTAATACCTAGCTTTAAATTCAATCTATGATTTTTTAGTTAGTTAAAGAAGAAATTAGCTAAACTGAACCCCTTATTTGTTCACTTTATTATTTGTTTACGTTTTTGTTTTAAACAGTAATGTAACTCCAAAAAATTATACATTAAAAATTGAATAATAGTACACTAGAAAATGCACACTAGTCAAAAATATAGCTAAATACGTCACAGCGATCATCACGTGTAAGGTTGACCCAATACATTTCCGTTTTTTATACCTAAATGCGCCATATAAGAATTAATAAAACTTTAACTAAATGCCTATAAATCGTTCTATTTAAATTATGCTAATTTTGTTAATAGTTCTTAGTGAAAACTGAAATTGAGTTTTTCAATAGAAAATATTAGTAGATGTCGGATGATGTTAATAATATAAAGTTATGTACAGTAATTAAAAACTTTTTTTAACTTGTATTGAATAAGCAATTTTAATAAAATATTTATTTCGTTATAAATCCAATAAAGTGATGATTGATCATCTTAAACAACTTTTAGGCCTTCTTAAAATTTTATCAAGAATCACCGAAAATTGAAACATTCGCCCCGTTAAAATATAATACGTAATGACGTCAAAACTTGTTATTGGCTATAGTTTTTTTTTATTAATAATTGTTTCCATTACAGTGTTAACTACCAGTAAATTTTCCTGAGAAATAACATAAAATAAAATTTGGTCAGCATACATAAAAGTTAAAAATAGGTTACTATATTTTGAAAAGTAATTTACAAATATCTAAGTGGCAATCATAATATTTTATTTCGTAAGTTCCAACTGATAACTAAGTAGTTTAATTGGAACATTGTACTTTGTACTTAAATATGTACCTGCAGCAAATTCGTGGAAGATGAACTGCAATACTGAAATGGAAAGGTATTTAGCGCTGCAACTTACTTGTCTGTTGCGAAATGATATTTGAGAATGCGCTGTCTAATCAATTTGCCGTTCTTTGCATGTACTTTTGTTAGATTGTAATGAAACTTAACTTGACATAATTATTACGATAATTTAATTGTCTCTACATAAATGTAGCTTTTCATGTCCAAAAGGGGGTAAAATTTTAAACAATAAAAAAGTATTTGACCAACATCTCATCTTTATGTATATATTTTTGGCTTTTAAAAAAAGGTATAACTGAATAATTTCATACTTAATACAATGTTTTATATGAAGGTCAAAAAAATATGACAATGTGAATCACTTTATTTACCTATTAAAAATTCATTTGCGCGGATTTCTGGAAACCAATAAGTACCTAACTCTGTACCTGTCCTGTAATTGATAAAAAAAATCAAATTACCAAAATCAAATGTTTAACTCGTCAATTAAAATATTTTTTTATTTTTCTTAATAGTTTGTATTTTTGGAAGAAACAAAAAAAACAACACGTACACTATGCAACTGCAAATCAATTTTGTTAAGGCGAGGTAACACAACCGAAATATTAAAGTTTAGATTATTTTGAGAGGAAAAGGAATTTGAAATTAGAGTAACTTATCAATGGACTTTTTTGTTGTTTCACATATATAAATACAAATACAAATTTGTATATAAATACAAATATCTTATTCAACCTTAAGCTTCGCTAATTATTCATATATATCGATTTATTCATCCTATTAAAAACAAACCAATACTGACACCAGATTAAATTCAATGAAAATTTCCAATAAAGACCCACTTTACAATGGTGTTAATTTAAAAATGTGAACATGTGATTTTCTTTTTTTTTTAATATCGGAAAAAAAAATATATATTTTTCTATACTTATCTTTATAAATATTACTACTTATTTAGCCCCAGATATACTGCAGAGAAATCTATTTTCAGCAAGAGATATATCTCCTATATATTTTAATGTTTCTGTTGTTTTTTTTTTAACATTCAAATGAACTACAAAGAAATAAATAAAATTTGCGCTCATAGTATCAAGCTATGGTGAAATTAACCCTTTAAAAAAATATATATACACGGAGGTTATAAGACATAAGCATGTTAAAATGGTTGTAACTAGAATATTAATATCGTCGCGTTGTTATATATTACCACCAAAACTCAATTTTATTGAAGGAATAGATGCCATATATGCCTTCAATGTGCAATAAAAATGTAGAAATCAAATTAAACTCTTCAAGGTCTTTGGTAGATTTTCCCATTAAAGTAGCTTATAATACAAACTTCTTAACATTTTATCAACAAATAAAAAAAACTAAAATATAGAATTAAACCACAGATTATATAAAAATGATTAATCTCTAAATAAAAAATTAAAAAACAGTGACACAGGTCACACAGACATAATAAAATATACTTAGTTACTTAGCATTTCTTTTAAAATTTTAGTAGCTTTCAAACCGAACACTGGATAGTTGTATAAAATTTAAACTTCTTTTTTTTACACAATTTTGAAAAACACAATTTTGCACAATATCCACTTTTCAAAACTCACTTGCCTTGCCAATTTTTGATACTCCCATTGACTCGAGCAGAGAGCAGGACTCGGCCGTGGCCCCACTCGCTTCGTCTCGTCTCCTGGTCTGGAACGCTCCCGGCGCCGCCCGGCAGCACTCCAGCACCAGCGACACTTAACTTTCCTTCATTTTCGCCTTCTTTCAGTCCTTGTTGCCCATATCATCACCACAATGTTTCTTTAGTTGTTGTTTGCCAATCTTTTTTGTTTGTTTTTATTAGACCCGTGAATAGTTTTTTTTTTTTTTGAAACATATTTTTAAAAATAAATCAAAAATTCAAGACCCATACAGCCCACAAAGGTCCCCACTGTCCAGCGCTGCGCGAGGCAGCCACTGGCAGGGTCGCCATGTGATGTGGGCTGTAGGGAGGTAAAGTAAACCACTGTTTAGCGCAACGTACGACGTATAATGAATATCTCGCAAAGCGTTACACTGATATTAATAATAACTTAAGAGCTAGTTTGGTGACGTAGGCGGCGCATACACTACAGTATAAATTTACGTCCTCTTTGGCAAATTAGTAGTATAATATTAAAAAACAGAAATATTTGCCCTGGGTGGGGATCGAACCCACGTCTCTCGGATAAATAGTCAGAAGCGGAAACCGCTGAGTCAGTGTTAGGTGTTATTAGTAAGAATAATTATGAAAATATCGAAATATCGACATCGCGACAGACAGACATCGACAGAGTCACGTCACTACGTCGCCACAAACCCAGTGACCTTGTCGCTTGCGTCGTGAACAGTCATCGTTGTCGCTGTCGCTGTCGTCGTCGCTTGCGTCCAGGCCACGGTCTTATATGTAGCAGGAATAGAGTTGCACAAAGAACCGAATCCTGAGGTACCCCGGCATCGATAGCCAATAGGTCAGACAAGCAGCCATCAACGACTACCCGAATCGACCGTTTCCTCAGGAAATTGGATACTCAGTTGCACAAGCTCACAGGGAGCCCGTAAGATGGAAGCTTGCCAATAAGGCTGGCGTGCCAGACCCTATCAAAAGCCTTTGAGATGTCGAGAGACACTACGAGTGCTTCACCATGTGTCTCAATGGCCTCGCCCCAAACATGCGTAGCATACACAGGAAGATCTCCTCGGCGAAATCCGTATTGTCGATCGCTAAGAAGGTCATTGTCTTCGAGATATGCAAGAATGAGGTTGTTCAGTACACGTTCTATAATCTTGGATTGTGGAAGTGATTGCTATGGGGCGGTAGTTGGCAGGGTCCACACGGCTACCTTTTTTTGGGCACAGGTGGCACGTTGGCAAGCTTCCAGGACTTTGGGACTACACCTGTCTTAAGAGAGAGACGGTACAGACGTGTCAGAACAGGAGACAACTCAGGAGCGCAGTTCTTGAGAACTAAGGCTGGTATACCATCAGGTACACTGACTTTGTTCACGTCTAGATTGCGAAGTGTATTAAGAACCTTTTGGCGGATACAGATTGGAGTCATTGTAGTACCGCAAGGAGGTAAGTGGGGTGGTGTGTACTATTCGTAGAATCCAAACGCGAATATTTTCAGCAACAAGTTTGCCTTATCAGTTGCCAGTGCTCCATCAGGTTTCAGCAGTAGAGGCAGAGACTGCACGACAGAAATTCGCCTCGACCGATTTAGCCAGGGACCAAAAAGCCTTACTCCCAGAGGGATAGAAGGCAAGTTGTGATCCGATGCGGCGTATATGGTCGAGGCTTGCCCTGCGTAGCGTCTTTTTGTAGGACTTTGCGGCTCTATTAAAGGCTCTTTTCTTATCTTGCGTACCCGGAGCTTTGCGACTGCGAGCATCAGCCCAAGCTTGATACGCCGAATGTTTTACTGCCTCGGCAGCTGAGTATTCGGCATTGAACCACGGGCGAGCTTGATTCTCAAGAGGAATGTCAGAGAACGGGATGTAATATTCCATTGCCTGACAGATTACCTCTGAGATTGATGCCGCACAGCTCGACGGGTCTCAAGAAGAAAAAAGAATTGCCCAGTTAGTGGTTGAAGAATTTAAACATATCCAACCATGAGTGCGCACAAGATGCTTTGAAGTGATATTCAAATATGGAAGGCAAGCGAAAGGAAACACGAAGATGCATGTTTTTTTTAATATATATTTTCCTCACATTGCATTGGTCTTGATTTTATTATATGTATACCATGATTGTATACCATGTCATGCAAAAATATCCGATAAAAAGTTTTTACTGTCTCTAGAGAGTAAATACTCAGTTAATATAGTAAATATTCAGTATTTACTCAAACTCAGTATTTACTCTGACTCAGTTTTTACTCCCTTACCCATCCCTAATATAGGTACACTATACTTCATTCCAATCAAAAAAAAGCAAAACGTAAACAAACTTACTATGGAACTGACACATGTCAATGTCATCTGCATACTATGTTTGTTTACCTTTTGCTTTTTTTTGATTGGAATGAACCATACTTATTTATAATCTTTGTTTCTTTGTGATCAGTGAAATGATTGATTTTATACATATATTATTCTATAATTGATTATAAATTGTATTGAAAGAACTAAGGAAAGTTATGCGTTGTATGTTAGATATTTACAGGACGCGAGTTACTTTTGTTATCTGAGGTCTTTAGTTAAATTGATTTGTATTGAATTAAATATTTATAGTTTCTTTGTAGACTTTTTATTTGAAAGGTTTCTAATAAAAGAGAATGTACCTTTGATAATTTATTTTTAACTGTGAATTTAGCATTTTTTTTTGAGATACAAAATCTTTGATCAATCGAATTATGAAATTGAGTGACTCAGGCACAGTGGTTAGCGCATCTGATGTCTACGCCAAGCGTCGTGAATTCAATCCTCATTCATGGTAAAAAAAATTGTGATGATTTGATCATTCTGTTTCTAGGTGTTTATCATAAATGTGTTTGTGTTTGTTTTTTCCCTCTTGATGTCTCAACGTCTCAAGCCATTTTGACGTAAATTGACATGCATGCAGTCACAGGCCATGTGCATGGAAAAGGATATAAACCCTTCGTCTTCGTCTCTTCTCTACCTATAATATTATCTCATCCTGCTTTCTCGAGAGTTTCCCATGGAATAAACAGAAATCCGGTAGTTGACTGCTAGTCATTTGAGTTACTTTTTATCAAATGTCAAAAACGGCATTTTGTTCTAAAAATGTTTGAAATTTTGTACGATGACGTCATTGTTCTAAATAGTAGTTTGCATACTAATTAGGAAATTGTTATAAATTAAAAATTGAAAATTTAATGAAAATTAAAGTGATTAAGTTTTTTAACAATTTCAATTAAAGAGCTATTTAGTCAATAATATTTCGTAATTTATTTTTCATGCAGTCAACTCCCGGATTGTTTGCCAGCGAAGCAGAAAGCTATTTATTTATATAAGTCACCAAAACATCATGTAGGTAATCTATTTTATCATGAATACGCGTTTGAATTAACGAAAGCCCGGATAACCGCGTAAGATATACTTTGTTACGCGACCTTATGGAATATAAACCGTGTTTTCACAAAAAGCTGTTCCAGTTCGTAAGATCACGTAAATCTCGGGTTCTTAGTAAAATCAGCAATATTCAGATTTACTTTTTTCATACTATATTATTTTAAGCAGCCAGATGTTTTGATCAATAAATATAACAAAATATAAATAAACAAACCTTTTTATTGAAGGCGTTGCAGGTAATCCCACATAGCTTCAAATACAATAAAACCAAAACAAAAAATAATATATTTTAAGAGTTTTTAATATTTCTCAGCACTTCACGTTACCATATCAACGTCAATTATTAGAATGCAAAGCATTATTGTTGAAGCTTCTATAGCGTTTCCCCTTAAATTAATTAGTAGGTACTAAGTTACGCCTCGGAACTCCTCGTTATCCTATTTTGTTCATTTTCCATCGCAGCTGGGTCTGAGAACTAACTCCGAACGAGTAGAGTGTGCATCGACGGACCGCCCCAACTAACTAACTTAACCGAAGTTAATGACTGCCAAGTTGCCTAACTTCCTTTACCTACCCGCTTTCAAGACGAAGAAAGCGCCGACGCCGACGATACGAAATTCGACTGTAACTACGATTCAGACGTAATCGGTAGATACGAGTAGTAACTGGATCTGCTAGTTTGGAACGGACTTGTTTTGGCGGAATCAAGTGGTCATAAGAACAGTTGGAAAAGTTTCATATAGTAACCATTTATGCAGTTTAACCTGAACTTATGTACGGGTGGGTACCGCTTTACGTGAGAAAGGTAACTGAAGTGATTGGGAGTGGTACTGATCACCCTGATTTCTTTTAAATATATTACTTTTAATAGTATTTTTTCTAAAGGGAAGAAGTTAGAGAAGGTAAAGGGAAGTAAGCAATAGAAAAACGCGGAGGACATTGTAACTTTCATGTTGGCGAAGTCTAGGACATAAATCAGGGACTGATTTAGTGTTCAAGCTGTCCTAAAATTAAAGATAACTAAATGCCCTTTGACCTAGCATGTGAGGCTAGCGTGTAGGACGGCTCAGGGCCTGAGAAAATATTTTTTTATGCTCATCCTATGATTCCTTTCAGTCCTAGTGGACTAGGCTTAATCCTGTACTTTAGATTATGCCCTGGCACCATAATAAGAGTTTCAGAATTGAATATTAACAGAATCAAGCCTCTTTTCATAATGTAAAACTGTAAAAAAACGTTTAATGTATTTGCCTTTTAAATTACACACATTCTACGAGCTTGCTTCTTAATCTGCGTCGTAAACGCGATACGTTGCTTCATTTACATGCGGCGCGGCGCTGAGATTTGGTGAGCCAGCACGAACCGACACGAACTCGCGCGAATCGGCACGAACCGGAGTTACAAACCACACACGAACCGACCATAATTCTAGAAGCGTACTCATCTTTTTTATTTCTCGCCAGTGCTTAGTCCTTAACATTTTTTATTACTCAATCTTTTTGGTGTTTGCTCTCTTTAGTGGTTACAGTTAAGGGTTTATAGCGTTTTGTTTATTGCTAGGTATTACTCAAGAAAGAGATGAGATGATGGGAGAGAATGAATACAAAGAAAGCAAAAATAAACTTCTATCTGGTAATTAACTTACAATCAACAGAGTTACTTTTTATCAAATGAAAAAAACCGGCCAAGTGCGAGTCGGATTCACGCACCGAGGGTTCCGTATAAATTTATAATCAATTAATCACACAAGTCTTGAACTCTATTTCAAATTCTCAGGCCTGCAATCCCTTGAAGCTGTAAAAAATCAAACTTATATGCCAACTGCCAACGCAATCAAGAGATACGACCGTTTATGCCGCATATTTGGACACTCGCATGAGAATTAAAACCTATAGGGTACTTCCCGTATACCTAGAATCATGAATTTGGCAGGAAGCAATGTCTTTTAGCACAAGTAAACGGAAAAGTCCGAAAACCAAAAATTTTTTGTTACATCGCATTTTTTTTATGGCAGAAGTGGCAAGCGAGCAGACGGATCACGTGATGGTAAGCGATTACCGCCGCCCATAGACACCCGCAACACCAGAGGAGCCACAAGTGCGTTGCCGGCCGTTAATATGGGAGTACGCTCTTTTCTTGAAGGTTTGAATGTCGTATTGCTCCGGAAATACCGCAGGCGACAATTCATTCCACAGTTTGGTTGTGCGAGGCAGAAAGTTTCTAGTGAAAGGCATAGTTGTGGACTGCCAACCATCTAAGTGATGGGGATGAAATTGTTGTCCCGTAGAACGATGGCGGAAAGAGGCGGCAGGGATCAATCCGAACAATTCCTTTGTACAAGCGATAGAGAATGCAGAGCGAGGCTACCTCTCTACGCAGCGCCAAGGAGTCAAGCCGATCTGAAATATCCTGGCAGCCGACGATTTTGTGATGTATTTTTTTCGGACTTTTTCCTTTACTTGTGCTGTAAGCATTGCTTGTTGTCAAATTTCATGATTATAGGTATAAGGGAAGTACCCTATAGCTACCCTATAAATACCTCTATCAACTAAAATCTTGAAAATTAATAAGGATGCTGTTGGTTCTAAATATAAGCGTATTCAACGAATGAGGATTCCAAATTTTGTGGTTGCTAAAAGAAATAAGTATTTGTATTTCTATAGACATTCCGTGTGAATCTTTGGCAGATTATAATTATATAAAATAGGCACTTATCTTGTTTCAATCAACTTATCTATTAGGCACTGACGTTTTCAAATGACAGTTCCCTAATAAGATTGTAAACCTTTGCTTTTTTCATCAGTTGCAGTACCTTGAATAGTTAACTTTTTAATTACAAAAAGTAGCTACATTTTGAACTCACCTTTTAACTTGTTTTTGAAATTGTTATCATGAAATAAATATAAACTATACTAAATAAAACCGACTAACGCAACACATAGACAAAAACCAAATTCACGAACCTATCACTGCCTCGTTTATTATTTATTTTAAAAATCTGGCATAAGCATTACATTGTTCTCTGATCAGGTATTTGGATTTACCCCTTATCCAATGTTGACTTTTAATTTCGTTTTAAATTACACGGCGAGACGTGAGCTTCGGGCTTTCGCCAACAAATAAATATCGGAGGTGGAAAATGCTCACTTTGTGTAAATTGCAGCGGTGCCGGTGGCGGTGGATGCTTCTCGAGATTTTTCTCGGGCCGGCCGCAGCCGTGATAAAACACCGCGCCAATTTTACAGGAACGTTTCCTTCTCTTGTTTATATTGAAGTTAATGGTGATCGATAATTTGTAACATGCTGTATGTTAAATTACTCCGTTGATGTTTGATTATATTGTTTATCTTATATTTATAATTATTTATTTATATTTATACAAGCCAGTTATTAGTGGCTAAATCTTCAAAGCTTTTATAAAAGCTTAGTTACTAATAGTTCTGTAGAAAATTAAGATAAGAAAATTTACAAAGTATTTTCTAATCAAAAGACTTAAATTCCACAGGAACATAAAATATCAACTTTATGAACTTAAGTTTCTCAAATCTTCAAAGACCAAATAATTTTCATTAGTTCGGTACTTATTTTGAAATAGGGTTAAATTTGGATTAAGAAATCTATTTAACTCTCCAGTAAGTAGAAGGGTTTATATTAAATATAATGGGCGAATAATGGGCGAAATCTAGTGAACCAGATATCTCATTAATGTTATTTCAATATGAATCCAGCTATTGAACGTAATACTATAATAATACCTTTGGGCTAATAAAACTCAAGAAATGGAGTTGAAATATAAAACATTATTTGGTCCGTAAAATTATTCGTTTAAAATTTTGCTAGCTAAGAACACAAGTTTCATATGTTCGGGGAAACCATCCATTTATAGTGAATATAAAATTTAATAACCCACATTTTTTTAGATAACAAACTTATTTTAATTAAAACATCGAATAGAACCTTTTATCTTTTCAACCATAATTACTCCACACATTGTTATTAAGCCGTGGAATCGGCAAAAAATGCTTGCAAAAGGAAAAAAAATAACAAAATCCATGCGTGAAATTATGAATGAAGAGATACAACATTTATGTAAGATTGATACACTTAAATTATATCTCCATTTCCTTGAGCACACAATTAATAAAAGGCTAGTTTAGGGTCTAATGAACTCTATCTGTCGTTGCTAAATCGTATCATTGAGCAGATCACGAAACGTCTGAGCCATAATATGGTCATGGAGCTCCAATAAAAGAGAGACCATGGAGTCCTTTTTGCGCTAGCACTAAACAAACTGATTAACCTAACAATCTACAATCTACATACATATATCATACAATATGAGTTTCCCATGTGAATTGCCATGCAACTTGATGAGCGTCAATGGTTCCTTTAGTTTTTTTTTATTGAGTTAGATAACAAAATGCTGTAGGCCTACTTGATGGAAAGTGGTATCCGCCGCCTATGAGCATCTATAACCCCAGAAGGGTAATCAGTGCCTTGCCGATCTTGAGGGCTAAGATTGAATGCCTCTTGGGCCGTTAATTACGCTGGCTCTCTTGCGCCACTTGCCAGAACATAGCACGCTGCTTGGCGGCAGGTATGGAGTGAGCAGTGGTACTCTCTCAGTTAGACCTTACATAACAAAAACATAGTTGCCTGAAAATAAACGTTAAAATGAATAAAAAGGTCCACTCACTGGTAAAAGTTTAAATCTATACCTCACTATTGAGCATATAGGCCACCCTCATAAATCTTCTTTCAGCACGATCCTGAACTACATGCGACTTCCTCCAAAACTCACCAGGATTATCAGTCTATCTGTCGAGACTTTACGTCTTCTTCGGCTCGCGGATACCACTTTCCTTCCTAGCCACTATTGTTAACGACCTTTACGGTCTTCCTATTGCTACTTCAACTTGTTTATTCTATGAACTATGCTGCTATAAGTCAGTGACTACATAACACTCGGGACCTGACTTGGCTGTACTGCGCGGATGGGGTTAACGGTTCCAATCGAACTGTTGGCCGAGGCGGGCACGTTCAATACTGTCCGTGGGAACCCATAGATAATCCGATTGAACCTGCCCAACCTCCGCTTGCATCGATATGGAACGCATTTGTTTTTCGCACTGCGCTTTTGCAGCAGATTTACGTAACTTATTGATAACTGTTATTGAAAACGACAGAATAGAAATTGGTATGGAAGATATATTTTTTAGTTTACCATTTTCTGCCTAAGAGGTATCTGCAAGGTGAGTTCGATCTCTTTTCACCCGACTACTGAAACACCATAATGTAAAGGTTTATGATTTATTGTATATACAATGACGCAGTATTCATTGAAAAGACACGACACATATAATTGCAAAAATAATTGGATAATACGGTGTAAAAAACTAAGAAAAAAAGTGAATCGAAAGGACGAATGTCACCGTGAAAAGTTAGCATAAAAGCTTGCAGAGGTCGGTCTAACTCGTTTTTGTGATTTTTGACATTTTTCAGTCATCAGGAATTTAACAATAATATGGTTTGTATTATTATCTGTAACAATATTATATAATTTTATGAAATTGATCTGCAAAAAATAAATTCTACATAAATTTACCAAATTCATCAAGAACAATTTTTTTGTATTGTTTTACTGTAAGTTCCTTAAGGAGAGTTCAGACTTGAACCTGATCAAAAGAATGTCCAACTGACAATCTTTGTACGCCCTTTAAATACACTCGGAAAATTCCTTATCATTTCTGTTCTTTTGTGTCTCTCCATGTTAAAATTCCTTTGGTCTACTTTCTATGTATTTATTCTGTTTACTTTTAATTTATTTATTTTTAAGTAAGTCGTACCCAAATTATGGTTTTACGAACGGACTTGCTGATTTGTGAATTACTGTGTAAAAAAACTGTGGATAGACGGCTAGGTTAGATCAGTGTCACCAAAAATAGAAGCACCGTCCGATTCGGTTGAATTCGTAGTTTTTTTTTATACAATACTTTACAAAGTGACTAACCCATTTGTGAAACGACTAATTCTACAATCTACCTACGATACGTACACTTATTCGTATATAGGTAAATCAATGTAATGTTGGGGAAGATACAAGCTTCCTATAACAGGTATGTTTGTACCAAAACGCAAGTCTTAAATCACCTTTCATGCTTGTTCCATGTATTTTAGTGACAAGTAAATATAAATATACATAGAAAACTGTTACTATTTTATGTTTTGCAATAATGTATTTTCATTCATTCATTCATATACTTTTATTTTTATCTATCCCGTGACCTCACAAATTCAACTCTCAAGATATCCACAGAGAGCTGGATTTGTAGGTAAGAATAGTGTCCCCAATGACCTGTTTTATAGTTCGCTAACTAAAGGTCAGAGGGATTCAGGGCTCTTATGTTGTTAGAAAATACAAGTGTCTGCTTGCTTTTATAATATGAAATCATTTTTATCTGATGACTTCTAAGATTTTCTTACGAACATTATTAATTAAATTTACTAACTCAACTAAAGCTTAGTTTTGATCACGTACATACATTTTACTCAATGACTTCTTTTTATTTATTTTTTATTCGCGTGGAAACTCCACAAAATAGAATCTATTTAAATACATTATAGGGATTCTAGTAAAAAAAAACATTCAAAGATTAAAGAGGTTATTATTTTAAGAGCTAAAACTATCTAAAGAGGTTAATGAGCTTCATAGTAAGCTCAAATAGGTAGCTGTGTAAGATAAATTGTACTTATGTATCAACCTGAATCAAAGGAGTATTCAGAATTTGAGATAAGTTCAAGAAATATCAATAAAAACTTACATAAAAAGACTTGTACTCTTAGAATTCTTAACAAATATTTATTTAGAATTGTAAATCTTTAAGTATTACTCTGAGTCTTAATTTTATTCTTCTTTACTGATCAAAAAATAAGATAGCGTTGAATTTAATTTTATTTAAAAGGTAAGAGATGTATTACACGAGATACATAATGTCTGTGTTTCTTATAATGACAGTGACAATATCTCGTATTTTAGCCATAGATGTAAAAAAGCAATAGAATGAACTGTAAAATGAATTGAAACCCTAGGATTTTTTGTTTATAATAAAAATTATTTACAAAAAGCAAATTCTGGTAATAATACTTCTATTCTATTTTTCTATTTGGCATTCCACATCTCATATCGAGCGTGATTTTGCCAATGTCTAGTGAAAAATGGGAGAATTTCAATTAAAAAAATGGCAAAACGCCAATGTAAAGTGAAAAGGGTATACTGCAAATTTGCCCCCCCCCCCCTTGAACGAAATCCTGGATCCGCGCCTGCTAAGGGTGATGGGTACTTAAAGACGCTTCACGTGGTGGTTTGCTGCTGGAACTCGGAAAACGGAACTGTCTCCCGAGTTAATCCTCTTCTTATTATTGCTTATCTCGAATCGGGATCACAGCTATTTCTCTATCACAAAATTAACGTTGAAACTATTCTAAAACGGTAATAATTTTAAAATTAACTCAACAGACGTGTGCTCGGTACAAAGTCCCGGCAACCAACCGTAATAATACTTAGTAATCTCAATTAAGAAAATCTGCTTGTCACCCGTTCTATATATTTGACAGCTGTCATTAAAATCATCATAAAATTCGTTAGCAACTTTTAGTCTGAATTAGCCACCCATATCGTCTCCATCGGTCTCCTTCCAATCTCGGGAAGGTTACACTGTACGTCATACACGGGGCCCAAGTCCGGATTGGTGCCGTTGTGGAGTAACTGACCAACCCCAGTGTCAGATTATTTCAAACCACCCTATAGGTATAAGGCCTCTGACATGGTTTAACAACTGCCACCTAATAATAACAACCGGTATCAACGGCTTACCAATCGGAATAAATGCTACTAACCGTCAAGCCTAAGCTAAGACCGCGTCTGTCGTCCGTTAGCTTGCGTGATCAATGTGACCACAGAAGCCGCAATGAGCTCGACCACTTCACTTGAGTATAATAAAGTCTCACTCAACTGCAACATGCACATTTTATATTCTTACTAGTTATACGTACATTATACCAGCAGTGATAAGGAAAAGTAAAGTAAGGAAGTAAAATAAGGACAAGTTTCTAGTACCAGTTAAGAAAATATTGCAAATACCTACTGTAGACGTTTGTTGGCGTTAAACTGGTAGCGAGTTTCAATATATTGGTTTGGAAATCTACAGTACACACAATCCTAGTTAAGGGCACCCATGTTTGCTTTTTCTGGGCATACCTTAATTTATTTATCAGCTATCTTTCTTCACCTAGCTAATCTGGTTTAAATGGGCATCTCTAGCCTTACTACATTAGAGGCGGGACCATAAACCTGCCAGCTACACCGCTCACTTGGGAAATTAGTGCCCAAGTGGCTGTTAGTAACTTAGTGCAAGCGAGTGTACTAATTGTTCATTGATCAAGACTGGTATTTAGGTAAGTAACTGTAGCATTAAAATATCAGTCCTAGTTCTTAATACATATTTTTGCTTCCTAAGGAACATCGCTAGTGTTATGTCTCTAAGTGATTCCCCACATGCTTTTCTGGGGCGTAGTTGAAAGGATAGAAAGCGTTCCAGAATACATTCGAAAGAGTATTTTTGAACCCTAACAACAGGATAGGCTTTTGTAAATCTTCTAACTGCGAAAGGGACAGACTTTTGTCAATTAAATCTTACCTTATTCTAGAACGGGATACGAGACTCTTTCCTCACTGACTTATTGAAGTTCTTCTTACTATATATGTATACTATTGTTATACACTTATATAGTTCTTAACAAAATTCTAGACTATGGCTTCTACTTATAAAGCTGAGCAATTGTCCCCAAGATACATAATAATGCTAATCGCATAAAAACGACATCCCTAGTTCTTTAACGAAATTTCTTAAATTGGCTTCTTCTTATACTGTAAATCTTAGCAATTGTTCCCAAGAAGATGCATAAATATACTACTCGCATAAAAACGACTGCCCACCAGTTTGCCGAAAAGTAGACAAATTTCAATGAGAAGTCCAAATCCTATTTTGCGAATCTTTACGTGGGGTACAGAGAATCCTGAGTTTAAGATCAAAATCCGAAAAATTTAATAATCAGGATAAGCGCAATACGAAACAAATACAACTTTATGCTAAATCTTTTAAGTATTTTGCTTACACATCTCGCATAAACCCCAATCAACCTCAGCACACCCAAAAGTATACGCTAAGTTCATTACGTAGGCACACGCACGCGTTCTTAATAGGGTATAGAGATCCAACCAAGTTTTGTTCCAAGTTTTGCCTCAATAAACTGTTGAAACGCCAGATATGTTTGGCTCGGGAGCGTTTCGAGAATAATAATTACCATGTGAACACGTCCGGGGGTGTATATTCTATCCCGGGATTTGGGTTTGGATATAATCCCGGAATGCCCTCTGGCCTTTGATTCTGTCGGAGCTGTAAATTCATACTCTATCGCCACTGTGGGACCCAGTTTTTGTTAAGAGGTCGCTGAATATCAAAAACTGATTTGTGGCATTGCAATAATAAAAAATATATTACATAAAAGCTATTTGAAATTTTCTTTGGTGTCACAGTCTGTTGTAATGAAAATAGACAAAATACCTAGTTGGTGTTGGTACCGCAAGATTTTTATATAAAACTAACTTTAACGTATGAAATGAACTCAGTGATCACGACTCGAAAACTTTATATTTACTAATAATTATCGATATGAGTAAAGTTTATCAAACAAAAGTAATATGAAATTTCTGCCTATCTATGTCTATGTATGTCTGCCTTCTATAATCGGATTAGGTATTTACTTACCTAATCATTATAAAATGAGCCACTACGAACTTCAGCACCCTCTTAACTGTTACTGTTACTTTCGCTGCTCTGCTATTTTCATGAAGTGGAAGTGGAAGCGGATGACACCACTAAAATAAAATCATTTCTACTGCTCTTTGTCAGCTCAAAATAAAAGATTACTAAATATTACGTAAAGAAGGGAATGGACATTCCCTGCCCCCTATAAATCTATTGTCCCCGCAACGCAATGGTAACTCGATCATGTCACATCACATCTCACTGAGTGCATGTTCGATTCATTGAATTAAATATTCATACCGTCCTCAGACTGGTCAATTTTTGCTTCAATCTTCGGTCGTTGTAGTCATGCCTGCTGCGCTGCTGCTGAGTGTTTTAAAAAGCGAAACACACGTTGCTAGCGTATTAACTATAGCATTATCCTTTGAAGTTCTTATAATTAAATGATAACCCTATACAAAGTGTATACACACCTGTAGGGACAGGCCGGTGTATGTAGTGGTAGCAGGTACTTATTTCGATCGAATGAATAATAGTTGAAAACACTTTCTTGATGCACAACATAAAACAGGAAAGTTGATTGATTAATTGATTTTGAGTTGTATGGAGTGACCATGGTTTTTTATAATCATCTATTAGCTATCTTTGCCCGGAGATACATGTATAATACATTTGATTAGCTTAGTTGAGCTGAATACGCTCAACGAGCCTTTCTTAAAGTAGCACACACATTTACTAGGTATATCTTATAACTTCCGAGTAATAAAAATCTCATTCTTATTTAATACACCACAGTAAAATAAAAACCTTATAACTTACACAATATTATGTTAGCAATGAAACATGAATAGTGTATGCAAATGAGGCTACTTAAAAAGCGCATGTGAATGTTATTTCTTACCAGACTATGGCACAACTATCTGCGTGCTCTGTTATCCCAGTACAAGGTACCAATATACGGAAAAATTTAAGAAACAACAAGATTTATTATTTTTCAGTCTATTAAAATATCCACTCGAGTGTTAATACTTGACGTCTTCTTTTCATAATAATAATAATAATAATAATACGTTAAAAACAACCGACTTCAATCGCAACAACTCCAATTTTGCTATGTTTTTGTTGATTTTCTCAAAAACCGCTGAATTGATTTCGATAAAATTTATATGGGACCACCTGTAAAGACCTTTTAAACAAAAAAAGAATTTTCCAAATCGGTTCAGGCGTCTTCGAGTAATCGATGAACATACATAAAAAAATAAAATTAAAAAAGATTCCGACGAATTGAGAACCTCCTCCTTTTTTTGAAGTCGGTTAAAAAATAGGTTCCGTCCAACAATAATATTGGATTTAAGGAATATTCGTTAATATATTGCGGAAGATCAAAGTAAGAACCCCTTCGGCCGTCTACGTAACCATTAATGTTTTTCAAGAAGTAGGTAGCCCGCTTGATACCTTAGTTATGTTTTGTGGAATGTTACATTCCTATAAATACTTCGTTAGTGTGTTGGTATCATCACTTCATCATCACTAATATTATTAACTAGCTGGGAGACCGACCTTCACTCGTTCAATCGGAGCGTTTATAACTTAAAAGGCGCTAACTAGCGTCAAATCGCAATATTCAATTCAAATTCTTGAAATAATACTATATAACATACTTGAAGGAAAATATATATAACATACTTGAAACAATACAAAATATTATAAAACAAATTGACTCAAACAGAATCATATAAAAACTTTAAAAAAAAAAAACACCTGTATTTTTTATTAATTGCAAATTCTCTCAGAAACAAATCATCCGTTTACGTGAAACTAACACACAAAAATCGTCAATTTTTATACCTTCAGTTTAAATTGAACGGTTTTTTAACTTATATTTGAAAGCCAAGAAAAGTAATAAAAACATCGAAATATCGAGAATTTTGCGTTCGGCTTCGACGTAACCGCCGCGATGGCCACATTGATTGATCTGAACTTAAAATGAGTGCCTAGCGTTACGGTCGATTTATTTTACCATGTATCAACCTCCTCAGATTGACTGTACTTAGCGCCTTGTCACTACATTTCAAACAAAACCTGGGTCAAAACTGTACAAATAGACATAATAAACATTTTTGATTTTATCTGTCCAATCTAAAATTTAATAATTATTATTTTCTCCAAATCTATGAAAATGGTATGAAATTATGAAATGCATGTCTGTAATGTCATTAAAAAAGCAGTGAAATACCATAAATTTCACATACAGCGCCACCTTTCGTAAATTATAGTTAACACAATGTCAACTTCTTTGATAAAGTTTTGTTTAGCCGTGGACCCCGTGGATTTTGGTTCAAAATTACAATTATCTCGTTTGATAAAAAGTAAGTAGATTGAACCAGCTATGGCAACTACGTGATACAACCTGAACCTAGAAATGTAGAATAAATTATAATATGATTTATACATATTTTGTACATATTATGTACGCGATAAATAAAATTGCTGAATAAAACGTACAATATTTTCATCATCACTTCGTATCCCGCGTGCATAGTATTTTTTATCCCTCATAAGTCTTTTTATTTACATAATAATATTTACTTGAATTTACACAAAATAAAAATAAAGACAAAAAACAATAAAGTCTCACGAGATTCGAATCCGGACCTACATAAAAGAAAGACGACGCCGACCGCTAGGCCACAAAATAAGCATCATATGCGTATATATTTTATGTATATTTAAATCAAATCTCCCCTAAAATGAATTTTTTAAAGATAATTCCCTCGTAGATCGATTTCTGGTGATTTTTAACCCCTAATCCTAGATTTTCGTCGAAAGGTTTCAAGCCGTTTGCGAAATCGTTGGGACCTAACTCGTTTAATAGTATAGATAGATAGATGATGATAGGATGCGAAAGTATGGATTAAGTTTGTTTGTTTGTTCCACTTTCACGCTGAAACTACTGAACAGATTTGGATGAAATTTAGTAGGTAGATAGATAAAGTAATCGGCTAACACACAGAATACCTTTTATCCCGGAAACCACGAGGGTTCCCTGAGGAGTGGCTAAAATATGAAATATTTACTTTGTTACTAGATGGCGCTTACTTAATTAATTACTTACTTCGCTGGCTCCGCGACCCAAAGAGGATCTTGGCCTCCGACACTAAATTCCGCCACTCTTTCCTGTCCTGTACCGCATCACGCCAATCGGCTCTTTGAAGGGTAGTCAGGTCTTTTTAGACTTCGTCACTCCAGCGGTACCTGGGGCGCCCGACAGGGCGTTTCCCTGTCGGTCGTCATTTGTACGCTCTCTTTGCCGCACGGTCCTCATCCATCATCTCTAGGTGGCCAAGCCAGCGAAGGCGAGCGGATTTTGTTTCGCCTATAATATTAGGTTCGGACACCAGGTCTTCTATTTCAGCGTTCTTCCGACGCCTCCAGCTCCCATCCTGCCGCCTAATCGGTCCCAGGATTTTTCGGAATTTTTTCTCTCCGCCACTAAGAGTTTGTTCTCCTCTTTTAATGTTAATGTCCAAGATTCGCATCCGTACATCAAGATCGGTCTAATAACGGTTTTGTAGACTCGAATCTTAGTTTTTCTGCTTATACCTTATACCTTGGACATTAAGACTTTATGGAGAGCCGCTGAACATCTTAGGGCGTTTTGGATCCGGGTATCAATATCCTGTTCTCTTTAGTTCGCATCACTGACGGTGCACCCCAGATATTTGAATTTTTCCACTCCTTTGTAAGTGGCTCCTTTCGCCACTAGGTCTTTTCTTCGCTACTGTTAGTGAATCAAGTTTGACTAGGTCTTTCCTGCGACTATTCCGTTAGTGTAGTGTGGTCCTTACGTTTACGTATTTTCCTGTGGCTATTCTGTAAGTGTATTGTAGTACAATTAGTTACGTTGATATGTGACATATACCTCGCGTTATTGTAGCATGGGTCTGAGTAGATGTCTTTCCTATGACTGTTTTAAGTATGTATTAGTGAAGCGCGGAGCTTGCGTTGATGTCTTTTCTATTTTTTTGCGTTGATCTTCCCTGCGACTATTCTTTTAGCGTAGTGTGCACATGTTGATGTCATTCTTATGACTGCTTCACGTAAGTGTAGCGGGTGCTTTCGTTTATATCTGTCCTACGTCTGGTCCATAGTGGTGTCGATTCAGTGTTTACGATTAAACTTATTTGACAGAACTAAATTTAATTTAAGCATCCTATCCTTGTCTTCTCGAAACAGAGAGAAAAAGACAAAACACTTAAATTACGTTTAGTTCTGTCAAATAAGTTTAATCGTGAAAACAGAATCGACACCCTTATTTACTAACCCAGTGTGGGGCAGTGGTCCAACTGCACTGTTCAACTAGTTGGACTACGGGCCTTTACTAAGGGTCATGCTTCCTTTTGGGAAATGTGTTGCTCGTTATTTGAATGCGTTTTTATTTTATATTATATTATCATCAACAGCACCTTAGACTAAGATATTTTCCTAAGATATGGACTGAGTCATGTACCTCGTATATGAAAGGGCTTTATCTGGATAATTTGGCTGAACACATAAGGTACAGGTATTCATAGCAAGCTTAAACGTAGAAGTGGATTCCTATAATATGAGCAAAATTACAGCAGTTGACCTCCATAACTCACAAAATATTGTTCTAGCACAACTTTTCCTAAACTTTTGTAACTGCAAATCCCGAAAGCAATTTAGAGGAACCCCAATTTAATTTAATGCGGTGCAATTTTCTCGGCATGTGGCGTTTTCTTTTGATATATTGTATATATATATCAGTAGTAAGGCAATTCTAAATTAAGCGAACTTTAATAGATAAATACCTGGTGTATTTCAAATAGACTGAAAAATAACAAATCTCATTTTTCTTATCTCAAATATCCCGTGCAAAATGTGTGTCCGATTCCTATTCCTAACTTTTGCTACTGTAACTGGCTTCTTCATAGACAACATACCTATCGGGTGCACGATTCTCTATGCAGATTGCAGTTACACCAGCAGCACAGGAATATTACCTCAATATACGGATACTGCATTCCCTCCCCGGTTTGGGTCCGGCTGGATTATCATACATACGAGTGTGCATTGTTGGATTTTTACTGTAGTAGATATGAGATGCCGAAGATTTAAAGAATGTTTGCAAAAAAAAGTAAGACAGTTTGCAGGTAAGGATCTCTAATTATAATAGATTACAAAGGCAGTATTATCTCTCACAAAAAGGTCGGGCTTTTTAGAATTGCGATTATAGTATTGAGCGTACTACGGAGTGCCGTAGCTCACTAGACGTAAAAGTATGTATTTAAAGAAAAAAAAAACGATTTATTTTCATATAACTAAAGTCTTTTAATAAAACCAAAAACCAATTTGCAACATTTTATAAAAGCGCTTAATTTTTGCCTTAAACAATTTAGAAACTAACATTGGAGTAAATGTAGCTTAAATTGTCATATTGTGACTGCATCGCAAGATACATTTCCGTTTTCCGTTCCATATAATACATCGTGACATTGTTTTTACAATATTTCAAGGTAGTCGGGGAGCGTGAGTCATCAATGCCGATTAGATCACTGCATTTGTTTTATCATCTGTAACAAGTAATAACATATTTAATAGTTATGTTTTGCGTCAGTAAATATAGAAGCAGAACTAAAAAAGTACCTTTTTAGGGTTCCGTAGCCAAATGGCAAAAAACGGAACCCTTATGGATTCGTCATGTCTGTCTGTCTGTCTGTCCGTCCGTATGTCACAGCCACTTTTTTCCGAAACTTTAAAAACTATACTCTTGAAACTTGGTAAGTAGATGTATTCTGTGAACCGCATTAAGATTTTCACACAAAAATAGAAAAAAAACTAAAAATTTTGGGGGTTCCCCATACTTAGAACTGAAACTCAAAAATGTTTTCTTCATCAAACCCATATGTGTGGGGTATCTGTGGATAGGTCTTCGAAAATGGTATTGAGGTTTCTAATATCATTTTTTTCTAAATAGTTTGCGCAAGAGACACTTCCAAAGTGGTAAAATGTGCCCCCCCCCCCTGTAACTTCTAAAATAAGAGAATGATAAAATTAAAAAATATATATGATGTACATTACCATGCAAACTTCCACCGAAAATTGGTTTGAACGAGATCTAGTAAGTAGTTTTTTTTAAAACGTCATAAATCGTAAGCCGCAATTTACCTACAACGAACTACAAGAACTTTTATACAGGATGTTAAAAAAAGTGCGTTTGAAATTTTAAGGGGTTACTCAGAATCAAGTACAGAACCCAGGAAAAATATTGAAAAAATCCGCTCTTCAATTATTTTTTTCAGATTCTCATACTAAATCTAAATAGTGAATCGAGAATTTGTATGAAAAACTGCAAAAAAAATTGAAGAGCGAATTTTTTCAATATTTTTCCTGGATTCTATACTTGATTCTGAGTAACCCCTTAAAATTTCAAACGCCCTTTTTTTAACACCCTGTATTATGTTACTTACTGCTACGGAACCCTTCATGGGCAAGTCCGACTCGCAGTTGGCCGCTTTTTTACATTATAGGTAGCCTATTTTTAACATAAAATATTGAAACTCGATTGTATAAGATGCATCCTACTCGTACGTCTATCTGAGGATCGCTGCTTTAACGGGGACATTGATTTAGTTTCATGATTTTCTTAAGACATTTAGGTATGTCATTAATAAATACCAATTATCTGCAAGGTATAATATGTACGTAATTTTTTATTGTTACATGTTTGCGCACAAACAACGATGCATGGCCATACTTTACAAGTTATCACTATTTATCGTGAGCTATTATTAATAACAAAACAATCGCTTAGTGAGTCATTCTTTTTTATAATTTGAGTGTAAATGTTGTTTGTAAGAGCAGGGATCAAAAATATATTACATGTACCGATGTATGCATTTTTTTCTATTAACTATTTGCCATCCCAAAACTGTGCCTATATCTGTACTCACACAGTCATACATATCCTAAAACAACGCACCTTACGCACACACTTATCACAGAACAGCTGCGCGGTAATTTGACAGGTCATTTACCTTTACATAAAGTATACAAAAATATTGTAATATCTACATACTTACTTTGTCGTTTTAAATCCGCGCATCATTTTCATCTCCTCCTCGGTGTAATCAGCGAATTTGTTGATGCCGTACGTCGCACTTGAGTTGTCGCTGTTCAGTTTGTTTATCTTCTCCAAACTCTTCACAAACGCCTCATAATGGACCCTCCTGTCTTCGGCGTCTTTGTATTCCCTTTGGAAGTCCTTTATAAACTGTTCAAACAACTCCTCAGCCTTTTCTAGCTCATATACTGGCTTTTTAGATGCCATAATATTGAAAACAGTATCAGAGTGAGAGGTTATGTTGGAACTGAGTTGTTAGTTGTATGACTTGTTTGCGTCTGACGCATGCGCTGTTCCGTTCATTCAATGACCGGGTATTGTGTGTCAAGGCGGTGAACTGCGATACGCAGTAGATTGCATACTTTTCTACTAACTACCTACGATAGTTTGGTTTTAAATACCTACATTGCGTATTTTCAAACCAGCAAATAAAATTGTTGTTTGTTATCAATCTGGGAGTTGACAGCATCAAAAATTATTTATGTTCACTAAATAACTCTTTTATTGAAATTGGAGAAAAACGTACTCGCTTGGATTTTCAGTACATTTAAAATTTTTAAATTATAAAATAATCTATTAGTAGTATGAAAACTACTACAATTAAAATGATATCATCGTTCACAATTTCAAATATTTTAAGATCAAAATTTCGATTTTACATTTGATAAAAGCGGCCAAGTGCGAGTCGGACTCGCCCATGAAGGGTTCCGTAGCAGCAAGTAACATAATATAAAAGTTTTTGTAGTTCGTTGTAACTTGAATGAAAGGTAAATTGCGGTTTACGATTTATGACGTATTAAAAAAAAACTACTTACTAGATATCGTTCAAACCAATTTTCGGTGGAAGTTTGCATGGTAATGTACATCATATATTTTTTATAGTTTTATCATTCTCTTATTTTAGAAGTTACGGGAGGGGGGGGGGGACACACATTTTACAACTTTGGAAGTGTCTCTCGCGCAAACTATTCAGTTTAGAAGAAAATGATATTAGAAACCTCAATATCATTTTTGAAGACCTATCCATAGATATCCCACACGTATGGGTTTGATGAAAAAAATTTTTTTGAGTTTCAGTTCTAAGTATGGGGAGCCCCCAAAATTTATTGTTTTTTTTCTATTTTTGTGTGAAAATCTTAATGCGGTTCACAAAATACATCTACTTACCAAGTTTCAACAGTATAGTTCTTATAGTTTCGGAAAAAAAGTGGCTGTGACATACGGACAGACAGACAGACAGACATGACGAATCCATAAGGGTTCCGTTTTTTGCCATTTGGCTACGGAACCCTAAAAAAGTAATTCAGATTAATAGCAGTAACAGCACGGTCTAAAGAAACAGCATTGTTTGTTGGTTGGTGGCCGGGACTTGTACCGAGCACACGTTTGCTGAGTTAATTTTCTAATTATTTCCGTTTTAGAGTAGTCTCAACGTTATTTTTGTGATGGGGACATAGCTGTGTTTCCGATTCAGTGATAAGCGGTCATAAGAAGATGATTAACTCGGGAGACAGCTCCGTTTTCAGAGTTCCAGCAGCAAACCACCACGTGGAGCGTCTTTAAGTGCCCATTACCCTTAGAGCCGCGTCTT
This sequence comes from Coleophora deauratella, assembly GCA_958295455.1. NCBI lineage: Eukaryota > Metazoa > Arthropoda > Insecta > Lepidoptera > Coleophoridae > Coleophora > Coleophora deauratella. The sequence continues at coordinate 6,531,517 of OY282397.1, read as the reverse complement.
TCACTTGACATTGGCGTTTCGCCATTTTTTTTATTGAAGATTCTCCCATTTTTCACTTGACGTTGTCAAAATCACTCCATAAATGAGATATGGAATACCAAATAGAAAAATATAATACTATTGTTTGTTAGTCATTGAATTAACTGTGACTAATAAATGAATGTCATCAAAGCGAACAAATAAGAACTTACGATTAGAAACCATGCCAGAACAAAAACAATACTGGAAATTTTCCAGATAATATAATATGTACGAGTACCTACCTAGTTTAACTTTATGCTTATTTATTACCAATTTTTATGTCCATTCATGTTCATTTTAATGAAGTATACGTAAATTCCTTATTGCATATTTATTAATACTAGGTATGGATAAGTAATAAATACTTAACTTTTTTATCACCTCATCCAAGTATTTCAGTTACTTTTTTCCAACAAATCAATTATAATTGGCTGGCGACAGCAACAGAGTTGGGCAAAGTCCCAAGGGATACAAATCCTCGATCATTTTTACCTCATGGCCCATTAATGGATTGGTTCTCGAAATTTTAATAATGGCAGAATGAGCAGCAAAGATCTGGAGAGAGGATCCATCAGGATTATGCGGGTGTCTACTGGGACATCGTTCACTGTGATTAACATCCTCTGCCAATGTTCATGTCCAACGTTAAAGGCTGATTTTCCATAGGCCGCCATGCGATATGATGCTATGCAAGATATTTTTTTACGTTCTGATATTGAATCTGCAAAATCTTCCCCAATAAACCTATACATAAAAACTGAATCAGCTGATCGACTAAATTACTGCAGTTATGGTAAGTCAACAATTTCTTCGCGAATTATCTGAGATTCTTGGGCAAAAATAACGTAAAAAGTAGAAGTCCTGGTTTAAATAGTGTCTATACTTTTTAAAACCCCTATCTTTGTTAGCCGTAATAAAGTAAATTTTGTTAACTACACCATATAAACTCCTTTGTTTTTATCTAAATATCAAAGCGGATGGTAATACAGACTAAAAAGTATTTGGTTTATGTCTATTACTACAGTGCGACATGAAAGAGTAAAAATTTAATATTCGAGTACCTACTAAATTGTTTCATTGCCTTGCAACACCAAATTATCTGTCATAAAAGTCATAACTGTCAAGCAATTAATTATAATTAAATGGTCGCCCTCAATTATTTTCTACTCTTTTATGTCGCACTGGACTACTACTCTAAAAAAGGTGGCGGTTTCTATACGAGTCATCGATATGAGAGACATTAGATGAGGTTAATACTGCCCGACTGCGTAGTCGCTAATAGTGGTTTGCTCCCCTATGTTGAGTAGCGCCGCCTTTTCGCGTACCATTCGCAATCTGACAAGCGAAGAGTAAACATCCCGTATTTGAATGAAAATATGTCTTACAGTGCAGTGAAATGTGCTAAAACAATAAAAAAATAAAGAACAAAACTAACAGCAACATTTCTTATCACTTTTTTCTTGTTATTTTATGAATATTTTGTCATTTTATAGTGATGCTACGCTACTCGTCGCTAGATGTCGCTAGTAGATAACATTAATTAAATACATGCCTCCCTACTCGTCGCTAGATGTCGCTAGTAGATAACATTAAATACATAAACCTTAAGCTTATCACACAACGGCGATATTTGTTTAAATACATGCCTCCCTCTTCACCTCGCTTCAGCCCCCGCAAGACGAACACGCTGGTTCAGAAACAAACAGAGCGAGTAACCTTATCTAATGTTTCCCATATCGATGATACGAGTATATCGAAGAGTAAGATTTAAAAAGATCATTTCATCGTTACAGCCGGTTGCCAAAACTTCTTGACAGATTTTTAAAGTTCGTTGTTAAAGTTTCAATTTATTATTTGGTTTTTAAGTATTATTATTTTTTTATGTTCTCTTCTTGTGTTTGATTATCTTTGTAATTATTATAATTAAAATTATTATTATAACTATTTGATACATTTGCACGCTTTTGTAAAGCAGAATACTGTACTGGACGCTAATTTAAGACCATATTATGTATTAACATGTATTCTTGACAATAAATTATTTCTATTCTATTTTATTCGAGATATCGTTAGATTTGCCTTGACTTTCCATTTTTAGGGTTCCGTACCTCAAAAGGAAAAAAGGAGCCCTTATAGGATCACTTCGTTGTCCGTCCGTCAGTCTGTCTTTCTGTCTGTCAAGACCCTGTTGCTCAGGAACGCGTAAACGTATCAAGATGAAATTTATATCAAATACTCAAGCCTGCAATCCCTTGAAGCTGTGAAAAAATCTAACTTCTATGCCAACTCAATCAAGAGATACGGCCGTTAATGCTGCATATTTGGACACTCGCATGGGAATCAAAACCTATAGGGTACTTCCCGTATACCTAGAATCATGAAATTTGGCAGGAAGCAATGTCTTTTAGCACAAGTAAAGGGAAAAACAAACGAAAAGGAAAAAAAACGGCCGTATCTCTTGATTGCGTTGGCATAGAAGTTAGATTTTTTCACAGCTTCAAGGGATTGCAGGCCTGAGAATTTCATATAGAGTTCAAGACATATGTGATTATGAATTTATACGGAACCTTTGGTGCGCGAGTCCAGCTTGTACTTGGCCGGTTTTTTTTAAAGATTTCAGCATATTATAGCAAAATATAGTAGAAATTCCATGTATCAGGTCCTCTCCTATACCTATTTTGTTACATCCTGTTTAAGAAAGTACACACTAAAGTGGACGTATTTCGAGTATACATAAGAAGTTCACTAGAGAAACGTTGTTTATTAGCATTTTATTTTATATCTTCGCATAGCTATACCAGTGTAGGTAAACATAAATAAAACCACGCCATTTACAAACGACCAATGAGTATTATTGCAAAAGTAATGGACAATACTAAAGTATTGTGACTTTTATTGGCTAGCTGTTACGTTTCACATCGCTGGGGTAGCTACTAATGAGGCTTTTGGTTTTCGATTTTGTTCTTTATGTTTTTCCTGTTGAATAAGTATTTTATATCGGTTTTCCCTATGATGTTTTCTATATTATGTAACTGTTTCATCTTTGCGTATTTTATTAAATGTCAAGAAATAAATAATCAATTGTATTTATTTAACTAAATAGATGCTTTACACATTCATTTAAATCGTAATTTTTTCTATAATGCTATGATGATGAAGTAGGTATAATTTGGACTTTACACAGCATCCGCTACTCAGCCAATTTTGTATGAAAAGTCATTTTTTTTTGTTTTTTTATAAAAGTATGGGTTCTTGGAAATAGCTTTTCATTTTTATAAGTTGAACCCACGGTTTTAAGGAGAGGTCATGTATGTAGTTAACATCTAACAAAATCAACTGTGGTTTTTAGTTAATAAACTGAAAAAAAAAACTCAAGCACCACATAATCAATTTACGATAAAAAAAAGGACTTCCCATACTAAGTTAACCGATCAACTGGTAACTCTGTTAGTAACTTCTAAGAATATGAGTTACTTGGGAGAATTGTTCAGTTTCATGAGTCGAATCCTCTGTAAAAATAGTTTCAGCCGATTTTGTTAGACCTTGTATATTATTATTAGTTATAAGATGGTGTCGGATCTCGAGAAAACCGCTCAATACTTTATCAACAACGTTCTCCTTCTTTTCAATACAGTTACTCGTAAAGTGACACTTTACAAGACAGTAACATAGTGGCTTGAAACTTAATATTTACGCACTGTGAGAGACGCTGTTACGATCGCGATGTGTGCCTTCGGCTGGGGCTTACATAATGTAGATGACATAACTTTGAAAAATTGACAATTACTCTTATATCACTATAAGGTATTATTTTAATGTCTTTGAAGGCAGACTGGCATCAAGGTCTTGTCTTCAGTTATTTTTTGATTATTTCTCAATTTTTCATTGGAAGTAGAACAAAAGTTGATAAGTTTTCATAGCAGAGTATGATGTATCCAGTATGTGTGTATATTTATTAACTATAGTTTACATAATGTTGACAAGGTGACGCAGATGTTGGAGACCTGCCCGCAACAATCACTTCATTGTACAGAGTAAACCACTCGAAAGATGTTGGCAGCTGTTTGATACCCTTGTCAACGTCACTTCCGGTGGAAACGCAGTCAGAATTAAATCGTAACGGATCGGATCGTTGATTGAAACATTTTCTTATCGCTATATGTTAACAACCCATTAAGTCCCCACTGCAGGGGCACGGGTCTCTTCCCATAACTCGGGAAGGTTTAGGCCATACTCTACACACAGGGGCCAAGTCCGGATTGGTGGACGTTGTGGGGCTAGTGGTCAACCCCAGTGTCAGAAGTTTTCAAGCCGCCTATAAGGCCTCTGACATGGCTTAACGACTGCTAGCGATAGTAGCCGGCACCAACGGCTTAACGTGCCTTGCGAAGGACGGAAACGGTCGAGATAAATGCCACTAACAGTCAAACCCATCCAGGTTATGACCGTGTCTGTAGTCAGTTAAAATGCGTGATCGATGCGACCACGCAAGCCGCACTGAGCCACGACCGCTTCTATCGCTATATATCTTTGGTAAAACATAAAAAATGTAATAAGTTATTAGAACCCTTCATTTTTAATTACAATTATCATGTAAAAAATGACGGGTAAAATATGTTTTACCAACAAAGATGTCTGTCTATGTCTAATTTATATTTTTGTTTCTTAGTGTAATCGCTATCATCATCATCATCAGCCGAAAAACGTCCACTGCTGGACAAAGGCCTCCCCAAGGATTTCCACGCCGACCGGTCCTGCGCTGCCCTCATCCAGCAGCTAACCGTAATTTTCACCAGGTCATCGGTCCACCGAGTGGGAGTGGTATTCGTAAGTAATATAACATCACATAAATGTATTGTCAGTTTTGATGTACGGAACTCAGATATTGCTTACTATGGACCTATTAAGAAGGCTGAAGATCACTCAAAAGACGATGACGTACAGTCGGAGATTTCCTCAGTTGTGATCGAATTGATTGAATTGTTTTTACTCTAAAGTAATACATTTTAATTAATTGGACGACAATGACATTACTGTTTATTATTGTGAACTATGGTTTTATTTTAACGTTAATTTATATTGTGTGTTATTAATGTTGTGAAATAATTAAATTTAAATTTTTGCATGCAATGTCCGGTAGAACATAATACGAGTAACACTACGTTTTTCCATCTTTTTACTATGTTCTTGCAATAAACATTTTGAGTTTGAGTTTGAGCTTGGAAATGAGGAGATACGTAGAAGAATATTTTTACTATAATCATTTACAAATTCAGCGTTTATGTAAATCAAACGTTTTGCGAAAATTTCTAAATAATATCGCACTCATAGAGAAAACCAAAATTCATCATGGCCATATCATAACAGAGTTAATTTCAAGCGTGAACTGTGTCTAAAATGAATGATTAAAAACTAATTTTTTTGATTGAGTTTTGAATGTATTTCACCTGTTGTTGGTTAAATGGTGATGCTGCCGAGGATGGTACACGTAAACTCAAATAATGCCCATTCATTTATTCGTAGTCTATTGGAAATATATTAACACAAATTCAGACTACCCGGACTAATAATCTGGACTTTGCTCCGTGTATGGAGTTTGGCGTGACCTCCACCGAGGATGGGAAGAGACTCGTGTCCCAGTGGGGACAATATAACTTGTTGACGATACTAATAACTGACTTAGGTATCGCAAGGACCTTTTTCGGAAGGTTTTTTTTCATATGAAAGAACTCGGTGAACATGGCTAATTTTAGCGTAAAAAAAATTGTAATATTCAAATAAGTTAATTCAGATGTGTAACATAAGTACTTTATTTTTGTCCGTGCTTCCTATGGTTTGGAGTAGTAATCATTTGTGTCGAATAATTGTTTGAATCTGAATCTAATGCGATTACACGTATAAAATTGTTTTTAGTCATTTTATTAGAGAGTTTACTAGTTTCATAAGCCACAATTAAAATAATTTCAAAATATAACTTTATTAAGACATACAGGGTGTAAGAAACTAGGCGTGGAACACGTAAATAGTAACTTCTATTCACCAGCTATTGTTGATTTAAAACATTGCTAAAATCGCAATAAAATGTACTTCTTCAATCTTGTATGGACAGATCTTTTTTTGCGATTCAAGTAAAACCGTAGAAAAATGATGTAATGTATACGTATATGTAGCCCACTCCTATGATGTTACATTATGTATACTCTCCCTTCTCGCTAAACGGCAATTAAATTGTAGGTTGCTTACCTATAATGTCACCGTGATAGCAAATGGTTTATTCATAGCCGTGTTCGACGACGACGCCGGTAAGCCAGTGAGCCAGTGGCCCATTAATCATAGGGAATGAACCGCAGATTAATGCTATCTTATACTGTTGCTAAATAACTATCGCAACAGTCTGTTGTTTGATTTACAGCTTGCAATTTATAAGTATCAGAAACTAAAACTCAAACAGTTTTTTTTTTATTTATTGACGTAGATGATTACATTTTCGTTTTGTTTGCCAACGAAATTTTGGTAATGACATAATAGAAATAAACACACGCTTCAGAATCATAGTTATAGGTTCTATTAAATCTTTTTTTATCAACTAAAAAAATCCTACCAAGTGGAACTATCAAAATCAGTTAATTCTGGCTTTGTACTTAGATATCAGGTACTTGTTATCAATTTACTACTATCTACTATTTTAAGATTGAACTTTTGTGATATTGTTTTCATTTATTTACAATTATACTTACGTTAAAAACCCTATCGTCCCCAATGTTGGTGCACGGGTTTCTTTACCTGTTCGGATGGTAAATCCAGATTGGTTAATATGGGCTATTATCTAATCTGTGTTATGGGTTTTTGCTATGATACTCATGTGTGTTCTAATGTAGTATTTCTCGTGTAAAAACCTTCCTTCTAAATACCTTTTAAAAATTATATCTTAAACTGTATCTCTGATCACACGTGTGTCTATCTGTCTGTATGTCCGTCTGTCACAGGTAATTTGCTTTAATTCTACAGGATCGATTTAATTTGAAAATTTGTACAAATATAGATTTCTGTGACTCACATACGGACGTGTAACCTGAACCTGTAAAAGGAAAAATGTGGGTATTTTGTTTATTACATATTCTTATTGAAACAAAACATAAAAATTGGAACACAAAAAATTTAAATGTTCCTCCTGTTATTATGTCACTGCCAAAATATCATAGTTTAAAAATGGTAAGGCTCCTTGCCACCCTAAAGGTTGATCGCGATGGTCATGACGAAAAAACAGTAAGTCACTTGTGCAGGTATAATTTTATTTCTTAATGCTGAAAGAAAAAAGAAAATTTGTTATTTAATGTATTAGATAAAACACAAGAAATGTTATTTAAAAGAGTCATGTCTTTACCAGCTTTTTTTTAAATATATTATAATTTACAAATATAATTAGTTTGTGGACTTGTTAAAGACAAAACATTTTTTTTATGAATTGAACATGAACATTTTTTGAGGGAAAGTTGTTTGATTTGGGAGTAAAAGTCACAGTTTATGTAGTTTCACATATTATAAAGGTATTAAAAACCCTAGTACAGTACTAACCAAACAGCCTGAGGGCGCTTTTGGAGCGCTTTTATTGCGGATTTGTGCCAAGCCCGCATGCGTACCGCCCGCAAACTATCGTTTCATTACATATTTTAGGGCCCTTTTATTGTCATGCGTGGCACACGCACGCAGGACGCTTTAGAAACGCAGCACGCATGCGGGCCTGGCCGCCTGTGGGCACAAATCTGCATGACAATAAAAGCGCCCTAAACCAAAAATGAAAATCGAACTAAAATATACAATTGTGACATTATCGGTGATACCGGAAATTGCCACGCAAAATAATCAAAAAATTTCCTATATTTTAATAAATTATTTTATAAATGACAGTAAGTATAACATTAAACTTACTTGAGTTTGAAGTCCCCCGAGCATCTTCATTTCCTCTGGAGTATAGTCAGCGAATTCAGTTATATCAAATATAGCCGATTCATTAGGGTTTTCATTTTGTGCGTTTATCTGTTTCAATGCGTTTACGAATGCTTCATAGTGAACTTGTCTATCAGAATCATTTTGATAATGCCTACCGTGGTCACGGATAAACTTGTCGAACAGTTGTGGGGCGTCTTTTAAGTCGTAATGTGGTTTAGAGGGGGCTGCCATTGCAGCTACTGCAAGCAGAATTACGACACATAAAGTCTTCATTTTGGGCAGCAAAAATAAAGATCAGATCGTCTGCGAGCGCCGCACAGACTAACATAAAACTTACAGCACACATGCAATTTATATCACTGGTCACTGGCAAATAACACAATCATTTTACTATGAATAATTGATCGTTTACGGATATTTAATGTACCTATTTTTCAATAAACTCCATTTGTTCGCGAATAGTACGTCCTTAACAATGGAACGATTATTTTTAACAACATTGAATATAAACGTCATCTTGACTTCTTACAAAATAGAGTTTCCTCATAGATTTATATAATAAAACTGAAATTATTTAAAAGTATTTTTTTAATTCAAAAAGGAGGTTGCACTTTGTGCCTGGCAAGTAAGATTGTTTACCAAATTGTTTTCGCTTATTTACCACTTAAACTACCCATATCGTCCCACTGTTGGTGCACGGGTTTCTTTATCGAATGGTTAATTATTCGTGTTGGTTGATATGTGTATCTCCTATGATACTCGTGTAGTTTCTATTGTATAATAGTACTTCTCATGTGAAGTATTAACTTCTAAAAATTAAATCTTAAACTATATCTCTGATCACTCGTGTGTCTGTCTGTCACAACCAATTTGCTCCAAATCTACAGGATCGATTAAGTTAAAACTTAGTACACATAGTGGGGAATTTAGTGCAACGTCTAGTATGGGAACCGTTTTAATTTGGATCCGGCGCTCAAACTTGGCATAGTTGTTCCCTAGGCCGTTCTGAGTAGATTAAGCCCGGGAGCCACCGGGAGCCATCCGTCGTTTGGCAGGGGGAGGGGGGGAAAGTTTGTTTCTGCCGCGCTCCATTTTTGGGCTTATATCTGCAAAAATATTGGTACTAGGGCAAGTGAGATATCATTTTCTTATGATTAAAGGATAAGGAATTCATTTCTGTAACAAAAAAAATGACTTTCCATATATAAAAAAAGAAATATTTGATAAAACGTATAAAAGATGGCTACATTTTTTCCACATATGGGTCGATTAATTTTTAATCGTCTTTGATATTAGCATGGAAAAAATATATTCTGAAAGCCACACTTCTTAGGATTATAAAAATATAATTTTCATTAGAATAGCATAATAAATACTTAGTGAAAAAAATATATAATTTGATGCTCGACAGAGTAGCATAAAACGCGCGGTTTTAGTATCTGTTATTCGTAAGTAAATAAAATGAATCATCTTGCGCCCAAATGACTGTTAAGTAACAAAGTATAAACAGGTACCTACATAATATAATTATTTAAATATTTCTCGCACGCACAAAATATTTGTCACAAACAAATAATACTTTTTTCTTATAAAAACGTATTTGAGAAAATCCGCAAAACGTGACTATTTCTCATACGAATTATGGTGGTTTACTATCTAACTTGCATTGTATTATGGTGGTCTACTATGTAACTTGCGTGGTCACGTTGATCACCCAGGTTAACTGACTTCAGAAAAGGTCATACATAACCATAATGAGTTTGGTTCTCATTGGCGCATTAATCTCGTAACCGTTTCCGTGCTTCGCAAGCCACGTCAAATTATTTTCTTGACAACTGATGAAGCTGCGACCACCGCCTATACAACTCCAAAACCCCGAAAGATAGATAGATAGATAAAGCATTTATTGTAATTGCTGTGATCACACACACAAAACAAACTTGAACACAAAAATGATAAACACAAGAAAAATAAATAAGAATAATAACATACAAACTTATAACATATTAACAAAATATAAATAAGAAAAACAAAAAAATAAAATAATAAGTAAAAAAAGAAAAAACAAGCAAACTTAAATATCTATGATGTGCCTAGTGTGTGTGCCGCAGCGATCACAAATGGGCCACAGCTCAGTGTTGTTACCCCACCCAAGGACGGGACACTGATTTTCAGCCACCTCCCAATGAGATGTGCTTTCAGCTCGAGTTGCACAACCGCTTCGAATGTCTAGGAGAATGTGAAAATGTTGGCGAATACAACAACAGGTTTGTGGGAATTGTCCAAACTGCTGGGAATAAGGCCTTCAAAATAAGACGTTAAAAAAAATAACATACCGGATCTCGGACTCCACCAGCAAGCTCATGGAGGAAAAACGGAGGAGGACTGATTCTGAAATCCTCTAAAGATGCTTGTCAATATGGCGACTAAACAGACGGATCTCCAAGTCCTTAACCAGTGATATACGCCAATTTAATACCAATCGTATTTAAGAGACTATCGAGCGCAATAAAAGGTCAAAAGTATTGGCAAGGAATCTGTCTGCTGGCAAAGCTGAAGATCGAGGATGGCAGAGTCGTGTCGTCCAAGTCCGAGTAATCTGGCTTAAGATCCGAGAGCCGGATTGAGCCGACATTATACCGAAGATATCCCAGACGTCAGCCTGTGCGAGATTAGAATGGCTCTCAAACAGCTTAAGAACAAGAAGGCCGGGTCAAAAAACTCAAACTCAAACTCAAAATGTTTTTTATTTAAGTAGATGCTTTACACATGCTTTTAAATCGTCAATATTTTTTTTTCTACCGGTGATGACGGAATTACTGCTGAGCTTCTGAAAGCAGGTGGAAAACCGATAATTATAGCTCTTCAGAAGCTATTCATTTCCGTCATTCTCGGGGGAAAAACGTCTACAGCATGGCACAGAAATGTAGTGGTGCTCTTCTTCAAGATGGGTGATAAGACTCTGCTGAAGAATTACAGACCCATCTCACTCCTGAGCCATGTCTACAAGCCATGTCGAGAGTCATTACGAATCGTCTCGCACTCAGGTTTGACGACTTCCAGCCTCCCGAACAAGCTGGTTTCCGAAAAGGCTTCTGTACCATAGACCACATATATACGCTGCGGCAGATTATACAGAAGACCGAAGAGTATAATGGCGTTTGTTGACTATGAGAAAGCTTTTGGTTCGATCGAGACCTGGGCTGTGTTACAGTTCAACGGTGCCAAATTGACTATCGATACACGTCGAAGTATTGAAGTGTTTGTAGGAAAACGCCACCATGTCGGTCCACCTCCAGAATACGAATTAGAAACCTATCCGGCTGTAGCGTGGGGTGAGACAGGGAGACGTTATATCTACGAAACTGTTCACCGCCGCACTGGAAGACGTTTCCAAGCTTCTGGACTGGAGAGGTCTCGGCATCAACATCAATGGCGAGTACATCACTCACCTTCGATTTGTTGACGATATCGTGATCATGGCTGAGACCTTGGAGGACCTAGGCGCAATACTAGATGGACTCAGTAGAGTCTCCCAACAAGTGGGTCTTAAAATGAACATGGATAAGACGAAAATCATGTCAAACGTCCGTGTTACACCCACTCCTCTGAAGGTTGGAGACTCTATGGATGACTCTATTGGAGACGGCGATGGAGCGTGCTATGCTTGGTGTTTCTCTACGTGATCGAATCAGAAATGAGGAGATACGTAGGAGAACTAAATTTACCGACATAGCTCTTACTCTTAGAATTGCTAGACTTAAGTGGCAGTGGGCAGGGCACATAGGTCGTAGAACAGATGGCCGTTGGTGCAGTAAAGTTCTCGAGTGGCGACCGCGCATCGGAAGACGCAGTGTGGGCAGGCCTCCGACTCCGTGGACCGACGAGCTGGTGAAGGTTGCGGGACGGGAAGCCGCTGAATGCGAGCCGCACAGGACCAGTCGTTGTGGAAATCCTTGGGGGAGGCCTTTGTCCAGCAGTGGAGGTCTTTTGGCTGATAGATAGTAAACCACCATAATTCGTATGAGAAATAGTCACATTTTTCGGATTTTCTCATATATGTTTTTTTAAGGAAAATATTTTTTGTTCTACGTGACAAATATTTTGTGAGTGCGAGAAATATTTAAATAACAATATTATGTACCTATTTATATTATGAAAGAAAGAAAGAAAGAAAAATAGTTTATTACGCCAACTGGCTACAAAACAATAAAACGATACATAAAACATATATACACATATGTTACTTAACAGTCATTTTTCGGCGCTAGATGATTCATTTTATTTACTTACCAACAACAGATACTAAAACCGCGCGTTTTATGCTACTCTGCCGAGCATCAAATTATATTTTTTCACGAAGTATTTATTTTGCTATTTTATATTTTTATAATAAATTTAAATGGGGCTTCCAGAATATATTTTTTTCATGCTAATATCCTAGACCATTAAAAATTAATCAACACATATGTGAAAAAAAAACACCCACGCTTCATCGTTTACTTGTTGAGTCGCGCTTCTTTTGGGGCTTATATCTCCATAACTATAGGTACTAGGGCAAGTCCGATATCATTTTCTGATATTCCAAGGATGACAAATTCATCTCTGCAACAAAAAAAATACGTTTCATAGAAAAAAAAAATATATAACTGCTGAAATTTAGAACCGCGCGGACCGCGCGTTTAATGCCACGCTGCCACGCATTGAATTTTTTTTTCACTGAGTATTTGTTATGATATTCTAATGAAATTTATATTTTTATAATGCTAGGAAGTGTGGCTTTCAGAATATATTTTTTTCATGCTGATATCTTAGACCATTAAAAATTAATCGACACATATGCGGAAAAAAGGTAGTCGTGTTTTATACGTTTTATCGAATATTACTTTTTTTATTCATGGAAAGTCATTTTTTTTGTTACAGAAATGAATCCCTTATCCTTGAATCATACGAAAATGATACCTTACTTGCCCTAATACCAATAGTTTTGGAGATATAAGCCCACAAATAGAGCGCGGGAGAAACAAACTTTACCCCCCTCCCCCTGCCAAACGGGGGATGGCTCCCGATGGCTCTCGGGCTTAATCCACTCAGAACGGCCTAGGGAACAACTGTGCCAAGTTTGAACGCCGGATCCAAAATAAAACGGTTCATCGCACTAAATCCCCGACTAACATTAGATTTTTGTGAACCAAATACGGATGTGTAACCTAAATGAAAAAAAAGGAAAAAAAGTGTAAGTATACTTTATTTATAATTTTTTCTTCGTGAAACACACACAATAATCGAGTTACAAAATTCAAATATTGTCGCTTATTTATTACTCACTTCTAGTCGTTGACATCCTGCTATTATTATGCTACTGCCAAAATATTTTTTAAAATGTAAAAGAGGCTCTTTAACACCCTAAAGGTTGAACGCGATGGTCATGAAGAAATAAAACAGTAAGTCACTTTTGCAGGTGTATTTTTATTTCTTAATGCTGAAAAAAAAAATCATACTGAATACATGAGAAAAAACAGCATAAAAGTTATTAAAAAAAGAGCCATGTCTTTACCATCTGATTGTTAGAGATAACAATATATGTTTTCGTGAATTGACCATGACTTTAAAAAAAAAGTTCGTTTAGTTTTAGATTTTAAAAAGCTATTTACCCGGATACAGAACAAAGAAATATGTGACTTGTGACTCCTCCGGTGTTGCGGGTGTCCATGGGCGGCGGTAATCGCTTACCATCAGGTGATCCGTCTGCTCGTTTGCCACCAATCACATAAAAAAAAAAAAAAAATTACTAAATAAAAAATGCAAACTGAACTAAAAGGTACAATTGAGATAGGTACTCTTATGTATCGGAGATACCGGAACTTGCCACGCAAAATTAGCAAAAAGGTTCCTATATTTTAATAAATTATTCTATAAATTAGGTATAAGTAGGATAATAAAGTACTAGTAAAATGAATGTATACTTACTTAGGGACGAAGTCCCTCGAGATTCTTTATTTCGTCCGGAGTATAATCAGCGAATTCAGTAATATCAAATATAGCCAAATCATTATTAGGGTTTTCATTTAGGGCGTTTATCTTTTTGAGCGAATTTACGAATGCTTCATAGTGAATTTGTCTATCAGATTCATTTTGATAATGCCTACCGTGGTCACGGATAAACTTGTCGAACAGTTGTGGGGCGTCTTTTAAGTCGTAATGTGGTTTAGAGGGGGCTGCCATTGCAGCCATTGCAAGCAGAATTACCACACATAAAGTCTTCATTTTGGGCAGCAAAAATAAAGACCACGTCCAAATAAAGACTGCGCACGCCGCACAGACTAACACAAAACTTACAGCGTACATGCAATTTATATCACTGGCAAACAACCCAATCATTTTACTATTAATAATTGATACTATACGGATGTTTAATGCACTCCCCGAACACTTCATACAAATATCGCGATATCGTTTACTACATGGAAAATTGACACTTCTTTATGTCAGTACATGTGTTAATGTGTGTGTGAGTATCTAGGACTGCTTAAGCAAAGGCTTCTTGGTCATACCGCCTTGTCGTAGGTTACAATCGTTTTTGTTATGTTAACGTTTTTAGAAATTGATATATCCGAAAATAGTGGAACTTTTAACGACATATATATTGTGTGAACATGAACGACAGATTTTTACAGTAGATATTTATAATGAAGAGAATACTGTATAAACGAGACAAGGCTGTATAGCCTTTGAAGCCATTGCGTCTCATCTCATGAAAATAAAATTGTCTTTGGTTTGCCAATCTTTTGACAACCGGAAGACAACCGGTCACTGAGAAGTCAAACATGGGGGGTGGTAGAGGGGAGATAGCCTTCAGAGAGCGGCAGAGAGTGTCCATACTGTATAATATCCTTATACTGTGGAATGTACCTATTTTTCAATATACAAAACCTCCTTAACAATGGATCGATTAATTTTAACAATACTAAAATAAATCATCTTGACTTCTCAAAAAATAGAATAAATAAATTAAATTATTCAAAAATATATTTTTTAAATTCAGCAAGGAGGTTGCACTTTAGGACTAAGTATGACCTAAATCACTTAAAACCTTGTACCTACCACATGATAAAATAACTTTTCCTTAAAAAGGTCAACAATTACCACTTTTTAGGGTTCCGTACCTCAAAAGGAAAAAAGGAACCCTTATAAGATCACTTTGTTGTCGGTCCGTCTGTCTGTCTGTCAAGACACTGTTTCTCAAAAACGCGTAGACGTATCAAGTTGAAATTTATATCAAATACTCAGGTCTGCAATCTCTTGAAGCTGTAAAAAATTAAACTTCTACGCCAACGCAATCAAGAGATACGGCCGTTTATGCCGCATATTTGGACACTCGCATAGGAATTAAAACCTATACGGTACTTCCCGCATACTTAGATTCATTAAATTTGGCAGGAAGCAATGTCTTATAGCACAAGTAAAGAGAAAAGTCCGAAAACCGATTAGTTACATCACAACTTTTTTAAATTGATTTTTTCACAGCTTCGAGGGATTGCAGGTCTGAGAATTTGATATAGAGTTCAAGACACGTGTGATTATGAATTTATTATATATAGAACCCTCGGTGCGCGAGTCCGATTCGCACTTGGCCGGTTTTTTTACATTCCGTTAACTTTGTTCACATTTCTTAAAAAGGTCAACGATTAACTTTAATTTGTACACAGAATAAGATAAATGATAATTTTCGTTTGCGTTCTTTGAAAGTCGAGATCATATCCAAATAGACCTACGCCGAGTCGTCAAAAATTTATTGACGTCCACTCAAAGGTTGCCGAAAATGGCATTCGGAGGCCACACAAAGAACTAATGTCCATGATTGCCTGTTATCGCCGGAAGATAAATAGTAATAAGAAGAGATATTGTGACTGATAGATAACCAGAGATTCCCAATTTAGTGTTTGACGAATCGCATTCTTCCACGGCCTCATTAGCACTCCCGTTAAAATAAGCATACACAAAATAATGTCAACAATGTTTTATGAAGTGTTCTTTTTTGTGTACAAATAAAGTTTAGAAAAAAAAGAAGAAGACAAAAAAGACATCATTATCACATATAAAACGAGATAAAAGCGTAGGTAAAAAACGTTTTCGTCGCCAATTGTTCAGGTTGTTAGACGGAAATGCAGAGGAGTAAAATGAAACTGCCGGTAGTTCGCATTGCACTGACCTTTATTTGTCGACTCACAAGTACCCACTTATAATATACAACATTTGACATGTGGTATAAAGAATTTGCATGTTATGCGGTAGTGATCCGTTAGTGCTTAACAAAAGGGATTTTTGGTCTGCGCCTGGATTATGTTTAAACATCAATAGCTTCAAAACTAGTAGACTTACAGTCAAACTTTTGATGTTGTTTTATAGTTTATCTCAAATACTATCAACCGCATTTTAAAAAAACATCCACTTAGTCACCTTGTTTTTACAGAAATTAAGAATAACTTGAAAATTAAATGTTTTTTTTTACAAATTTTTACGATTCAGTAAGTTTTTTGAATGAGTTATGTAAACTTTGTTGACATTTTTGGATGTTATTTAATTTGATGGAGTATATTGTACCCTACCGATTAAGATCATTAGTGTGTCTAAAGAACCATAAAATTAAGATGTGACGTTTTTTGTGCAGACGTGCAAAAAAATACAATTCAAATGGTCGTACCCGGGAGGGGGAGGGGGACGAACTTAATGGGGGTAGTTTTAAGGGCAAAAACACATCCACGCGTTGCGTTGCTACAACGCCAAATTCCGTGTTCTGCTCCGCCGCAGATATCAAAATTCCACAAATCTCCCTTCATATCTCGGTTTTAAGAGTCCTATTTTTAAAATATTCTCTAGTTTTATCCCATAAATTGAGACGTTGTTCTATTAATGATTTAAAATAATCGACATCTACTGAATCCACCGTCTTCGTCGCACTACTTGGTTTGTTCAAAAAACAAGCGTCCGACCTACAGAACGTGTGGACATCAAAATAAATGATCCGCCGCAACGCTAAGTTCTGGGGTGCGGCGCAACGCAGTGTTGCACGCGCCGCCGCCGATTTCAGCATTGCGATGCCGTACCGCTCTGTTGTGTTTTCGCCCTAATGTGGAAATGGGTTATATTACTCTTTCCTAAATATCGCTAGTTTCAAATTGGAACACACTGTATAGATAGATATAATACTGCTCTTCACAGAAATGTTTGCCCTGGGTGGGATGGGGGTACGACTCTCGGATCAGTAGTCAGGAGCACTAACCACTGAGCCACAAAGATTTTCAATAGATATTCAGCAATTACGACTTTGTTGCTTATTCCAAAATGATGTTGAAAGTCCAATGTTTTTGACTTTGTGAAGCATCCACACCGACGAGAAAGGAAATAAAAATCGATATTCTTAATTATCAATTTATTAATAATAAATAATATCTGGGACAAATCACACACGGTCATCTGGCCTCAAACTAGGATTCCCTGTATCTTGGGAACCAGAGACTGATATACATACACATATACTTTTAAATACATACATATATAGATATAATACACCCAGACTCAGAGCAAACATTTCTGCTCATCACAGAAAAGTTTGCCCTGTGTGGGGATCGAACCCACGACTCTCGGATCAGAGATCAGGATGGCTAACTACTTAGCTACCGAGTCAGTAATTAATTAAATAAGTTTATCAGCTATTCGTTCGCATAGACATACGATGTTGACAGCCGTCGAAACCCTTTTGAAATTAATTTTCCACACAACTTTATCACCCACTTAGGGATTGACATAGATATTATGAAATACTTTTTTTGTACTTATCTAAACCATCTAAGGGCCCAATCGAACGATTACGATTGAATTATAAGATTGTCTTTGGTTTTGGATACTGCATTGTTGTATTTGTTGTTACTATGTTCATTGTTGCACTGCAATTCATTACTATCTACTTAACATCAACGGCCCAATGAGTATATGTCAGGCATCTGAAAATATGTAAAAATAATTGGTTTAACGTTTTATTAAAGAAAAATATTTTTAAAACCAACACCTTTTTTTACAGAAAGTCATAATTCGTAATCATCTTATAGTATGTAGTCGTATTAATATTGTAATCTAGAAAATTAGAGGAAAATTAGGACCAGCAAAGGATAGCAGTACCACAATACATATTTATGCTTTTTGTGTATATCTGCTATTAAAAAAAAAAAAAAAACATTTCTGTCTTATCAAATCCTCTCTTTTGGATACCTATGCTAAGCTACCTATATTGCGTAGAGCTCACATAGTTTTGTCTTCCGAGAGTAGTCTATTATTAATCTTTTAAGTTTAAAATGGCCACATGGTCAGACTCTTGTACAGAAAATACTAGTTGCTTTTGGTATCGTACTTTTTATCTACAATTGGTTAGCCCTTGGCATCATCTGACCTGACGGTAAGTGATGATGATGCCGAAAATGGAAGCAGGGTTACCAAGATCCCCCAATTAAATGGGACACTGGATATTATATCTTAAGGCCACTACTTCCCTTAACATTGATGTTGTGCATCAAGATATTGTTGCCTAGTCTGGCGGGTTCAGAAAATGCCCAATCACTAATCTAACCGTGTCTTATAAAATTGGTCCTAATCGAGTGGGTTGAGTAAAAACTGCGATTAAAGACTGACCTTATATTCATATAGATAGGATATTACTAACCTGAAGTGGTTTATATCCCTGCATCATACTCCACTCTTCGGGGGTGTAATCTGCAAACTGATTTATATCGTATGTAGCTGCATCATGATAATTTAAGTCATTTATACGTTTTAACGAGATCACAAAAGCCTTATAGTGTCTTTGCCAATCAGCTGCATCTTTGTAATGCCTGCCGTAGTCTTGGATGAATTTCTCAAAGAGTTCCGGAGCTTTGTTTAAGTCATAATCCTTTTTTACCGACGCTTCCGTAGCAGCCGCTATAAATAGAAATACTACATATGTAGACCACATTTAGAGGCTTCTTAAGCAAACTGACACAAAAAGTAAAAAGGAACTTGTCAGCGCTATGCTTTTTATTATAAAAAACATAATTATACTGTGACAAATTGATACTCCATGGTTGTAGACTGTTTTAAAATAATCAATTTATATGGAACAGTATAATGATAAATATTTTGAGATATATTTTCCTTAGACATAGTGTACCATTCTAAAATAAAACGTTCAGGATGTAACAAAATGGTTGTGGGACCTGTTGACTTTTCTATTCGTCATTCTGAACAACTTTTGCTATAGTAATTTATGAATTCGCAAAAAATTGGGCCAATTTCGAGTGATAAGTCCAAAAATTTACATACGTCACACTAATATCTCACTATCGTATCTCACTAATATTATAAATGCGAAAGTACAGATGTTTGCTTGTTTGTTTCGCTTTCACGCTGAAATTACTGAACGGATTTGGATGAAATTTGGTAGATATAGATAGATAAAGCACTTTACTAACGCAAAGGAAATTTTTTATCCCAGAAAACTCTAGGGTTACCGGAGGAAGGTCTAAAAACTGCAATTTTACTTTTTCACTAGATAGCGAGCGCTGCTTTAACATTTTATTTCTCTCTGGACCCAAATCTGAAGTCCACGCAGACAAAGTCACAGGCGGAAGCTAGCGATCAATGTTTTGAGATATATCTTCAACAAAATGGTTGTGGGACCTGTTGACTTTTCTATTCATCGTTGTGAATAACTTTTGCTATACGAATTTACCGTAATCCCAAAAAATGGGCCAATTTCGAGTGATAAGTCTAAAAATTTACATACGAATTGATTGATTGATAAGTTGATCATTATAATAAATAAATGCACCAGTTAACGGGTCATACCCATTTTTTGATACACCTGTATATCTAAAAATATTTATCAAGGTTTTGTACAGTTGTTTTAGGCTGGCCAAGTTAGAGATTTACAACAATGTTTTGTCGCCATTTTGTTTCATTTTTATTTATATTTGTTAACTGAATATACGTAAACGTACAATAGGTAATACATGGTACTTACTTTATCTTATTTTTATTAGATTAGTAGGCACAGTTTTAGTAAAAGTAACTAGAGCAATTTTAAAACTATTATTGTAGTAAAATAAAAATCGAATCAAATTTTGGAATTCGAAAACTACGCTGACTTGGTTGTCTACAACGTTTAATGAAATTAAGACGTTTTTAGTCTGAGACAACATGGAAAACGGGTTAAAGCCCGACTGTTTATACTTTTTTTTTATTTATATACAATTTCTAAATATTATCGATGTTAAAAGATTAAATTGTGAAAAATAAATATTAAATTACCTATAAACTCTTTGCACCCCGGGGAAATTGTTAATTTTTTTTACGTTTGGAATTCTAAATTTAGATTTTATAGTTCTTAGATAACTAAAAGAACTGGGATTAACTGTACATATTAACCCACCCCACCCAGACCCTCATCTGACAAGTTCACGAACTGAAATAATTTTAACCATGAAAAGTTTTAAAGAAAATTGAAAATGAGTGTGTTACTAGTAGAAAACAAAAATATGAATTTTTCATATGGCTTTATTTTAATGTTAGGTAAATTTTAAGGATGGGCAAACACAAAAAAGTTTATTTTAAAATTATCTTCAACGAAAACGTGACCACCGAGATCGTGACTTAAAGCTAGGAGAGATGGAACAAACGTTATCCGTGCTTCTGAAAAAAGAAATAAGAAATACAACAAAATGTGATGTGCTCAGACATCATATAAAAATAATTTGACGACATCAGAAACAAGATACTTAAATGTATAGGCGCTACGAATTACGTAGTACTATTTCTTAATCTGTGTTATGGACATTGTTTTCTTTTTCGGTCTGTTTATGCGTCACGAAAAACAGATTCAAACTGAACTGAATGCTAAACAGATTCAAAATGTACGAATATATTTTTAAACCTGGAGTAACATCTAAGATACTTTGTGTCAGATAAAATCTAAGAGTCTTAGAAAAAATACATAAAGCACGGAATTTTATTCATGTTTTAAGTTTATATATGCATATGACATATCGACCCTTGTAATATCAAATGTAGTAAAAGCCAAAACACGACTTTACAGGAGAAGCAAAAAACAAAAATGGTCATCATATTAATGTCCATAACTTTTTTGATTTTAAAGTTATTTTAATAAATTTAATAAAAGAAACATGGAACTAAGAGTTCTATAACATGAATAACATGGAAATTGCGTACCATGCGTAGTTTAAGATTTAGCATTGCATTTACTACAAAAAAACATTTTCAAAATGGTTTTTATGACCTTAATTTTAACCTAAAAAACTTATAGCTGTAGTTAAACATTGTAGTGCAAACCATTGGCATTAGTTTCGTTGAATAATTTATGTATTAAAAGACTCGTTTTTAATGTATCAAATGGAATTTATATTGATAAATTTACGTGAATAGTCACAAAAACAAAAAGATAGGAAGCAAAATTGTTTATCAAATGAAACAATACAATTGAAAACAACAAAAAGACAACCAAAGCATAGGTTTACAATTTAACAGAACAATTTCTAAAATTTTCACATTTTTTTAGTATTAAAATTGTTCATTAAATTAAGTAATAGAATTTAAAACATCAAAGAAAATATCTTATCTTAAAAATGTCCTGTAAATTATAGATTTAAATTTCACAGAAACATTAACAAAACTTGTGACACAAAATATTTTTACAAGAAGCAACTTTCTTTTAAAAATTACAAATATACAGTTGTAATATTATAACTACAGTAAACTACAACAAGTAACAAAACCAATTATTACTTTAGTTATTGATAAACAATTAAACAACACAACATCAAACATTAACCGTAAAAAAAAATAACAAAATGAAATTCCGTATTTTTCCTGTAAGTCACCCTAGATCATCAGTAAATGTAGTCAAAAGTCATACGTCCTTCATTACGAATTTCAGCAAAAAATAGATACTTTTAATCAGGTAATATAAACGTAACAAAGAAAACATAGCAAATTGAAAAATAATGTAAAGAAATAGTGATCTTAAATTCTATTCTTAAATTAGCCTCTTGATATTCCTACATCCTCCTCATGTAGATCAGATGAAAAAATACGGTGTAGCATTTTGTTATTTTGTTACGGTTAATATTTGATATTTGGTTGTGTTGTCTGTGAATAAACTAAAGTTATAATGATATCTACTACTTTTTGTAGTTTACTGAGCCCGTCTCATCGCATTATGTCCTTTTCTCGAAATGTCCTTTCTCAAAATGTCCTTTTCTCGTTATGTCCTTTTCTCGAAATGTCCTTTTCTCGAAATGTCCTTTTCTCGTTATGTCCTTTTCTCGTTATGTCCTTTTCTCGAAATGTCCTTTTCTCAGTGTCTGATTAAGTACATAACAAACTTCCTAATAAGCATGCATCAACCAAGGAGAACTTAGAAGTAAAACAAAAACGTAATAAAAATCCGTGTCCGATTCAGTACTTTCATGATATACATAAAATAAATATTTCAGTTACATTTTAAAACCACTCAATTTTTAACAAAAACATTGAAATTTAATATCCGAATTCCCACAAAATTATTTATTCAACCAAAATAAACCCTTGTATTTTTTCTGAAATAAAAATAAAAAAATTGTAGGTAATTATTTCCCAAAAAACCAACATAATAATTTTTAGATATACAATATATTCAATAATGTTTAAACAGAAAAAAATGCCGGCCATAGGCCACCTTCCATAGTAAAATCTTACACCCCCTTTCTTAAAGTATTGTTATTTATAATAATCATTATTTTAAAGAAAAGGTTGGTTACTAAATAGAAATAATTTACTGTGAAAAATGACTATTATTATAAACCATAATGAACTGAGACGTGATTTTGCTGTATTTAATTGACTCGACTCTTTGGTAAGTTTTATATATTACAAATTTTATTATTTATTTATTTTACAATTTATTCGGTACATATAATAGACAAAATACACAGGCTTAACATAAAATATACACAAAGGGTGCAGCTTATTTCTAGTAGAATTGTTTTTTATTTTAAGTCTAATATAAAAGTGCTGAATTGGACACTTCCCTGTTTTTTTTATGTGATAGGTGGCAATAATCAATAACGAGCAATAATCATTATGAGTTTCATGTGAATTTATTCGTAAAAAAGGACAGATTTTTATTAGGTTTTTGTTTTACTTTTAAGTTCTCCTTGGTTGATGCATGCTTATTAGGAAGTGTGATATTAACTTAATCAGACATTGAGAAAAGGACATTTTGAGAAAAGGACATTTCGAGAAAAGGACATTTCGTGAAAAGGACATAACGAGAAAAGGACATAACGAGAAAAGGACATAACGAGAAAAGGACATTTTGAGAAAGGACATTTCGAGAAAAGGACATAATGCGATGAGACGACTGAGCCCACTATTTTGTAAATTGAATGTGTTTCTTGAGATTAAGATTTTTGATTATACATTATTATTTTCCTCACTGTCTAGATCTTCTTCATCAGTTGCAATTAGGTTATCAATGTAATTGCCCTGGAAGGGCATTTCTAAGTATTTCCTATGAAATCTTTTAGGGATGGTTCCATCTAAACAC
Organism: Coleophora deauratella; assembly: GCA_958295455.1. NCBI lineage: Eukaryota > Metazoa > Arthropoda > Insecta > Lepidoptera > Coleophoridae > Coleophora > Coleophora deauratella. The sequence goes on along the minus strand of OY282397.1, from coordinate 6,507,912 downwards.
AGTTTTTTTAAGTCTTTATATTTAAGTTCAGAGAGAGGCCGTTTTTTAACAACAGTAACAAATATTATTTGTTACAAGAACTCAACGATTTTTATAATTAATTGCAATAGGTTGCACCGATTTTTTTACGAAGTCTAATACGACATAACAAAATGATACACCGTATTTTTTCATCTGATCTACATGAGGAGAATGTAGGAATATCAAGAGGCTAATTTAAGAATAGAATTTAAGATCACTATTTCTTTACATTATTTTTCGATTTGCTATGTTTTCTTTGTTACGTTTATGTTACCTGATTTAAAGTATATATTTTTTGCTGAAATTCGTAATGTAGGACGTATGACTTTTGACTACATTTATTGATGATCTAGGGTGACTTACAGGAAAAATACAGAATTTCATTTTGTTATTTTTTTACGGTTAATGTTTGTTGTGTTGTTTGATTGTTTATCAATAACTAAAGTAATAATTGTTTTTGTTACTTGTTGTAGTTTCCTGTAGTTATAATAATATAACTGTATATTTGTAATTTGAAAAAAAAAAGTTGCTTCTTGTAAAAAATATTTTGTGTCACAATTTTTGTTAATGTTTCTGTTAAATTTAAATCTATAATTTACAGGACATTTTTAAGATAAGATATTTTCTTTGATGTTTTAAATTCTATTACTTAATTTAATGAACAATTTTAATACTAAAAAAATGTGAAAATTTTAGAAATGGTTCTGTTAAATTGTAAACCTATGCTTTGGTTGTCTTTTTGTTGTTTTCAATTGTATTGTTTCATTTGATAAACAATTTTGCTTTCTATCTTTTTGTTTTTGTGACTATTCACCTAAATTTATCAATATAAATTCCATTTGATACATTAAAAACGAGTCTTTTAATACATAAAATATTCAACGAAACTAATGCCAATGGTTTGCACTACAATGTTTAACTACAGCTATAAGTTTTTTAGGTTCAAATTAGGGTCATAAAAACCATTTTGAAAATGTTTTTTTTGTAGTAAATGCAATGCTAAATCTTAAACTACGCATGGTACGCAATTTCCATGTTATTCATGTTATAGAACTCTTAGTTCCATGTTTCTTTTATTAAATTTATTAAAATAACTTTAAAATCAAAAAAGTTATGGACATTAATATGATGACCATTTTTGTTTTTTGCTTCTCCTGTAAAGTCGTGTTTTGGCTTTTACTACATTTGATATTACAAGGGTCAATATTTTGGAGCAGCTCCCAACCAAAACATTAATTCTAAGTGCTGTAAAAGCCACACATTGTGAAACTGTGTATTTTACGACAAAAGGACCTGATAAGTTTACATTAAATGAATTTATTTAAAGTGTTGAAAAGACCATTCGGTAGTGGATTATGTCTTTTACGACAAAATTCCATGATAAATTTACTTCAATTTACACTGCTGTATAGGGCACTCGATAGTGAATTCTGTATTTTACGACAAAATACCCTATCAAATGGGCGTTTTTGAAATGTCGTAATAAGTTGAACGGGCAAAAAATTTGTAATTACAGCATTTAACTGACTATTGCATTGTCGATTACTGTCAATTACAACACGATTTTCAAAGAGAATCTGCATAATTTTCTAGGTCGTAATTACATTTTTTTGCGAATATCGAAATTTTAAATACACAGATCGACAGATCTCGCGAAACTGAGTACGACGGTGTCAAAACGTCATTTTTGCTAAAATGGCTTTTACTACATTTGATATTACAAGGGCCGATATGGCATAGTTATTCTTATAAAATATGAATCATAATAGCATCGATATTTTTTTTATAGTTGCAATCAGTATAATTTATACTTCTATTTCTCAATGTCACGATAAGCCTGTAACTATTATTTGTTTAATTTTATACCACGATGCGCTTGGAATAATATAATTGCATAAGGTTTTTGATTAAATTGCCAGTTAATCATAAATAAGGAAATGTTGAAACAGAATAGACTACCAGCCATTTGATTTACTTCTTATCATCTGTAAAAAACGTGTTTTAAAAAAAAACTGAAATACCAAGACTCATAGTTTTTCAGTGCCATGAATGGAATTCTTTTGTAATTTTAATAACGTAACAAAAAAATTAAAATAAGATTAAAAGATAATAAAAAATGTAAAAAATATGTTTATGTATTTATTTCAGTGGTATAAAATAAAGTGAACAATAGTTCTTAACATAATTTATTTTTGTTGTAGTCGTGTAGCCTATTTAGTCAAGTGTCAATTTTCATTTAAAAGCCAACAATGACGCCCTAACTCTCGCGTGGACTGGTCTCTTGTAAACTTGCAATTGACATTTTTGTACAGCGACATCAACCCTTTGGTGGCAAGGGGCCGATGAGATTATAATCTTATTCCATCCTATCCTCGACGGTCAAAATGTACCTCAGTACCTTTGTTAATTATGAGTAGCTTAGGCGTTGGCAAGGGATATATTACAACTTATGCAACCTAAAAATATACCTAAAGATATATATATGCTTTTTATATTATATTTTTTAGTTTTGTGGCGATATACGCTTTTTTATTTTTGTTTTTTAATCCCTTATGAATTATTATGCACATAACATATTTATTATAAAACAAGTGAAGCTATTATAACAAAATTTAAAAAAAAATAATAGCCACGAAGGTAAAACAAAAGTTGAATAAATTGAAAAACACTGGATCAATTTTCTTGAATCATAGCTAGCCACGTACACTCTCGATCAAAACACCTTCCAAACAAAATAAATTAATCAAATTCGCCTTATCTGTTTAGGAACTACGATGCCGCAGAGAGACACACAGAGACAGACACACGTTAAAATTATAACACCCCTTTTTAAGTTGGGGGTTAAAAAGGAGTTGTGAAAATGTAATATTGTATGTACCCCTTTATCCAGTAATGTTTTCATTTCCCCTTCTGTGTAATCAAACTGCAAACTGATTGATGCCGTAAAGACCAGATGAGTTAAATTTTTTCTTTTCATTAATTAATTTGAGCGTTTTCACGAGGGCAATAAAGTGAGTCTGTCTGCCTGTCTGCGTTGTTGATGTACTGTCCTTCATGTCTCGGTTCAATATGTCATCACTGGTAACACACACTGGTCAAAGACCTTAGTCTTGAGAAACTGCGGTATTTTAGACGCGAAGATATTGCGGAAATTCCCGAACGCTGCCCAGCCGAGTTGGATTTGACGTTTGATCTCTTTCTCGAAGTTGGACCTACCTAGCTGGACTGTTTTTCCCAGGTACACATATTCGTCAACAACTTCGAGTGTAGAGTCTCCAACCTTCAGAGGAGTGGATGTGACACGGACATTTGACATAATATTCGCTTTTCCATGTTAATTTTAAGATCCACTTGTTGGGAGGCTCTACTGAGGTCACGGAGGCCTACGGAGGCTACGGAGGCTCGTAGTGTAAGTAGGCCTTCCCCTCGGTGGACCGATGACCTGGTAAAGGTTGCGGGAAGCCGCTGGATGCGGGCAGGGCAGGACTGGTCGGTGTGGAAATCCTTGGGGAAGGCCTTTGTCCAGCAGTGGACGTCCTACGGCTGATAATGATAGTGTATTTCATTATGGAAGCTTCTTCTTCTTTTCGTGTAGAAATGTCAATAGGGTATATGACACTATCAAAATTAAATTGAAAAATATAATTCACTTAATAGCATTTGTCCTAGAATAGCGAAAAATATTACTCGAGTGATGTTTTTGTTCATTTTAAATTTTATATTCATTACAATCAGAAAATAAGTTCGTCAAAAACTGTGACGTCACACGCCAGTAACACGAACAATTTCAGAACAAAATGTCGTTTTTGGCAGTTGATAAAAAGACACTCAAATGACTAGTAGTCAAATACCGTATTCCCTGTTTGTGGAAGCTTATTTATTTATTTTTGGAGTTAATCCGTAAATGTTGTATTGTACTACTGCCGATAATACATTCGTGTCTCGTATTCTGATGCACTGTGTAAGTTAAATACTAAATAAAATATAAAAATAAAGAAATAAAAGTCAAAAGTCATATAAAGAAATCCCAAATAAGTAACAAAGTATATCCGATTTTCTTCACGCCTCTCTATTAGTTTAAAAGAAAAAAACTGTAACTAATTATCAAAGTTATTCGATTAGAAATTGAAATGTTATCTTAAGTACATACTATTGTCACACTTTGATTTTAATATCCTTAGAAATATATTTTGTTCAGATTCAATTACTTGTAAGTTAATTACATTTTATGTGTAACATGTCTAATTGTGTTATTACATTATTCGTGAAAATCTATAAATCGTAAAATTTCTTTTTTTTAAACTTCTTCTTATCGTGTGGCACAGTTTACCCGTATCTTTCACAAAGGATAGATAGCAGTTGCCAAGTGTTGCACTTAGCATCATCCACTGTCATGTTTAGGGAATTTGAGATTTACATCTATGGATGTTTGTTTGTTTGTTTATTTGTATTTATGTAACAATCTTGTAATCAGATGTGCAGGTTTCCCCACAGTGTTTTCTTTACTGTTCAAGCAATCGGTATGAAAATGCACGTAAGTTTAGAAAAACTCATTGGTACCTTGGCCAAGATTTGAACCCGAGACCGAGAGTTAGGAGGTCGAAGTTACTACTATGGAGCCATCGACGCTTTGTTTGTTACTAAGACGTTGATTTCCAAAAATAAATAAAGGAACCCTGTGTATGTATTCATTTCTGCGTGTTATTGTAGATAAAGTATCGTATAGAATAGTTCTCAGTACTTAGTGAAATATCGTAGAAAACTGGCTGAATGGATAGGCTGTCTTCGAAATACAAATGTAGAACTGATTACAAAAAAAAATCATACACGATGGTGAGGAATATCTTAATCCTTAATTTAACTTTTAACTATAATTTTTCTTAACACAGACTTATTTAAGTTGAAAAACTATTGTTCTTTTTCGCAACATAACAACTTTCTGATTTGCAACATAAAATGTCGACTAATATAATATGAATGAGATATTTACGTAGAAAAACTACAAATTCCGATATAAGGTCGATTTTGAAAATAAACATTGTTGAGAATTAGCTATACAGGTTTATAAAAATACCCTCCTGGAAACTTTAACAGGGTTCTACTCAGCAAATAAAAAAAAATCGTTGATCAGATCAATTTGTATGAGATAATTAAAAAATATATATAATTTTTATTTTTATTGAGTATAGGTTACCTAGGAATAGTGATTCAGATTTACGAGAGTAGTTTTTTTACATCCTGTATATCAATAAAACCCTGTATAATAAACATACAACAAATAAGAATAGAATTGTAAGAAACTCATCCAATAAATGTTAACAAGATTTTGAAATTGCGGACACATACTAATTTTAATTCAATTTATTTTCAAATTGGACAAAAAATCCTATTAAAGATGTTGTAGTTTTAATTATTGTTTTAGTGGGTTACTAAATCTGTTATTATTATTAGTTACTCATTAAATAAATTCAGCGTTTACGGAAAAGCTTTTAAATACCATACTCATGTTAAATAGTTGCCTGTTATTTGAGTAAATCAATATGAAATGGTCAATTTTTGCACTTTCCATATTGACAGTGGCGGTATCCGCCAAGGAGTTTCTGTTTGCGTCGCCATACTACTTGCGGCGTGACGCTGAGATATTAAATGAACTAAAAGATGAGCCTCCCCTAAAACCTTACTACAATTTGAACGATGGGCCAGAACTATTCGAGAAATTTGCAGACAATACAGAGATTACAAAGACCGAAATTTACACTACGTTTCGTTTTTGAAGTCATTGGAGAAAATAAACGAGTTGAACAACAGTGACTTGGGACGTGTCTATGATATTAACCAGTACGCTGATTACACTGATTTGGATTTACGATCGTTAATAATATCTGTAAGTGGCGGTCACCGAAATCCTCTTGACCGTAAGTATTCGTCTATGCGCTCTTTCCTGTTTCACAGCTCCAGTATAAAACTAGCTTTAGTAAGGTGAAATTGGGTTGTAGTGTATCAACTAAGTTGTGGGCATCCCACTACGGTCGCAGATGTATAGGGTCCTTTAAGAAGACCTGAATAACCACTCAAACGCTAAGCTGTTACGATACATAACCATGGCATTATCTCTATAACAGAACAACTGAAAAGGGACTTGTAAAAATTGATTAACACATTCGCCAATTTTGTATGTCTTTTTACCCGAATGTGTCAGAAGGAGGGTTAATTAACACACTTTTTTGTAAAGTCAGTTAACTTCTTCCGAGAGAGGTAGTTTCATGACTAGAAACTGTAGTTAATTTTTATCAGGCATTTCAGAAAGACGCTATATATATATATTTAACCAAAATAAAGAGTACCTATAGCTTCGTTTGTTCGTATGTTCTTTGTATAATATATTTTAATTTTTTTCAGGTGACAATGATATTTTATTGGAGGTGAAACCGCCTTTCAAGATTAACCCAAATCCTTCAGAGTAGGCAGGAGAACTTTCTAACGAGTAGGTTCATTACATTCGTATCTATCAACAAAATATATGACTATTGTAATATTGTAATAAAATTAAATGAATGAGTTTACTTTATCTTTTATATATTTTTTACTTCATTTTTCATGGAAACAAGAGAATATGTACACACCTGTGAAAAAATATAGACTGATACACATTTAATGACTGTATTTAAAACTTGTTGGATATTTCTGAAAATTGTTTCCACGTAATTATGAATATCGTAGGGTGGCCCATAAATGTATGGAAAAAATAATGATGTCGAATCTTTTCTCCACATAGCTCTTTTTTGTCTATGTTCATGTAGTTATACCTGTACCAAATTTTAATTCAATAGGTCAAAGTTTACTGGTTGCCCAGAAATTTATTCAAAAATCACAATTTTCCACGAAGTTTAGGTTAATTATCTGTTCATATTAGGCAGGTTCATGGAAATATTTTTTTTCTGCGACTAGACTTCTACGTAGTTCGCCTTAGTACTTAGAAGAGACAGCCATAGCTAGAGTTTTACTCAGGGGGGGGGGGCATATATGGAGTACTGCGCTGTCATCTCTGGATAAGTGCACCCATGTATCAACTGAACTCCCTCGATCAGAACTGTTCACGACTCAAAGATCACAAGGGGTCTAGAACCCCTCAGCTGGGAGAGACTTCTTTAGCTCTCTCTCTGTGTTGTACCACTTATACAACGGCATAACGTGAGAAACTGTTCGATATGATGCTTTTCACAGTACAGTTCTATCACCACACTCTCGCTATCGCAGTGGAATTCATCTCCATTAGCTAAAGCCGTATTGGTCTCGAACCGTAAAATGCCATAAGATTTCAGATGTGTTTCCTCAAACTGTGGAATGAGCTTTCATCCGAAATTTTCCCTGAGGAACTACAGTATACGTATTTTCAATAATGACCTGAGAAAGTTTCACATGAAAAGTGAATAAGAGCGAGTTGTTAATGATACTGCTGAAAGTGGTATCAGTCTTATTTAAAAAACCAACCAATCAATAACCAGTAACAAAAAACAGGTGCAATACATAACTCGTCTGATAAGTAGTAAGTAATACAAAAACTGTTTCCTTTAAAGCATCTCTTACTTCAACGTCATTGCATACTGTTTAATTTCATTCATTTTTCTATTACACTTACCATTCTGATGACCTCTTAATGATGTTCTATTGTAATAAAACTGTATGTACTTGTTATTTATGTATCGTACAATAAAAAAGCCTTGAGAAAAAACAATATTCAGAACTATAATTTTTTGGACCACCCTAATATGTAGTTATATTTTTGTTATTTTTTTATTTAATAAGTATAACAATCTCAAATATCCTTCAACAATGGCATTATATTGTGAAAAATTATTAACTTAACGTCTTTATTTATTCCCTATTGATTCAATATTTTATCCAGTTACCCTTATTTTTTTACAACTTCTATTCTATGTCTTAGTCAAGCTATCGATTAACTCCATTAGTGTTAGATAATTTTTTAGCCCACGTTGAACGCAATGTTTGTTTGAGTTCATTTACATTGTTTAATATTGACTCTCTTGGGCATACAGTTTCCTTGCAAAGATCCCCCAAACATTCTCCATCGGATTGAGGTCTGGACTAGCTGCGGGCTACTCTACTACCTGTATACCGAACTCCTGAAATCAATGTTTTGTAGTTACAGCTACATTAATGGATGTATTTTCCTGTTAGAAAATTATGTTCCCATCTTCAGGCAGCATAATAAAGGGTAGAAGGTTACTATATAACATTGCTTAATAACGAAAAGGAGTCATTCGCCCATAAATAACAGCCTGTTTTTAGGAACGCAGATATACTGCCCCAGACCATGACTAACTCTCCTCTTTTAGCTCGTCGAGTTTTTTTTCATCAAGTCTCAAATCAAGCCAATAATATTTAATTCCATCGGGACCATCAGGATAGAATTTATCCCCATCACTAAATATGGCATGTTTACAAAGGTCTGCTTTTGTCAGATATTTTTCTGCGAACTTAAGTCGGTTCACTTCATGGCGAGCCTTCAAGGCAGGTTCACTTCCTCATTAGAGAAGTATCACAATTCAACTTATATCTACACACCAGTATTAGTAATGATGCGCCGGTAGCCGATAAATTCTCTTATACTGGCGCGCAGGAAAATCGACAAGGAGTATTTTTTACCAAAAAAATTCGATTTCCAACTTTAAAAACTGTTTTATCTTACTTATTATCCAATAATATCCGCTAATTCTCTTTGTGTTTTGCGAAGCTTTTCCAATAAATAATTATCTTTTTTCAATTGCACCTAATGTTTTACCACGCGGCATAATAAAAATGTTAAATAAACTATAATATTGTTGTTAACAACCCATTACGTCCCCACTGCAGGGGCACGGGTCTCTTCCCATAACTCGGGAAGGTTAAGGCCATACTCCACACACGGGGGCCAAGTCCGGATTGGTGGAGGTTGTGGGGCTAGTGGCCAACCCCAGTGTCAGAAGTTTTCAAGCCGCCTATAAGGCCTCTGACATGGCTTACCGACTGCTAGCGACAGCAGCCGGCACCAACGGCTTAACGTGCCTTGCGAAGCACGGAAACGGTCGAGATAAATGCCACTAACAGTCAAACCCATCCAGGTTATGACAGTGTCTGTAGTCAGTTAACCTGCGTGATCGATGCGACCACGCAAGCCGCACAGAGCCACGACCGCTTCCTTCCTTCCTTCCTTCATATATCAGTGATTGTTGACAAATTTTTCGTCTTGACATAAGTTTCCAAAAAAACAGTACACAAAACACGTCCTGCAATCAAAAGGTTATAAATATTCACAGTCCAACTGATCTTACTCAAAAGGAATTTGCTATTTATCAAGATCAAGGCACTTAAGAGTAAAATGATATACTCAAACTAATCGCGCCTATTTTACATTTGTTTATGTTTGAGTAACATTTGTGTAATAAAATATTGAAACTATAAAAAAATAAGCCTGAGTCTATATTTTTTCTCAGGTCTGTATGTTAAATCTTACAAAGATTATACAGTACACCGCATCGAATGTATAAAAAAACATAAATGAATTCTAATAAATAAATAAATATGTTACGTGTTTTGTACCTATATTCGAGAATTTGTATGTGTTCATCAAAACACGTAACATACATTTTTTATGAAAATTGACCGATGTTTTTTTTTTTCACGTACATTCTATGCGGTGTTACCAAGTACACCGCATTGTTACTATCTTTGGACGCCTCAACGCCTCATCCCATCTTGACGAAATTTTCCATGCAAGTAGCCAGGTGTCATGGAGAAAGTATAAAGGGTAGACATTTCCCTTTACTTGTGCTAAGTCATTGCTTCTTGCCACATTTCATGCTTCTAGGTCAACGAGAAGTACCATATTTGCGGCATAAACGGCCGTATCTCTTAATTGCGTTGGTATAGAAATTAGATTTTTTTACACCTTCAAGGGATTGCAGGCCTGAGTATTTGCTATAAACTTGATACGTCTACGCGTTTCTGAGAAAAAGGGTCTTGATAGACAGACAGACAGACAGACAGACAGACAGACAGACAGACAGACAGACAGACAGACAGACAGACAGACAGACAGACAGACAGACAGACAGACAGACAGACAGACAGACAGACAGACAGACAGACAGACAGACAGACAGACAGACAGACAGACAGACAGACAGACAGACAGACAGACAGACAGACAGACAGACAGACAGACAGACAGACAGACAGACAGACAGACAGACAGACAGACAGACAGACAGACAGACAGACAGACAGACAGACAGACAGACAGACAGACAGACAGACAGACAGACAGACAGACAGACAGACAGACAGACAGACAGACAGACAGACAGACAGACAGACAGACAGACAGACAGACAGACAGACAGACAGACAGACAGACAGACAGACAGACAGACAGACAGACAGACAGACAGACAGACAGACAGACAGACAGACAGACAGACAGACAGACAGACAGACAGACAGACAGACAGACAGACAGACAGACAGACAGACAGACAGACAGACAGACAGACAGACAGACAGACAGACAGACAGACAGACAGACAGACAGACAGACAGACAGACAGACAGACAGACAGACAGACAGACAGACAGACAGACAGACAGACAGACAGACAGACAGACAGACAGACAGACAGACAGACAGACAGACAGACAGACAGACAGACAGACAGACAGACAGACAGACAGACAGACAGACAGACAGACAGACAGACAGACAGACAGACAGACAGACAGACAGACAGACAGACAGACAGACAGACAGACAGACAGACAGACAGACAGACAGACAGACAGACAGACAGACAGACAGACAGACAGACAGACAGACAGACAGACAGACAGACAGACAGACAGACAGACAGACAGACAGACAGACAGACAGACAGACAGACAGACAGACAGACAGACAGACAGACAGACAGACAGACAGACAGACAGACAGACAGACAGACAGACAGACAGACAGACAGACAGACAGACAGACAGACAGACAGACAGACAGACAGACAGACAGACAGACAGACAGACAGACAGACAGACAGACAGACAGACAGACAGACAGACAGACAGACAGACAGACAGACAGACAGACAGACAGACAGACAGACAGACAGACAGACAGACAGACAGACAGACAGACAGACAGACAGACAGACAGACAGACAGACAGACAGACAGACAGACAGACAGACAGACAGACAGACAGACAGACAGACAGACAGACAGACAGACAGACAGACAGACAGACAGACAGACAGACAGACAGACAGACAGACAGACAGACAGACAGACAGACAGACAGACAGACAGACAGACAGACAGACAGACAGACAGACAGACAGACAGACAGACAGACAGACAGACAGACAGACAGACAGACAGACAGACAGACAGACAGACAGACAGACAGACAGACAGACAGACAGACAGACAGACAGACAGACAGACAGACAGACAGACAGACAGACAGACAGACAGACAGACAGACAGACAGACAGACAGACAGACAGACAGACAGACAGACAGACAGACAGACAGACAGACAGACAGACAGACAGACAGACAGACAGACAGACAGACAGACAGACAGACAGACAGACAGACAGACAGACAGACAGACAGACAGACAGACAGACAGACAGACAGACAGACAGACAGACAGACAGACAGACAGACAGACAGACAGACAGACAGACAGACAGACAGACAGACAGACAGACAGACAGACAGACAGACAGACAGACAGACAGACAGACAGACAGACAGACAGACAGACAGACAGACAGACAGACAGACAGACAGACAGACAGACAGACAGACAGACAGACAGACAGACAGACAGACAGACAGACAGACAGACAGACAGACAGACAGACAGACAGACAGACAGACAGACAGACAGACAGACAGACAGACAGACAGACAGACAGACAGACAGACAGACAGACAGACAGACAGACAGACAGACAGACAGACAGACAGACAGACAGACAGACAGACAGACAGACAGACAGACAGACAGACAGACAGACAGACAGACAGACAGACAGACAGACAGACAGACAGACAGACAGACAGACAGACAGACAGACAGACAGACAGACAGACAGACAGACAGACAGACAGACAGACAGACAGACAGACAGACAGACAGACAGACAGACAGACAGACAGACAGACAGACAGACAGACAGACAGACAGACAGACAGACAGACAGACAGACAGACAGACAGACAGACAGACAGACAGACAGACAGACAGACAGACAGACAGACAGACAGACAGACAGACAGACAGACAGACAGACAGACAGACAGACAGACAGACAGACAGACAGACAGACAGACAGACAGACAGACAGACAGACAGACAGACAGACAGACAGACAGACAGACAGACAGACAGACAGACAGACAGACAGACAGACAGACAGACAGACAGACAGACAGACAGACAGACAGACAGACAGACAGACAGACAGACAGACAGACAGACAGACAGACAGACAGACAGACAGACAGACAGACAGACAGACAGACAGACAGACAGACAGACAGACAGACAGACAGACAGACAGACAGACAGACAGACAGACAGACAGACAGACAGACAGACAGACAGACAGACAGACAGACAGACAGACAGACAGACAGACAGACAGACAGACAGACAGACAGACAGACAGACAGACAGACAGACAGACAGACAGACAGACAGACAGACGGACAGACGGACAGACGGACAGACGGACAGACGGACAGACGGACAGACGGACAGACGGACAGACGGACAGACGGACAGACGGACAGACGGACAGACGGACAGACGGACAGACGGACAGACGGACAGACGGACAGACGGACAGACGGACAGACGGACAGACGGACAGACGGACAGACGGACAGACGGACAGACGGACAGACGGACAGACGGACAGACGGACAGACGGACAGACGGACAGACGGACAGACGGACAGACGGACAGACGGACAGACGGACAGACGGACAGACGGACAGACGGACAGACGGACAGACGGACAGACGGACAGACGGACAGACGGACAGACGGACAGACGGACAGACGGACAGACGGACAGACGGACAGACGGACAGACGGACAGACGGACAGACGGACAGACGGACAGACGGACAGACGGACAGACGGACAGACGGACAGACGGACAGACGGACAGACGGACAGACGGACAGACGGACAGACGGACAGACGGACAGACGGACAGACGGACAGACGGACAGACGGACAGACGGACAGACGGACAGACGGACAGACGGACAGACGGACAGACGGACAGACGGACAGACGGACAGACGGACAGACGGACAGACGGACAGACGGACAGACGGACAGACGGACAGACGGACAGACGGACAGACGGACAGACGGACAGACGGACAGACGGACAGACGGACAGACGGACAGACGGACAGACGGACAGACGGACAGACGGACAGACGGACAGACGGACAGACGGACAGACGGACAGACGGACAGACGGACAGACGGACAGACGGACAGACGGACAGACGGACAGACGGACAGACGGACAGACGGACAGACGGACAGACGGACAGACGGACAGACGGACAGACGGACAGACGGACAGACGGACAGACGGACAGACGGACAGACGGACAGACGGACAGACGGACAGACGGACAGACGGACAGACGGACAGACGGACAGACGGACAGACGGACAGACGGACAGACGGACAGACGGACAGACGGACAGACGGACAGACGGACAGACGGACAGACGGACAGACGGACAGACGGACAGACGGACAGACGGACAGACGGACAGACGGACAGACGGACAGACGGACAGACGGACAGACGGACAGACGGACAGACGGACAGACGGACAGACGGACAGACGGACAGACGGACAGACGGACAGACGGACAGACGGACAGACGGACAGACGGACAGACGGACAGACGGACAGACGGACAGACGGACAGACGGACAGACGGACAGACGGACAGACGGACAGACGGACAGACGGACAGACGGACAGACGGACAGACGGACAGACGGACAGACGGACAGACGGACAGACGGACAGACGGACAGACGGACAGACGGACAGACGGACAGACGGACAGACGGACAGACGGACAGACGGACAGACGGACAGACGGACAGACGGACAGACGGACAGACGGACAGACGGACAGACGGACAGACGGACAGACGGACAGACGGACAGACGGACAGACGGACAGACGGACAGACGGACAGACGGACAGACGGACAGACGGACAGACGGACAGACGGACAGACGGACAGACGGACAGACGGACAGACGGACAGACGGACAGACGGACAGACGGACAGACGGACAGACGGACAGACGGACAGACGGACAGACGGACAGACGGACAGACGGACAGACGGACAGACGGACAGACGGACAGACGGACAGACGGACAGACGGACAGACGGACAGACGGACAGACGGACAGACGGACAGACGGACAGACGGACAGACGGACAGACGGACAGACGGACAGACGGACAGACGGACAGACGGACAGACGGACAGACGGACAGACGGACAGACGGACAGACGGACAGACGGACAGACGGACAGACGGACAGACGGACAGACGGACAGACGGACAGACGGACAGACGGACAGACGGACAGACGGACAGACGGACAGACGGACAGACGGACAGACGGACAGACGGACAGACGGACAGACGGACAGACGGACAGACGGACAGACGGACAGACGGACAGACGGACAGACGGACAGACGGACAGACGGACAGACGGACAGACGGACAGACGGACAGACGGACAGACGGACAGACGGACAGACGGACAGACGGACAGACGGACAGACGGACAGACGGACAGACGGACAGACGGACAGACGGACAGACGGACAGACGGACAGACGGACAGACGGACAGACGGACAGACGGACAGACGGACAGACGGACAGACGGACAGACGGACAGACGGACAGACGGACAGACGGACAGACGGACAGACGGACAGACGGACAGACGGACAGACGGACAGACGGACAGACGGACAGACGGACAGACGGACAGACGGACAGACGGACAGACGGACAGACGGACAGACGGACAGACGGACAGACGGACAGACGGACAGACGGACAGACGGACAGACGG
Source organism: Coleophora deauratella (assembly GCA_958295455.1). NCBI lineage: Eukaryota > Metazoa > Arthropoda > Insecta > Lepidoptera > Coleophoridae > Coleophora > Coleophora deauratella. Next base: position 6,492,672 of record OY282397.1, on the reverse strand, counting down.
ACAGACGGACAGACGGACAGACGGACAGACGGACAGACGGACAGACGGACAGACGGACAGACGGACAGACGGACAGACGGACAGACGGACAGACGGACAGACGGACAGACGGACAGACGGACAGACGGACAGACGGACAGACGGACAGACGGACAGACGGACAGACGGACAGACGGACAGACGGACAGACGGACAGACGGACAGACGGACAGACGGACAGACGGACAGACGGACAGACGGACAGACGGACAGACGGACAGACGGACAGACGGACAGACGGACAGACGGACAGACGGACAGACGGACAGACGGACAGACGGACAGACGGACAGACGGACAGACGGACAGACGGACAGACGGACAGACGGACAGACGGACAGACGGACAGACGGACAGACGGACAGACGGACAGACGGACAGACGGACAGACGGACAGACGGACAGACGGACAGACGGACAGACGGACAGACGGACAGACGGACAGACGGACAGACGGACAGACGGACAGACGGACAGACGGACAGACGGACAGACGGACAGACGGACAGACGGACAGACGGACAGACGGACAGACGGACAGACGGACAGACGGACAGACGGACAGACGGACAGACGGACAGACGGACAGACGGACAGACGGACAGACGGACAGACGGACAGACGGACAGACGGACAGACGGACAGACGGACAGACGGACAGACGGACAGACGGACAGACGGACAGACGGACAGACGGACAGACGGACAGACGGACAGACGGACAGACGGACAGACGGACAGACGGACAGACGGACAGACGGACAGACGGACAGACGGACAGACGGACAGACGGACAGACGGACAGACGGACAGACGGACAGACGGACAGACGGACAGACGGACAGACGGACAGACGGACAGACGGACAGACGGACAGACGGACAGACGGACAGACGGACAGACGGACAGACGGACAGACGGACAGACGGACAGACGGACAGACGGACAGACGGACAGACGGACAGACGGACAGACGGACAGACGGACAGACGGACAGACGGACAGACGGACAGACGGACAGACGGACGGACAACGAAGTGATCCTATAAGCGTTCCTTTTTTTTCTTTTGAGGTACGGAACCCTAAAAATCAATCTAATACGTGGACTCAAGACATGATGACCAATATGCGTACGGCGTTTCTTCTTTCAAAAGCGGGGTTATCCGTTTTAACATCCATTTTTACTTTACAGGAACAAAAGATTAAGTAAATATTCGTACGTTAATGATAATAAAAAAGAGAAGTTGAGATTTTTGTATTTTTGTACACGGTAAAAAATGCGTTTAAAATTTTAAGGCCTTACTCAGAATTGTGTACTGGAAATATATTGAAAAAATTTGATCTACAATTTTTCTTTTTCAGTTTCCCATCCTAAATCTGAATAATCAAACAAGAATTTGTATCGCAAACTTTGATTTTTCTCAATATTTTTTTTGTATTTCTATACTTGATTCTGAGTAACCTCTTTAAATTTCAAACACCCTATTTAACATCGTTTATGTATATATTAGGTTTTAAAGTCAAAAGAACCCTCCCCCGTTTGGAACCTGCGCACGGCAGGTTTCTCTTCCATTGAAAAAGCGTTTTTCTAAGAGTTTTCATTAATAAAAATTGTGTATTGCCATTCAAAATGTTAGATAATTTGCAGAACAAATAAAATAATTCAAATTACAACGAGTGGGTTCAAATCGCCACAGTATTCAGTTTAAATACATAACATTTAGACAAAAAATGTGTAATATCCCTTTTTAGGGTTCCGTAGTTAAGGAACCCTTATAGTTTCGCTATATCCGTCTGTCTGTCTGTCTGTCTGTCCGCAGCTTAACTCAGAGACTATTAGTACTAAAGAGCTGTAATTGGTATGGACATGTATATTAAGCACGCCGACAAAGTGGTAAAATAAAATCTTGAAAAAAGCCAGGATACCTCCTCTACACGTGAATGGCTTTTTTTCCCGACTATCCCATGGTGTGGGGTGTCGTTGGATAGGTATTTTAAAAATATTGTGAGTTTGCGAAAACCAATATTTGATTCAGAGATTTGTAAGACGTGAAGTTTTTCCCCTTGAAGCATTGTCTGTCGAAGTACTACGAAACCATACACTGCGCATGGCCCGACACGCACTTGACCGCTTTTTTTATAATATGCTTCAGCCGAACGAACCCCTTTATTATTCAATAGACGAGTAGGTACATTGTATTTTATTATTATATAGGAAGGCAAAAGGCTGACGGCCCACCTGATGGAAAGTGGTTACCGCCGCTTATGGGCATTTGCAACACCAGAGGTGCTATCAATGCTTTGCCGATCCTTCAAATACCTTTTCAATCCCTTCTTGAAGAGCCCCATACTATAGCCCTCAGGGAAAACCTCGGGTGCATTTCGAGACCAATTTGGCTTTAGCTGGTGGGGATGAATTCCAATCCGATGGCGAGTGGTGCGGTGATAGAACTGTGCTGTAGGCATCATGTCGAATAGTTCCTCGGAACACATGCCGTTGTATAAGCGGTAGAACACACAGAGAGAGCTAAAGTCTCTTCGGAAGCTGAGGGGTTCTAGACCGCTTGTAGGCTCAGGGTCATCGACAATTCTGATCGCGCGTCGTTGGGTGGAGTCGAGGGGGTTCAGCTGATACTTGGGTGCTCCGGCCCAGAGACGTGAGCAGTACTCCATATGAGGCCTCAATTGAGCTTTGTATAGCTGGAAGCGCTGACTGGGTGTGAAGCACCGCTTTGCTCTATTGTGCACTCCAAGTTTTTTCGCTGCTAGGGTAACCTTACACTCAAGGTAACCCCGAAATTCGACGTTGCTAGATATTATGTCGACACCTAGGATCCCGATGTTTGGAGCAACAGCAAGCGTTGTTCCTTGGAACTGGGGCGCTACTGTAAATGGGACTTTTTTGGCGGTAAACGCGCAGACTTGTGTCTTCGTAGGATTAAAACGGACTAAGTTTAGTCTACCCCATTCGGCGACTAGCTCCAGAGAGTCTTCGACTTCAGACACAAGCCTGGCATGGCTCTCCTCCACCTCGACCCGTGGGACGTTAGCTCGGCCTGTGTACTGTGCATCACCCGTACTGTCATCTGCATATCAATGAAGACCACGTATTTACAGGAGGCCATTGATATGCAGAAGAAATACAGTTGGTGAGAGTACAGAACCTTGCGGTACACCAGCATTTATGTGTTTAATGTCAGAGGAACAACCATCGCAAAGGACTCTAATGCTCCTGTTACACAGAAAGCTGGCGATCCAATTGCACAATCCCACGGATAGGCAGTATGCTGTTAGTTTCGATAGAAGTAACATATGATATTTGACTGATTGATTGATGTCCATAACAGGAATAATTTTTATCGTTTGCTACACAGGATACAACCTGTACCTGTACCTCTGATGGATATTGAAACTTCTTACAAAAAGTATAACGGAAACTTATTAAAGAAATACGTGATGAAAAGAGATTTTATAAGTGTAATAATAAAATTTAGAAATGAGTAAAAACTCTGTCATTCTCCAGTTAATATCTAAATATTCTTCGGAAAAATTATTTTCCAAGTATACATATAACAATAGTTGAGTTGTTGAGTTTTAGTTTTCCGCTTGTTGGCTAAAGTTTCTTTATTTTACCCTAAGAGTTCTTATTATATTCAATTTTATTACCTAAATGCAAATAATCATTTCGTATAATTATTACTATTGCTATAAAATTACTTATGACAAATGAATATTATCTTCACGCGTTTGCGGTACAAATTACATTTGATAAGTGAAAAAAGGTCACCAATTACCTATCCATACCGTATCGATGGTTTTGATTAAACCATTCACTATTAATCACGGTTCAGTGCATACAATAAAATATTATTATTTGTACAAACGTGCATTATCGAACTGATTATCAGAATTGCTCTGTGACTATTTTAGCAGCTTTCTGACTATTCAGCTTCTGATTAAACTGAGGTCGGTTTTTAGAATGAACTGTAAATTTTTTGCACTTAATATTCTCCTTTTTGCTACAGTTGTTACTGATACAAAACCATTGATTCTTGGGTCGACCGATTGCATTTTGAGCCACGCTGTTATCTTCCTCAAATGTCTTTTAAAAAAATATGGCTTACATTATAAAAAAGATGAAAACTGGCATTCACATTATCTATCATTTTCACAAATAATGAAGGAAATAAATAAGAAGTTACAATAATATGCATATTTTTAATTTTTTTTAATATGGGGTATCTATAAAACATTACGTATAGAAGTAAGAATTAACGACAAATAACAAAAATTCAACTGAATCACCAAAAATGCAACCAACCGATCCTGCAACAAATCCTAATAAGTCGTTGGCAAAACCACTAGTCGATGACTGTAACGAAAATTCTGATGAGTGGAATACAATCACGACAAAGCGTAAACGATCTCAACCGACCAAAATCAAAGGTTCCGCCACAAATACGACTATTCGAGGCATAATCCCGCTTGTTACTTCAAGAATCGGTTGTATCTGTTCCACCACGTACTGGGCGTCGTCATGAATTGTTTTTAGGTAACAAGTTATTATTTTATTCCTTCTAAGACTTCGCTGAAAGGGTGTTAAAAGTGCGTTTACATAAAATCTAAAGGGATTACTCAGAATCAAGTACAGGATACAAGAAAAAATCTGATCTAATTTTTTTTCAGTTTCCCATACAAATTCTTGATTCACTGTTCAGATTAAGTATGGAAAACTGAAAAAAAAGTTGTAGATCGTTACACCTTGTAAAATATATCACTCTGTTTCTTTTGCATTTTTAAAACAGTGACATTTGAAACATAAGGATAAAAACCTAAAGGCTCACGCAGTAGTTTCATATAAAAACTATGCAGACTGTATTTTAACTTCTATAAAAAAATACATATTAGATATCACTGATTTAAATAAAATCTATGTTGCAGTCAGAATAACGGCGCAATATTTGCATCTATAGTTTCAATCAATTTCATTATAATCATTCATTTGTTTTATAACCCCGATAGCTAGAAGATAACCCCAAAGACAAACTCATATTTCTTTACAATTGTCGCTTCACTCAAAATATACTTTACTGCACAAAATATAAAATAAATATCATTGCAATTTAAAATAATGTAATATTACTGTACAATTTAGGCGGCCTTATTGCTTAGAGCAATTTCTTCCAGGAAACCTGAAGAACGGAAAATAGAATATCGAAGAAAGTCGCTTCGTGTTTTAATTACTCTTGATGGCTTAGTGGTTAGTACTCCTGACTACTGATCCGAGAGTCGTGGGTTCGAGTGGGTGGAGACCCAGGGCAAACAGTTCTGTGATGAGCAGATTTGTTTGCTCTGTATCTGGCTGTATTATATCTATGTATATAATTATGTATTTATGTATGTATATCAGTCTCTGCTTCCCATAATACAGAGTATCCTAGTTTGGGGCCAGATGACAGTGTATGATTTGTCACGAATATTTATTTATTAGCACTTACGTATTGATTTAATATTTTTTGATTGAATAACAATTCTCATTATTGTTATCATTACGCTACCCATGCAGAATCAATTTTAGCACTTGCAGCAATTAATTCCTGTTAATTATACTAAATAAAAACGATATCCAATGTCATTTAATATTCCTAAATGACAGTCGCATATTAGTTCTCTTTAATTATTTTTTAAAAAATGTTTTATAAATTTGTAATTCTACTAGTTTTGATAACTATGTCTATCACTAGAGCAAAGCCGTTTCGTAATGTCCATATAGAAACATTATTTAATTAAGACCAGGATCCGGTTACGGATAAAGCCATTAAAGATTATAACATGGAAGATATAAAGAAACTAGCAGATGAATTCATCAAGATTTACGGCTATAAAGGTATTGGAAACCACTATGTATTGTTCACCAAGTTCGTGGAAGTGTATGGTAAGCATTACATGGATGAGGCAGATTTTAGTGAACATTTTCAAGCGTTCTTGCACACTGTTGGTACAGCGTACCATTCGATTCCAATGGATGGCCGGCATAAGCTTTACATTGATCAATTCGCTGATTACACTGAAGACGAATTGAGGACTCTTGTCTTGCTATTGAAAAAATAAATTGTAAGATAATTGTAATTATTATATTGTATTATATTATATTGGGAAAATAAAGTTCAAATAAAAGATTTTAAATTCTTTTCGTTTTACTGACGTGAAATGCAGCATATGCTTGCTTGTAAAGGATTAAATATCCTGACAAAGATCTAAAACAGTAAAAATCTTATTAAGATTGTATAGTTTCGATATAAGAAGCGAAAATGAAAACAATAAATGGCTGATGCTATTCAAGAAACCTTGGAAGCAAAATATTTTCCTTTTTCTAACATCTCGTATGAGAAGCACAAATAGGTGTAACGATCCCCCCCTCTCCAAAGCAAAGTAAAAGAGACGTAAATAAAAATATATACATAAATACAAATAAATTTAAAACTAACTATTAAATGAAACGTTTGGCCAGATCATCTAGTGGGAACCCCACGTCGAAATTAAAGTAACCCAGAATTTTTAGAGTGTTGATAGTGACTGAATTATGAAAGGCTTAGGGAACTATTTAATTAGACAATTATTTGCTACGAAAGAGGCCCTACTTCTTTGTTCTAACTAATCTAATGAGCAGAAATTATTAAGGTAACTCAAGCAAATAAAATACAAGAAAATGTAGAGACAGGACATAATTTAGGGCGTTATGAAACTCTCATGAAGCTTTAAGTCTATAAATTAATTTGTAAATTTATTAAATTATGCGAGCAATGTATAGACTATAGATCTACACATCACTATAAAAGCCACAACCCTTAAAGGGTTGCGGAAGGATCCACCATAACCTCCCCTCATCCTCGGCCAGTCTAATACCATCCATCGCGTAAAGTTTAAAAATATAAGCTTCATGAAAGTTGATGCGGGAAGCATCCAAAATGAAGCTAGCAATACGGATTGCAACGCGTTTGTGTATATATACTTAAATATAAATAATATGGTATAGGGAACCCCCGAAATATTGTAATTTCAAAAGATTAAATAAACCACCACTTCGATAGTCAATGCTTTTTAATGTATATTTTAGGCTTTTAGAATTTGGAATAATATAAGAAACACCATCATCAGCCCACCTCCAGGACAAAAGGTTCCAGGTCAAACAGGGACTCTGTCCTACCTACCCTATAAGACTTTATGCGCCCTACTGCATACTATCGATTTGTTGCTTCACTCAGTTAGACAAATCAGAAGAAACGCTTATATCTACCTTTTTATTTGCAGTAAGTGCATTACGTACTTATGCCCTAATATCACAACCGAATGGCTAGTAACTACTTGTCACGTCAAAGAATACGATACCCTAATTAAACTCTACTCGACATAACACACCCTTAAGCTAATTAATATTACACAAACTACTCGCTCCGTTTTAATAAGAAACAAATCCTACCAAATTCAAATAAAGCAAATAAATCACACACAGAAATATGAAAATCACTCACACAGAAAATAAAATGAAATAAAACACAGAAGGTCCACAACCAGGTCTAGCTTTCTCAGTAATAATTTAGGTAACATACAAAATATTATACTAAATATTGAAGTAAAATTATAGCTTAGAATTTATGGGAAAAGTGATGAATGTTAAGTGGAGTATAAGTGTGTAAGTGGTACGTCGAAGGATATTGTCCTTCAATAATCCACGTAAGTCTGTAAGGAAGCTGCGTCTTGGTGTCCTCGGAGAGGTTAATCGCGCAAAACCACAACTTCCCTGTGAAGGTTGCCAGAGGCTCCCCGTATAGTGTAATTGAATGTAAATGTATTGTAGTGTGTTGCAAAGAGTAGTGTAAGAGTACTGCTTAGTCGTGTGTGATGAAGGAGTTATAGAGAAATGCAATCTAGACCCAGTGTGGATATACAGTAAAGAAGAAATAATCAACCTTCAAATAATATAAACACTATATTTGAAAGTTATTCGAATTTAAAAGTGCAGACCATTAAAATCTTATTAACATCTAAAGGTTTCCACACAAAACTAAATGTTTAAAATCTACCATAAACTGAACAAGATTTGCATACCTCAATTGAATCCAATGGTCTCACTTTAGTAAAGAAAACTCTCATACCCATGCGCCAATCTCTGTACCTCGCCCGCATACGCTCCTCCTCTTCATAATCTCCAAGACTGCTTACTCCACTCCAACATCCCATGGTACGGACCATAGGACGCTCCTTCAGCATTTCCTCATATTTTGACCGACCGACGTTGACTAAACTCGCCTATCCTAATTCAATCCCTTATATACCCTCCGATTCAACCAGTAAACAGATGGACATCTTTCCGTCCGTGGCTGCCTAATCTTCCATCTATTCTGACTCATCATGCAGAAGACGACCGCCCCGTGAATATCCAACCCTGATTTGCTGTACAGATTTTCAACACGAATGGTTCGAACAGTCATTTTAAGCAAATTAATTCTAATAAATAAGGAAAATAATAGTAATAATCATTCGAGGGTTCACGGGCGACTTGTATTAAGCGACATGTTTAGAAATGTTCAGGAGACTGATTTAAAAAAATATTTCTTAGAAAAATAATCATTAAAACTTAACTTCTTAGTATTATATAGATTCACGGTATTCTTAATATTTTAAATATTATTCAGAAGTTATTTTTTGTGAGGTATTTTGTAAGAAAATTTTTTTTAAATTAGAGGTTACCTGTGTTTCCAAAAATGTCGCTTAATACAAGTCGCCCGTGAACCCTCGATATGTATATTTTCTACTGTTTCTTTTTGAAAACTGACCGATAAACACTTAGCTAACGTCGAAGGTGGTTCGTTACATAGGACATGGACCTAATTTGTACGGAATCAAAGCTAGGATATAGTATGATATGATACTTTTTCACAGTGGACAGTTTATGTTTATATTACGATTTCTGACTTATAATTCACTTTAGAATTTGCGTATTATACCATCAATAAAAAACAATTATTCTACCGAAATGTAAAAAACATCAAAACATAAATAGAAAAAATAGAAAAACGTATCCTTGCTGGTGTATCTATAGTATATATACACTATCAAGGATACGTTTTATAGATTGATAGATTCTATAGTATACTTCCGACAGCCATCAACAGAATCTTTGACGATTCATTGTTGATATTAGCACCAAAATTCTTATTACTACAATCTTGCTGTATGCATACTGGGCATGGATCCCTTCCCATACCTTGGGAAGGTAAGATCATTCTTCAGACACGGGGGCCAAATCTGGATTAGTGAAGAGAGCGAATTCCAGTATCACAAATGTACAAGCCACTGACATGGTTTAACGACTGCCATCTAGTGATAGCAACTGGCAACAACAAACCGATGAGAGTTTAAGAGACTCTTCTCTTCATACTTACCTGTAAACATAGAAATTTACTGACAGGATATACAGGCTGAAGTTTTATTCATTGCATTCCCGTTAACTGTGGCTTCTACTCATGAAACTGAACACAGAAACACAAATCAACAACTTTGCCCAAGGAACCCATAGTCAAGGAAAGCACAGTTAATGGGAATGCAACAACGAAAAAAATTTCACCCAGTACATACAGTGTGAGTCTCTATAAAGTGCACATATGAAAGGGGGTTAAATAAGAGCCAATTTTATCGCCCAGAAAAATATTTAAAAAAATATAAAGTAATAATAAAAAAATATGGACGTTTATATTTTTTTTAAATATCATCTGCTGTCTCCAAATAAACAAAAAGTTGTAACTTTTAAACTAAGTAGGTTAGAAGGTTAAAACAAAATAAGTGAGTATTTATAGTAGATGGTCGTGTCACTGAAAAAAAAAATACAAAAAAAAAATCACCATAAATTAAATATATAAGCATGTTTTTAAAGATTTTTTTATATTTTTTGTGTTTAATTGCAAAACATATTAAAATAACACCTATTAACCCTATTTTTTATAACTTTAAGATAATTGACATTAGTTTAGCTTTCAAATAATAAAAATCCAAAGTTTCTAACCCACACACAACGTTTGCTATGAGCGAGTAAACAGTAAGGGCCTTCCATAAATTACGTCACACGTTAAGGGGGAGGGAGGGGGTCAACGAAGTGTGGCATTATGTGACAAGGGGTGGGAGGAGTCATAAACGTTGTGACATAACATAATAAATAATAAAAAAATATCATTTTGGAATTCGTTTTTATTTATTCAATTCTGGGCGAAAAATTGAAAAATATGTGACGTCACACCAGAGAGGGGGTAATTCCATAAATGTAACCATCTGTGAAAATCATGAAATTCGTGTGACGTAATTTATGGATGACCCCTAATATTCCAGATACGATACATTTATTTTAGACAGTTTTGGGTTTTCTTAGTCTTAGTTTTGTGTATTTTTTATTTCTGTGGCACGGCAATCTACTGCCAGTCCTCACTTTTTTTTTTAAAGATTCTAGCTTGCTTAATTTAAAAGTTACGTTTTGTTTACTTGGGGATAGCAGATGTTATTTAAAAAAATAATCGTCCACAGTTATTTTTTTTTTTACTTTTTAATTTTTTTAAATATCTTGGCTCTTATTTCACCCCCTTTTATATGTGCACTTTATGAAGACTGACACTGTATATAGGAAAGGACGCCGCTATTGAATTGTGAACGTCTGGACTATAACTGCAAAGCACTTATCGAACTAATGAAGACCTTTAAAGACTTCATACTTACGATGTTGCTTTGAAACATACTGATAGGATATATGAAAGGGTGAACGTCTGCCGGCTGAGACGACAGAAGACATCCGACAACAATTAAAAGGCGCTTCACGGTAGTGACTCGGTTTTCTTGAGTATTCGCGAAAAATGTTTTCAGAAAGAATTGGATTCTTAAATAGAGAGGGGTTTAGACAAGTTTTTCGTGACGTTGCTAATTTAGTACATGAGATAGACAGTGCTCATGAAGCAAATGGGGGATTTTTTCGTGAATACTGATGTTAGCCAGTGTAATGAGGAATCAATGAACAATGAAGCAATAACGGATCATCGGACGGTGAAGCAATAACGGATCACCGTTATCCGTTATCGGACGGATAACGGATAACGGACATCGATACTAATTTAAGGAAAGTTCAAAATACGAATATAACTATCTTCCACCAAAACGTTTGTGGAATAAACAGCAAAAAAGATGAGCTTCAGTTGTATTTGTGCTCTGATAACTGTGTAAATGTGCTACCTCATTATGTCTGTATTACTGAACATTTCGTGAATAAAAATAACATTTCATTGCTGTCTATTGAAAACTACACATTGGCTGTATCTAACACACGAACGAACATGAAGCGGGGTGGAAGTTTAATACTTGTCAGGAAAAATTGTAATGTTGAGACTCTTTCTGTCTGTGATCAGCTATATAAAGGTCAGTACTTTGAAGTTTGTGGCATTAAAGATGTTGACAATAATATAAGTGTGTGCTGTATATATCGTAACCATAAGACGAGGTTTTTTGCTGAATTTATTAATCAACTGGAACGGCTCCTGCAACATTTCTTCAACAAAAAATGCATTATCTGTGGCGACTTCAATATAGATTTATTGTCTAGCGATAAGTACCGGGACGAATTCTTGATGTTGCTAAAATGCTATAATTTTAGGCCATTAATTGCAGAGACGACATACAAAAAAGGAAATGCGCACTCCTGCTTGGACAACTTTCTTACAAATCTGCCAGAAGAATTAGTTCTGTCAACTCAGGTGGACCACAACTCATTATCTGATGGACACGCTGGTATGTTTTGTAATATACTTATTCCTGTTACTAAAAGTGCACAAGATGACTTTTTCGTAGCAGAAAAAAGAATATTTAATCAGAACAATTCTCAACGCTTTAGGCAGAGTTTAATGGTTCAAGACCTGTCTGACTATGGGATCAATAGTTTCCTAGAAGAATTTAACAAGACCTTCAAAAAATGTTTTCCTAAAAAGAAAATCAAAGTTAGATTAAGCAAAAGCATAAAAGTAAAATGGATCACAAAGGGCATTAAGACTTCAAGTAAAACAGTTTTTAGGAACAGGATGTAGTACAAATTGCCATAAATCAATTGTTGATTATAAAAATAATTATATTAGATTGTACAGGCAAGTAATTAAAAGTGCGCGTAAAATTACTGTTCAACGTGAAATTCTTAAGGCAAACAGTTGTCCTAAAGCGATTTGGTGTACTGTCGATAAGCATAGAAACAAAAATAGGTGTTATAGGAAGCAAAACATTTGCTTAAAGGTTGAAGATAGACTAATAGATGATCCGAAAGAAATAGCGCAATTATTTGCTACAAAATTTGACTACAATGATTTGAAACTAACAACAGATAAAACTATAGCTAGAACAATGTTAGAAGAAAGCACAGAGTAAGCACAGAGATGGAAAAGCATTACACCGCCTGAACTACTAAAAGTTGTAAAGAACATGCAGAATAAGCGTTCCAGTGGTTATGATGATATTCCTTTATCTGTCATAAAGGACAATGTTGATATCCTGGCTACACCATTATCACAATTTTATAACCATTGCGTTAATAAGGAGCTTTTTCCCGATCAGCTTAAAATTGCTAAGGTAGTACCTATACACAAAAAAGGCTCAAAAGGAGACATAAAAAATTATAGGCCAATATCTCTATTACCTACTCTTTCAAAAATTTTTGAGAAATTAATTAAAACCAGACTACTGATACACTTACAATCTAATAATGTTATTAGCAATCGACAGTTCGGATATCGGGATGCCACTGGAACTGTGCAGTCCATAGATACGCTGTTAGATGATGTGATTGTAAGTTTAAACAGTAAGGACAAAGTTGCTGGTTTATTTCTCGATTTGTCAACTGCCTTTGATACAATTGACCATGCTTTCATAATTGACAAACTTTATCATTATGGAATTCGGGGAAACATTTTAAACCTTCTTAAATCTTACTTGACAAACAGATATCAACTTGTAGAAATCAAATGTATAAATAATGGCAAGGAATCTATAAGTAAAAGTAAATTAACAGCTATAAAAAGGGGTGTTCCACAAGGCTCTGTTTTGGGATCTATTTTATTTATCATATTTACTAATGATCTCAACAATTATATAGATCGCTATTTGACAGATGTGAAAATAGTTAGTTATGCAGACGACACTAATGCAATTATATCAGCGAAAACTTTCCTTGAGCTTGAAACTAAGACGAATAATACTATGGCTGTCCTCCAGCGTTGGTTTTGTGCAAATAACCTTATTGTGAACGTAGCTAAAACTAATGTTGTGCTCTTTAGAACTACGTCCAAAAAAAAAGAAACACTAAACGTATTTCTGGATAACATGAAAATAGAAAATGTAGCAATTGTCAAGTTTTTGGGCGTAAATATCGAATGCTTCTTAAATTGGAAAAGTGAGCTAGACAGAATAGAATCGAAGATCAGTTCAGCGTGTTATGCCCTACGTAGCTTACGCGATGAGCTGGACATCAAACATCTCAAAATTATATACCACGCTCTGGTCGAGTCACACTTGCGGTATAGTATTAAATTTTGGGGTCATAGTTATGCATATAACATAAATAAAGCTTTCGTCATACAAAAAAGGGCCATTCGAACGATAGTACGTATTCCGCAGTGGGAGTCTTGTAAATGTCATTTTCGAGAACTAAAGATCCTGACGGTACCAGCTCTTTATATACTAGTCATATTGACGGATCTTGTAAAAAGACCTGAAAGATTCGAAACACTTGTAAAAAAAACTGAAAGAGAAAAAACGCGTAGGAATGATTTAGCCCATGTAATAGCTCCAAAAATAAACGTAGTAGCTCATAGTGTAAGATATCAAGCAGTTCGGCTGTTTAATTGTCTGCCAAATAGATTTAAAGTTATTCAAGATCACAAACGTTTTATGATACAGCTTAAGGCTTTTTTGTTGGAGAAATGTTTTTACAGTATAGGCGAGTTTGTTACCTGTAGGGACAAATAGACATAATCAATGCTCAATTTCACAACAACGACAATTTAATAAGTGAATGAATTCAATTAATTTAAATAATAATGAATTTTATTTTATTTAAATTGATAATTTTAATATTATACACTGTAATCAATGAAATGAATTTATAATATTTGGCAATTTTTTTTTTATATTATGTTATTTGTCTTTAAATTTTAATAATAATGCATTTTATTTTATTTAATTTGATTATTTTAATAATATTAATGAAATGAATTAATAATATTTTGGCTATTTTGTAATTTTTATTAATATGTTGTTTGTCTTTTAATTTTAATAATAATGAATTTTATTTTATTTTATCTGATTACTTTAATAATATAAACTGTAATTAATGAAATGAATTTATAATATATATATATAATATATTTGTATCCTTAAATTTCCGACACAGTTGTAAAATATTGTATGGAATTAATAAATAATAATAACAATGATAGAAACCTTTGTAAGGAAACTTGTACCTACATATCCATGCAAAATACATAAAGGCTATGAACAACACATATACTTAGTAAAACATTTTTTTGTAGATATTTAATCAGAAAAAAAATCTGCTTCGAATGGTCCGCGTCTTGCAGCTAACCCTGATGTAGTCGGGACCACAGTGTGTGTTTCATTTTTTTTTATTGCAAAGGTGGCAAACGCAGTTGGATCACCTGATAGTAAGCGATTACCGCCGCCCATAGACATAAGATGCTGTGTTTTTATGGTGATCTGGAAAAGCACTAAGTACTCTTGTTTATGGACCGCAGATTGTGAAACCATTTTAGCTTAATTGTTTTCTTCTTCGTTTCTTTCTACTTAGATGTAATTTAGTTAATCAAAAATTTCGTAGTACTTCGACAAAGACCGCTTCAAAACCACCCGTCTTACAAAATTAACTACAAAATTACTTAGCTATAATAGTTTTCTTTTTAACTTCGTTATACATACGTATATACTACTGCCTGAATTTTTTCACATTTCAGAAAGCAACGTTTAGCTGGCAGAGGAGTAGACACATCACATTAACAAAAAATTGCACTTTAAAGCTTAATATTTCGAAAATGGATCCTTGAATCGAAAAATGGTTGCCGCAGTATTTTTGAAAGACCTATCCAACGACACCCCACATCTTGGGATAGTCGAGAAAAATTTTCACCCCCACTTCACGTAGGGGAGGTACCTTGAAAAAATAACGATTTTCAAGAGCTCTCTAGCACAATAGTCTCTGAGCTAAGTAGTGGACAGACAGACAGACAGACGGACATGGTGAAACTATAAGGGTTCGCTTCGGTTGACTACGTAACCTTAAAAAGGTATGCACATATCACTAGTGCTTTAACATGGTATTAATAACTAAATGATCGAGTTAATTAGGATCCACATAGTAGCGAAATAGGTATCCAACGAAAATAAAAACTCAATATTTAAACCTTTCATATATTAGAAATTCTCTGCCACTTGAAACTGAAAAAAACAAGAATTTTAAATTATTATAATATGTGTTTCATTCTATTTCACAAATATTGTAGAAGTTTTCTTTAAAAGCTTTATTAGGTCTTTATAAAAAAAAAACATAGTATTTATTTTGCTTTTATTGAAATTTAAAATGTATGCAAACTCCTTGATAATTTATAATGAAATACATTTTTTTCTTACCTAATTCGTAATCCATATCCATTTCTCATAGGTTTGTCGTGGATGACTACTTTTACCCAAGAAATAGAAGAGGGTTGAAACCGCTGAGTCAAAATATTTTGATTAGGCAGATATTAGGTATATGGTACCGTGCGAGGTACTTATAAGTTCAATACGTTAACCATAGCGTCCCCATTGCTGGGGCACGGGTCTCTTCCCGTTTCTGCTAAGGTTAGGCCATACGCCACATATTGGGGGCCACGTTCGAATTGCTGCAGATTGGAGGGATAGTGGCCAGACCCAGTGTCAGAAGTTTACACCATCTATAAGGCCTCTAACATGGTTTAACGACTGCTATTTACACCAACAGCAAAACAGTCGACATACATACCACTAGCAGTCAAACCCAACCAGGTTAGGACCTTGTCAGTACCCAGTTGCTCAGTACCCAACCGTTGACTTGTTTCATACTACTTGTAAGAATTTTGTACAATTCTGTTTTTTATTATTTAGGTAACTACTGTCTTGCTACACGCTTTGGTTCGCTGTAAGCGTGGCAGGCAATTGATTTTATAAAATAAAATAAAATAAAAAATAAAATTAATTGGTTATTTTGAAAAACATTGACGAAAAATGATCCAGCTTAGTGAAATTCATACACAAAGCACATAGGACATGAACTCTTAGACAGCAATAAGTATTATGTATGAGTCTTTCATGGTGAGGTGACATGTAATAAAATAATAGTAACTTACTTTTTACTGTTCATGCCGTACTTAGTCACCTCTTCCGGTGTGAAGTCAGCAAACTGATTAATTTGTAATGTTGGCCCATCTGGGTCACTATCTTCATTAATTTTGTTTATTTGCTTTAAGTTCTCTACGAAGGCTGAGAAATGCTGTTGCATGTCACCTTCTCCTTTGTACCGACGGTTGTAGAGTATGATGAATTGTTCGAATAGTTCTATAGCTTTTTTCAAATTATATTGCGGTTTTGGTTGAGGTGCCGTTACCGCTGATACCAAAAACAAAATAGTAGCCACATTTAGATATTTCATTTCGGAAAAAATACAGAAACAAGTCAAGACTTGAAATTTTTGTCGTAAATGTGGATTTTTTTTATCGTTAAGCATGTTTCCACTATGCAAAGCAAATTGAAAATAATTAATACTCAATTGACATTAATTAGAAATCAAACTTTAATTTTACTGATTGTTTTATTATGTTCTCGTCAATTAAGAATGAATATAATTTAAATTAATTAGCTACAGTGATTTGACAGGTAACGGTATGTAAAGATTTTATGGGTTGCCATTTTAGGCTTCTACCCTCTTTAACGACAAAAAACTATTGTTGATGATGAAAAAACACGTAACAAGCACATAACTTATTAATAAAACCCAATACAGTTAGAATTTCGCTAGATGAAATTTATAATAATAGTTATAATTTCCTTGAAGTTCATGGTAGTGTCAATAATTAGCAACCAATTTATTAACACCCCGCTTGCTTCATAACCATTCTATAACCAAGCAATCGAGTAATTCAGTTTGAAACGTCGATTACACGGGCATCAAAGCGGAACGCAATTTTGCGCTAGCGGCGGTCGCAAACCGTACTATTAGTCTGTACGATTTCGCCTGGAAATTCGACAAAGCACTCACGCCGACCGACGCTGCCCATTCATTTGGCCCCTCCATTAAAAGGGAGCTTTTAACTACAGCTAATTTATGCAGCGCACGGTTTGCTATGGCCAGGACAGATTACAGAGCGGTGCTGTCGCAGCCTACCTACCCGAATCGCGTTGTCGATTTTGACTAATCCGGGTTAGGCTGTTTCAAAAACAACAGTGCGTGGTATCAGCAGCTTTTTTTATAAATTTTTTTAAATGGCGGATGTGAACATACAAACATAGTCAATCCGACTATCAAAAATTGAACTCTCCATCTCTCCATACAAATTTAGTATGCAGGAATGAATATTTTTGTATGCAGAGTCCAAAAACTCACGATGTTTTGGTCTCTTTTAGTCCAAGACATACGATCTCCATCAAAGTGTCAAGTTAGTTTTTTTTTGCCATGAAAATACCCAACTAGCAAAGTTGTCATATAGGTATAGGTATAGGTTAGGGCGGGCTGTTTTCCGCAACCAGGCGACCATTGCGCCCATTTTGCGTGATAGGCCGGCATCACTGCCAGCCCAGCTCCTCCAAGAAGTCCAGTAGCGACCTGGGGTTGCTGACGACTTCCTGAAGTGACCTCGGTTCACCGAGGTGCGCGAACCTGTACGATGCTACCTCTCCGCATTCCAGCAGGATATGAGCAGCAGTTTCCTCAGCTTCCATGCATGCTCGGCACAGTGGGCTGTCTGTAACACCCAAGGTGAACAAGTGTTTGTTGTAAGGTCCATGTCCAGTGATAGCAGCAACAAGCTTGCGGAGCTGATTTCTCTCCAGTCTTAGAAGCTTTCTGGATAGGCCGGGATTTGATTCTGGTAAAACCAACCTTGTCTGACGGCAGGTCTCTAGGTTCGACCAGTATTCGTTGTGTCTGTTCCTAGTGCGTTGACGGAGTACTGATCTCGGCCAGTTTGATGGAAGTGGGATGATGGGTTCTGGCCCTACCGCCGCTTGTCCCGACCCCCTCCTGGCTAGCTCGTCCGCCCCGTCATTGCCGCGTGAGTTGCTGTGACCCTTAATCCATTGTAGAGTGATGTCACTGTGGTGACATAGCTCTGACAACTTACGGTGACACTCCAGTATGAGCCCCGACGTAATTGTGCTACTCTGCAGGGCTTGTAGTACTGCCCTGCTGTCGGAGAGGATACGAATCAGGTAGTCACGTACCTTCCTTGCAGCAATCTCATCCGCCGCCGTAATGATACCCATACATTCGGCTTGGAAGACCGTAGTGTGTTCTCCAAGGGGCTTGGCTATGAAGATGTTTAGGTCCTCGGAGAAGACGCTATATCCGGTGCCTGAGCCTGTTTTGGAGCCGTCGGTAAAGATCCGAAGCTCCTTCAGGTTCTGACTCTCCCATGGGTCCTCGTAGAGTTGTATATTGTATTTTTTGTCAAATACGTACTGTTTTGGGATCCTGTCCAGTGTAGCCATGAACAGTGGCTCCTCAGTGGTAATTTCGTTAAGAAGCTCCGCGTGGGGAGTTCTGTCCGTACTCCAGAGTGAAAGTAGCCTCAGGCGTGCGGCCGCAGTGGCTGCTTCTTGTTCAATATAGAGATGCAGAGGGGGCAGGTCCATGATGGTTTCCAGGGCAGCAGTTGGAGTTGTCCGCATGCACCCCGTCACCGCCATGCAAGCCATCCTTTGAAATCTTTGCAGTTTACTTACGACGGTTGTTTGTCTGGTTCTTGACCACCAGACAACCGCGCCATAACATATCATCGGCCTTATTACCGCTGTGTAGAGCCATAGCATGATTTTCGGGGAGAGACCCCACTTTCTACCTACCATTCTACGGCACTGCCACAGGGCAATAGTTGCTCTTTCTATTTTGTTGTCTAAGTGGTGACTCCAGTTCAGTTTGTTATCCAGTGTCACGCCCAAGTACTTAACTTTAGTGGACAGACAGAGTTCAGTGTTGAAGAGCTTAGGTAGTTGGTAATTAAATATTAGAGGTTGGTAAGTTGTCATATAATATCGAGACTAAATAACGTTTGGTTTTAAAAAGGTTTTACCTAGTGGTATCTCGGATGTCAAAGAATTGTGTTATAGTATTTTATACGAAAGTTTAGCCGTATAATACTTGGAGGTATTTATGACATTAACAAGACGTCTACACAACTAATTTGCTTTTAATACAACCATATTGAGACCTTTACACGATTTTAAACCGAATAATTTGCGCCCTTTTTGCGTTATTTAAACGTTAATACAACTTGGGTACTTCCTTAGTCCTTCGTAGTTCACTCCCGCTCGCATAAAAAAAAGAATGACAAAACAAAAGAAAAATTAAGAATCAACTCAATAAAAATCGCGTTTGATTTTTGTTAACATTTTGGTTTAATTTAATCAACACGAAATAATTGTTTAGTAGCCAATACTCTTTTTTCACTGATCTATCTATTCGACGCTGTATTTGTGACAAGACGCTGGCCATAAATTTTAATTAAGTTTGGAGTTTTCTTGAAAATATGTTGTTTCGTTTCTAAGCTTGGGGCCATTTAATAATTGGTAATTTAATAAATAAACTCTGAGATATAATTTAAAAAAATAAAGCGAAGTTTCAAACACTTGTGGTTATAGAAAAATATAAAGAAAAACACCAATTAGTCACCAACAATTATTAGTCAAAATGTTTACACAGGGTACACTAAAATATTATGATAACATAATTATACCTTCTCAATGTTTTTCAAGAAGAGACCTGCAAAGAAATATATAAAAATATTCTAACCATACAGTAACCCTGTATGGTTAGAATCACAATATAAGGACATTATACAGTATGGACACTCTCTGCCGCTCTCTGAATGCTACGTCAAGAGATTGGCACAAACCAAAGCACTATATTAACCAAAGACAATTTTATTATTTTAAGGAAAGAGCTTAAGGCTTCAAAGACTATACAGCCTTTTCTGGTGTATACAGCCTTCACTTTATTTGTAAAAGTCTAGCGAACAATAAAGGACAATGAGGGCTAATTAAATCTCGATTCAACCCTAGTACATCTCGCACACATTTACATGTGTACAAACATGAATGTCTATGTAGTAAACAACAATGACGCGGTATGAAGTGTCCGGGGTGTGGGTTAGAATATTACGATAATTTTACTTTCAATATTTTTGAGAGGTAAAGTACCCGATATGAAGTTCCTACTACTTGGAATTCTTAATAATAATAATAATTCTTATAATGACCGTATCGTGTTTGCGAAGAAACAAGAAACTTTGGGCACAAAAGTAACATCCACCTGCACATTTTTTCAAATAGAACTATAGATATGTATATTAGGTGCTTACCTATGAAATTGTCGTTTCAGTTTTGAAAGTTCAACATAATAATATTCCCCCAAAAATTAATTTACTTCCATTAAATTATAATTATATCATTTTCTAACTATATTCAAGGTCTTTCATGAATTAGTGATGTCATGTCTCTCATGTAAAAACTGACTGAGTAGGGTTCCATTAAATACTGTATTGGCGTTTTCTTAGAGGTCAATTGGGTAAATTTTTTCTACCAAAAAAAATCTAAATTATCTGAAAATTGAGAAATATTATGCGCAATATGTTCAAAAATACATATGGTAACGAAGAATACACTGGTGTAAGTGTAGCCTTCAAAAATCAAAAATAAAAAAAAAATTATGAAAAAAATGGCGATTTTTAGTGACGAAAAAATCCATTTTCATAGCTTCTACACCACTGTGCTCTCAAAATATTCAGACAACGTGCATTTAGCAAGCATTGTTTTGGCCGCTAGTAAAACTCCTTTTTATGTACTTCAAAGTGGACTGTATTAATTTAAATAAAGAGCTTTACATTTTCGGTTCTGAGAGCGATGGACGCCATCTTAACTCTAACAGACAATGCTGCCACAATTACACAAAAATAAAAATCTTATGTACGTATTGTACATAGTCCCAAACCACAAAATAAAAAAGAAATCCTCTTCTAAAGTAAAACTCATGCTTAATATTGTAAAAAGTAACTTATACATATAACAGTTCAGTTAAACTAAATTGAAATCTTCAATTTAAAAATGTAACACAAAACAAACTTGTGTTAAGAAACTTGTGGTAGGTAAGAAACATTTTAACATTAATGTTAAGATATATTTAGTATTTTTTTTGCAAAATACTTTAAATTGTTACATGAAGACATTATACATAAAACAAACAATGATAACAATATTAATCAATGGGAAGAACACACACTTTGTGAATACTAGTTCTTACAATAGAGCCTTTGCTCGTACATATGGAAAGTGCTCTCACTTTGCCATCAGCCCCGGGAAACAATTCAACAACTCTGGCCATGGGCCATTGCATTGGGCTTACATTGTCTTCCTTTAGTAACACTAAAGTTCCTACTTTTACATTTTGAATATCAGTGTACCATTTAGGTCGGTTTTGTAATTGAACAAGGTACTGTTTGTGCCATTGTTTCCAGAAGTTTTGAACCATCTGGGTACACTGTTGCCAGAACTTTAAACGATTTACAGGTAATAAAGTATAATCACCCTCAGGATAACAAGTCAATGGGGCACCAGTCAAGAAGTGACCTGGTGTCAAATATGGCATTTCATGCGAGTCAGTTGCTGGCAAGGCTGTTATGGGGCGAGAGTTTAATATGCCCTCTATTTGAATGACAACCGTATTTAACTGTTCAAAAGTCAGTACAGTATTGCCGACAACCCTCTTCAAATGGTGTTTACAGCTTTTAATCCCCGCCTCCCAAAGACCACCGAATACTGGAGAGTAGCTGGGTATAAATTTAAATGTTATGCCCAAATCGGCAGCG
Source organism: Coleophora deauratella (assembly GCA_958295455.1). Taxonomy (NCBI): domain Eukaryota; kingdom Metazoa; phylum Arthropoda; class Insecta; order Lepidoptera; family Coleophoridae; genus Coleophora; species Coleophora deauratella. The sequence goes on along the minus strand of OY282397.1, from coordinate 6,470,455 downwards.
AAGCTTTCTACTGCATTTCTGTGGTCTGTGGCAGACTGCAGATCATACAATGACCTTAACTTATTATCGGCACCTTTAAATGTGCTTGCATTATCACAATAAATTATCAATGGTTTATTTCTACGAGAAATAAATCTTTTAAGAGCATTTAGAAACGCATCTGTCGTAAGGTCTGATACTAACTCGATATGTATCGCCTTTGTTATAAAACACACAAACAATGCAATATATGCCTTATAAATAATGGGCTTCCTTACTCTAAGCATTTTTACATTAAATGGCCCGCCATAATCAATTCCAACTTTTTCAAAAACTCTGGACGGATTTACCCTGTCAGACGGTAGCGAACCCATTAATTGTTCTGCATTTTTAGCTTTCAATTTAAAACAAATTATACATTTGTGTAATACATGCTTAACTTCTCTGATACCATTAACAATATGATACATTTGACAAAGATTAGTCAGTACTAATTTGGGTCCAGCATGCAAAAGTTTTCTATGCTCCTTTTCAATGAGATAGTGCACAATTTTAGAGCCTTTAGGCAAAATTATAGGATGTTTTATAGAATAAGAAACATTTGCATGTTGCAGCCGGCCTCCTACTCGGAGAATATTCATACCATCTAGGAATGGACTTAACGCCTTGAGATTGGATTTTATAGGACTATTACACTGTAATGCCTGAATGTCTTCACTGAAGAATTTATTTTGTTCACATCTTAATATGATTTTTAAAGAATGATCCAGTTCTTGAGGCGTCAAGTTCCCTGATTGCCTATCTTTTTTACATTTAATTTTACAATTGTTTACAAATCTATACATGTAGGCTATTATTCTTTTCATTTTATCAATGTCTGAAATGTCATTAAATATTGACAATTGCTCATTTACTGTTGTAACATGTGATAATTTTAACTCAGGGATATCTCCTGGCATTTCAAAATCTTTATCTTTAGGTTGATAGTCTACCTGCTGTAAAAAGGTTGGCCCATGCCACCACAGCTTGTGCTCCTGCAATAGGTGCGGCTCTACTCCACGGGAGAGGCAGTCGGCAGGGTTCTCAGATGTATTAACATAATGCCAAGAAAAATCCTTGGTCAGCTCATTTATACATTTTACTCTATTTGCTACATACACAGTGAGCTTCATAGGATTAGTTTTTAGCCAAGCAAGTACGACTTGCGAGTCAACATACAGATGTACATTTGTGTCAAAACGCGTTCTCATAGTGTCATAGACTTTGTTGATTAACTTAGCCAATAGCAAGGCGCTATTTAATTCTAAACGAGGCGTAGACAATTTTTTTACAGGATTGACACGCGATTTAGAGCACAGCAGATTTACTGAAACTTCATCATTGGAATTAACAATTCTTAAGTACAAGCAACATCCATACGCCTTATTCGAAGCGTCAGCAAATCCTACAATAGTCAAAGACTTTGCCTGATGTGTATCTATACATCGGTTTACAATAATTTCAGACATTTTACACAGACTGTTTAAATATTTCTGGAATTCTTTATTAATTTGAATTGGCAAAATAGTATCCCAATTTACATCAGCTAACCATGTTTGCTGCATTATGAGTTTTGCAATGACCACTAAGGGACCTACAAGACCCAGAGGGTCAAATATCCTGCTTATAAAAGCCAATACACTACGTTTTGTATATGAATCTTTAATTTCTTGTGGAGGAGCACTTATTACAAGAGTGTCCCTATCCAAATTACATTTTATACCTAATGTTCTTACATAAGAATCTTCATTATCAGATAAGTGAACATCACTACCTTTTTGTTGACAATCGGTGGGTATATTTTTTAACAAACTTTTATCATTAGCACACCATTTATGCAATTCAAACCCCCCTAGATTTAGCAATTCAATCAACTGGTCACGAGCTTTTATTAATTGACACATGTCATTATTTAAAATATTAGCATCATCGATGTAGGTATTATCACGCAGGACCTCAGCAGCTAATGGGAAACGTTCCCTATACCTTCTCACTAATTCCTCTAAACAGCGAGTTGCGAGAAAAGACGAGCTCTTTAGACCATACGTCACAGTTTGAAGTTGAAGACACTGAATGTCAGCATCTGGAGATGGTCTCCATAAAATGTTTTGTAATGGACAGTGTGATGGCGCCACCTTAACTTGACGGTACATCTTTTTTATATCACAATTAATTACATATCTGTATAACCTATACAGCAACAGAATATTAAACAGATCATTTTGCACAACAGGCCCATTTAATAAGACATCATTCAACGATATTTTTGCCAAAGATTGCATTGAGCCGTCAAAGACTACTCTTAATTTTGTGGTCGCACTATTTTCATTGAAAACAGGGTGATGAGCTAAAAAGAACAGAGCTTGTTTATCCAAATCATATTCAGAAATATCAATATATGTAGCATGGCCTAACTCTATATACTCTTTTATGAAGGCATTATATTTTTGATACAGAGAGTCATCTTTAGTGAATCTGATTTCCAAGTTTCGGAATCGTTTTAATGCACATGACAGGGAATCTCCTAAATGCAAGCTATCAATATCTTGTTTGAGAGGAAGTTGAACTTCAAACCTACCATCTTTTAAAATGACTGACTCTTGAAATATTTTTTCAGCTAATTCCTGTTCAGAGTTGGCCTCAGTATAAATTTCAGGAACTTTTTCAGTCTCCCAGAACTGTGACAAAGTGTTTTCTAATTTACTTTCAAAATCAAGGTCATTTACCTGAGAATTTAGTTTTAAGTTTTCCTTACTAGTACACAGGTTAGCCGCAGCTAGGTATGAAGCAGGGGTGGAGATGCCCGAAGACACTTTCCCCGCTGCAACATAGCCAAAGCTGGTGTTTTGTAGGTATAGCTCCCCAGGTATTACAGGTAGCTGTTCACGTTGGAGGATCTGGAAGAAGATGTCACAGCCTAGGAGAATACTAATTTTGTCACAGACATAAAGGTCTTCATCTGCCAACTTGACATACGGCTTTACATTTTCGGTTCTGAGAGCGATGGACGCCATCTTAACTCTAACAGACAATGCTGCCACAATTACACAAAAATAAAAATCTTATGTACGTATTGTACAAGCATTATTTTATTTCTAAATGTCCAATGGTACTTTGGAAATAGTTACTTGTTTTAAAACCTTAATTATTTAATATTAATTTTTTCTTTGAATTTTTTTAACTAATCGACAATTTCATAGGTAAGCACCTAATATTTTATAGTATTTAAGTAATTTATTGTATATGTTTTTATATATGTACCTATGTAGGTACATGTACTATTTCACTAAGTTGCCTGAAAATAAACGTTATACCTAATTAGAATGTAATATTGTAGTGACGCGAATAATATGGTTTTAAATAGAGTATTTGTACAACAAATATAAACACGGGAACAAAGAGCTAGAAGTGCACAACCAGTAGCAGCTATACGTAACTGACAGTTTACTTTAAACATTCTATCTATCTATCTATCTATCAGCCGAAAGACATCCACTGCTGGACAAAGGCCTCCCCCAAGGATTTCCACACCGGTCCTGTGCGGCTCGCATCCAGCGGCTTCCTGCAACAGTTACCAGGTCGTCGGTCCACCGAGTCGGGGGCCTGCCCACACTGCGCCTTTAAACATTCATAAAAAGAAATTTCATCTGAAAATATGTACGAGGTATAATATTTTAATAGCTACTTGATACAATATACTTACTACTTGTCACAGAGCTAACCCGCTGAGATCGAGTTTAAAAACATTTTTTTTTTTGTTTAATGGATTATCGATAAATCTATACCTACGCTTTAAATACATAAATTAAAATAAAGAAAAGGAATATTTAAGAATTACCGACAAAAGATTACACACGAGTGTATATGAGGTACTTTATATGTACACTTTATTGCACACAAGGAGAATTGAGTTGCATTTGTCATATCGCAAAGCACACGCGATAGAACCCTTAACTTTTCCTTGCTTGATTTGTGTTCTTGAAATCCACTGAGCGCTGTCGGGGTTATTGGATATATGTCATAAGTCATATAAGATTTCGCATATCGACTTTATAATGTACTGCAAGATCGTGCTTTCGCATATAAAATGCGCACGATTTATCGTTTATTCTTTATTATATACTTGGTATGTATAGCCATGAACTGGTGTTAAGTACATTATTTTTTTAATGATGAGCTTGAGTGAAGGAGTAATTTGGATAATAATTATAATATGAAAAGTAAGGTTTAATAAAAATAGTAATGTTAAATAAAAATGCACTTATTCATCGTGTTGTTTATTATTTAAAAATATACCTAATAATAATGTTAAAGCTTAGCTAGTCTTATCCTTAAACCCTTTTATCTCCCACGTATAATGACTTAATGAACTTCTTAACTTAATTTTTGTTTTCAAAAGTTGTATTGAGTCTTTACTTTGATTAAAACTGTCATCACAAGGACGTAATGCCGTACAGAGACGTAAAGGAGAAAGCTTTGAATAGGAATGTTTAGTGTGAGCTACACTAAGAGTCCAGAGAAATTAGAGGAGAGAAGAGAAGAAGAAGTCATTATAAAGAAGTTATTTATTGTGTTTCAGTCGGCAACGCGCGTCCCGATTTACCATACCTAGTTACCTGAAAATAAATAAAGCACGTAAAGTCATTAAATTGTTTTTTTTTTTACAATTGGTAAGCCTTGGCCCCTTACCCGATGGTAAATGATGATAATACCGAAAGACAGAAGCGGGCTTACCAAGATTTGTGCAATGTGGAACTGGAATCTTATCTCCGTGCTGGAACACACCTGTGCCCTTAACATTTATGGTTTGGCGGCAAATCTTAAATTATCTAAGAATGTATAGCTAGGCAGGTTGGCTCAGAAAATGCATTGCTACCAACCAAACCGAGTTCTATGAGTATAAAGTTTGACCCCGCCGGGAATCGAATCGAAACCTTTTCATGTTATGTAGGTATACTACTAAAGTTTTATTTGAGTACTTGTTTGAAAAACCTTACCTAGTAAATGCTGCTCTTTCCATATTAAAAATATAAACACCATTTTCTATTTCTTCTGCCAATGAGTGTACACTTTGCGCTTATCTTTTTCGGTTTTCATTTTGTTCCTAAGTACAAAAAAAAACACAAATAGCTAAGTAACAAGTTTAAAAACTGAAACACAAATAATTGGAAAAAAAATTTGGACTTTTCATACAAATTGATCAGCTTTTAAGCCAATTTTGTATGGAAAGTCCATTTTTTTTTGTAATTTCAGCAAAATTGTAGAAAAATGTATATTAGCTTATCATCATGTAAGTAAACGTGTTTGATATAACATCCTTTTCTACTTGGAGATGCCTTCTCTCCGGTACACGTTAATGGGCTGATTAAACTTTTTCCATAATTTACAGTATGCATTGATAGACTGCTCAATACAGGTCCATCGGGGCCTCCACTGACTATGGTTACGATCCTGCCTGACTGTTATTTACACGCAGCCGCACGCATACACGCACGCAGAGTCACGATCCGATACGTCATGACGCTTCAGTAGCCCACAGCGTCCTCACTACTGGCGCAGAGGTCTCTTTCCAGACCTCGCGGATATTGAGACTCATTTATTTTAAGAAACACAAGAAGATTGAGATTTTAAGCGATACATGGTGAAACTTTTTGGTAAGTCATAGTCCCTAGCAATCTTTTTTTTTTACAGTCAGATGACATCGACATGCTTGCGTACAATAAAGTTTGAGCGGTGGAGCGAGGTGCAAGTTTGTGCTTGCTTACTTCACTATTGTGGGTTTTGGTCTCCAAATTAAGCCATTATCTTCTGTTTTGTACTAAGTACTTCACTTTAATCAGTTTCTACAGGGTCCACTTAGAAAGAACCACTTGCTTTTGAATTGAAAACTTATTTAAACGAAACTGCACCGTCACTCTCGCTTACAATATCCTTAACAGAGTTTGTTTTGTTTTTAAGCAAGAAAACTTTAATACTCACTGTTCTTGGGTCTGAGTCTGAGAGTCTGGTTTTGGGTGAGACACAATAATGAAATCATTTAATTCGTCCGACGTATAACCGGTAAATTTGTTAATGACAAATGTAGGTACCAGAAAAATAGTCATTGAGCCAATTTAAATGTTTTATGTTCTCTTTAAATTGTTGAAAAGCTTCTTGTTTTTGTTCTTCGGTTTCATAAACTACAAAATATCTTTTAATATAGTCCTCAAAAAGTTCAGTGGCTTCTTCTAAATTATACATTTTTTTTGGTTGGCTACGGTTACGTCATGATGACGCGTCAGTAGCCCACAGCGTCCTCACTACTGGCGCAGAGGTCTCTTTCCAGACCTCGCGGATATTGAGACTCATTTATTTTAAGAAACACAAAAAGATTGAGATTTTAAGCGATACATAGTGAAACTTTTTGGTAAGTCATAGTCACTAGCAATCTTTTTTTTTACAGTCAGATGACATCGACATGCTTACCTACAATAAAGTTTTAGCGGTGGAGCGAGGTGCAAGTTTGTGCTTGCTTACTTCACTACTGAGGTTTTTGGTGTCCAAATCAAGCCATTATCTTCTGTTTTGTACTACTTCACTTTAATTAGTTTCTACAGGGTCCACTTAGAAAGAACCACTTGCTTTTAAATTGAAAACTTATTTAAACGAAACTGCACCGTCACTCTCGCTTACAATATCCTTAACAGAGTTTGTTTTGTTTTTAAGCAAGAAAACTTTAATACTCACTGTTCTTGGGTCTGAGTCTGAGAGTCTGGTTTTGGGTGAGACACAATAATGAAATCATTTAATTCGTCCGACGTATAACCGGTAAATTTGTTAATGACAAATGTACCAGAAAAATAGTCATTGAGCCAATTTAAATGTTTTATGTTCTCTTTAAATTGTTGAAAAGCTTCTTGTTTTTGTTCTTCGGTTTCATAAACTAGAAAATATCTTTTAATATAGTCCTCAAAAAGTTCGGTGGCTTCTTCTAAATTATAATTTTTTTTTGGTTGGCTAAAAGAGAATACAGAGTTTTTTTTTATTTTTACTAAACCATACATAAGTTGGGTGGGTTTGTGAATGAAGGTCACGGAAAGCCACTGGATGAGGACATGTAAAACTGATCATTGCTGAGGTCTTTGGTGGGAGGACTTGTTTAGCAGTGGAGTTCATTTGATTGTATTGTGGGCAAGGTTTGGTAAGCTCACTCAAAACAAGAAACATCCATATCTTAAAATGCGATTCTGAGTTTAATCACATACTTGTAAAGCATAGGGTTTCATTAGTTACAGTCTTCATATTTGGTAAACTACCAAACCCAGCTTGTATACTCGAAATAAATTCCCACGCTAAGAATTCAATTTCCACCTGGTGTTAAAATAGAATCCGAAACCGAAGTCCGATTTACATAATTTCGAATAGATTCTGTGCGAAAAAAATTATTTCGATACATTATAAACCCGAACAGTAGTAGTATCGAATGAACCTTGCAGCGAAACATGATGCATCGATGGACTTTTCTCCGAAAATATTGACCAGCGAACAAGACTGTCCGATTACTAAAGCACGAAAAAAAGTAGCACCGAATCAACTTTGCAGCGAAATAATATAATAAATAGTTACCTATTATATGATATCTAAAATGGAAGGAATCACGCTCAAGATATATATTCACGTTTACATAATTATATATATATTTTAGATAAAAAAAAAATTACTAGAGGTGATTAAGTGATGATTCCAAAAATAGAAGCGGGCTCACCAAGAGATTTCCCAACGCAATAGGGCACTGGCTATCTTATTTTCATACCGAAAACATAATTGAAAATGTCAATGTCACGAAAATCATTAACCGATTAAGGCAAAACTTATCTGCCCTCATAAGAAAAAGCCGCAAAGTTATAGTAACTCCATATACAGGATGTAACAAAATTGGTATAGGACCCGTTAACTAGGGATACTACTCATCATACTGAACAACTTTTGTTCCACGACTTTGCTCCAATCGCAAAAAAAAATTCGGACCCTCCATACAAATTGATTATCTGTTTTGCCATTTTTGTATAGAGAGTCCAAAAATTTTTTTGCGATTTGCGCAAAGTTGTAGAACAAAAGTTGTTCAGTACGATGAGTAGAATTCCCAGTTAACACAGTTAAATTTTGTTACAATACAGGATTTTACTTTACAGTCCTCTTTCTTATGAGGACATAGATGGTAGCTAGTCAATAAGTTTACTTACGTTCCTGAAAGGTCTGGCAGCGGTGCAGATGGAGGTAATTTCTTTTTTGGATGGATGCTGTGTCCCATCAGAAAATAATCGTTAAGAAACAAAATTACTGTATGTTTACTCGAAAGAACATGGTAATATTTTTATCCAGCAGCCGTTAAATTAGCTTCAACGAAACATATGAAAAATCGAAAAACTTTGAATGGTTAGCAAATAAGAAATTAACAAATTGACTATGGTTTCCTTGGGGAAGGAAAGTTGTTTGTACAGTTATATTAACAACCCATTACGTCCCCACTCTAGGGGCACGGGTCTCTTCCCATAACTCGGGAAGGTATAGGCCATACTCCACACACGGGGGCCAAGTCCGGATTGGTTTGTACGTGTCTTGAGTAAAATTAAAGTAAGTAAGTAGAAACCCAGTTTAAAGTTGCCGTCTAAAGCCAAAATGGTTTCATTTCATTTTTCTGTTTTAGGTATCCATTGAGTATTATACGATTACGACAGCTAGATACTAAGAACTGGAATAGGAATTCAATTATTTAATAAATAGGTACCTACTACAAATAAAACTTGTGACTCCTCTGGTGTTGCGGGTGTCTATGGGCGGCGGTAATCGCTTACTATCAGGTGATTCGTCTGTTCGTTTTTCACCTATCAGGTAAAAAAAAAAAACATTTTTTAATAATAATAAACCTTGTGTCACGAAACGAATTTACAAAAGGTTCTTACGTGAGTGATTCGCTATTTTGAAAAGGTATATAATAGGGGGTAACATTATGTACCAACCAATGGCAGTAGCTCAACGAATAAATGGTACCTTTCCACTACCTCTACGTATTACTACCTGACTGGCCAAGCGCAGGTGATGTTTTTCTAGTGTATGGTAAATGCATGTCTGTTTTGATGACTTCTGGGGTGAGAGATATTGTTACACACGTCTTGAGTCCCAGAATGAAATATTATACACTAGCTTCTGCCCGCGACTTCGTCCGCGTGAACTTCAGAATTGTCATTTACCGGGATAACAAGTACCCTATGTATTTATCCAGGTTATAAACTATCTGTGTGTCAAATTTTATCCAAATCCGTTCGTCCGTTTTTTAACTGACGAAAAAACGGAGGAGGTTCTCCAATCGACGTGTATATATATATATTTGCGTGATTGAGCAATAAACACACACATACACATACATCCTTTTATTTACATCTGTAGTATTAATATTAGTGGGATATTTATGTGTAATCGGGCATTTACTCAGTTAATTATAATAATATATGATGTTCGACTTACTTTTTTACTTTTCTTTTATTGTTCCTTTCTTTTCTCGTCAAAAAGGCAAGTTTGGTAATCTCGAAGGGAGCTATAAAGTTTTCATTGAGTTCATTAATAAGCTGCACATTTTCTTTAAAGATTTCAAAACGCTCTTTCTTCTTTTCTTCGTTTTCAATAGATACCGATAGTGATTTGTCGTCATTTAAAAATTCTTCATATATTTTTTCGAATTCGCTTGTGATGTATTTAGGTTTTCTGGAAATAAATAAGTATTTTAAATAGAAAAATAAGGGATAGAGCTCTCATAGAAGAAGAGCTCTGTATTGATAAATCCGGCTTATATTTTTATTTGCACTAATTAGCAGATATGAATATTATGATATATATCATTAGTTTACAAGATTTAGGCGCCAATTTTATATTTATCTTTTATGCAATAAATACAACAAATTTATTTACGCTTGCGGCTCGGATCCTACGCATCCTTAACGACAGTCATATAAACAAAATGCACGCTTGCGCGGGCAAAACTAAACAGGGTGTAAAAAGACCCCATACTGAATTCGCAACAAAATATTTGGAGTTTTTAAGCATAGTAAAATAAGAATAGAAGTTTTGTTGAAAGAGTCCAAAGTTTTTTTGGGGTCTTTCTTACAAATTGATCATCTGTTTTGTAATTTTATGCCATTTTTGTATGGAGAGTCCAAAAATTTTTTTGCGATTTGAACAAAGTTGTAGAACAAAAGTTGTGCAGTACGATGAGTAGAATCCCCAGTTAACGGGTCCTACACCAATTTTGTTACCTCTGTATATCCTGTTGGTTAATCATTTGTTACTTACTTGTAGTATAGTCGCGGTGGTGCCAAAACCACGCCTTTATTTGACGATTTAAGCTTTTCTACATTTTTCAGATCAGGAAATTTTGTATCGATATATTTACCGAACTCTTCATGCGTGAAGTCATACGTCTCGTCGATGAATAGTCGGGGAGCTGTTTATGCATTCGAGGGAAAACAATTAATTTGTAAATAAAAAATATCGTTTAAAGTTTATTTAAAGTTGAATAAGGTGAATTTTTACAGAATATATTACAGCAACACTTTTAGGTGAGCATTCTCATTGTCCCAATAATAATAACAATGTTGTAAATAAACGTGGCTAGTTACAATATTCATGGTATATGGTAGGTTGCTTTGACAGTAAATTGACATAATGGGATATGTGATTTTTCTAATTAAGATCCTTAATCAAGCATATTTAAAAATACATATGTAGGTACTATGTTTTTAGTTTATATATATATTTTTAATAATAATAATGTTTATTTCATCTCATTCACAAATGTACAAAATTGCAGTTTAAAATAAAGTAATATAGCAAAGTTGAATAGCAGAGTGTTTTTTTTGTATGTGTATGTGTATGGTGAAAGAGAAACAGCGATAGGCAATGCCTGTCCTGTAAGTAACCAAATAGGTCCGAGTTTATCTAATGCAAAATGATGCGAGATGTCAACTTTTGAGAAGTTATGCATGGTTATGGTTCCTTATTATCTAAGTATCGAAACTGCTTGTGGATTTTGAAATGTGTATGTAGGTGAGTGCGTGTGTGTGCATGTGTGTGTGTGTGCATGTGTGTGTGTGAGAGCGTGTGTATGTGTGTGTATCTGTGTGTGTGTGTTTGTGTGTGAGCTGCTAGGTGATCCTTCTTAAAATTTGTTTAATTTAATTTTTGCGCTTTGTTTTTTTTTAATTAATTTGTTTGTTATACATATGTATATCGGCTGATGATGATGTATATTTTTGCTATTTTCTGGAACATTAAAACTTAAAACTGATTCGTAATTTTACAATATTTTTTTTAAATCTACAAGCAAATACAAATTTTCTTTGTTTTATTGCAAAAAGCCTAAGTAACCGGTGTCAGTTCCTGAAATACCTTTTATCTTTATCTTTTTTTCCTACCTTAAAAAATCTAACTTTCATTTAACGCTTATAATACATCATATTCTGAGTTGCGCAGCCTGATAGGACGCACCTCTGTTTCGTTCTTTATGTTTTGGATAACGCCTACTTCATTATTAACCGTACTTACAAGACCAATATTCATTAAAATGGTTTAAACGTTCTAAGCGCTTCCTGAAACATTGAAAACGCATATTTTTTTCTTTATCATCTTTGTAGTCCCTCTTGTATATTTTTATAAATTTCTCAAACAGATGAGGAAATTCTTCTGGACTATAAAATATTCTATGAACAAGCCTAAAACAAACAATTTCGCTCAGTTACTTATAAAAAAAATATCTCACAAGTACGAGTCAGACTCGCGCACCGAGGGTTCCGTACAAACTTGTAGGTGTAACTGCACATAAGTTTACAATCGCAAAAAAAATCATGTAATTAGAAATTTACAGTTTTTTGGAATTTCCCTTTCCTATTTCTCTTTTACTTATGAATAATAATATAATATTTCTTGTCAAATTTCATGAGTATAGGTCAGCGGGAAGTACCCTACAGGTTTTTATACCCTTGCGAGTGTCAAAATATGCGGCATAAACGGCTGTATCTTTTGATTGCGTTCACTTAGAATTTTGATTTTTTCACTGTTTCAAAAGATTTCAGATTTGAGTATTTGAAATTAATTTCAACTTGATACCTCTACGCGTTCCTAAGAAAAAGCATTTTGACAGACAGACAGACAGACGGACAACGAAGTGATCCTATATGGGTTCCTTTTTTCGTTTTGAGGTACGGAACCCTAAAAATCAATCAATCAGACATCGTATTAAATACTCATGGTAAGCAGCTTGGCGAAAACTATTAAGTATAAAATGATACTTTATGATATATTTTTTTTATCTCAGTGATAATACACGGTGTCTTTCAGAAGTAGCTTAACAGAACATCTGGGTAAGTCGACCAATTACATGGTCAACTTACCACACAAATCTGTGATGTATGTTAGTTTATACGGGGTTATTTTTGTATCCCTACCAAAATTTCACTGTAGCTTTAACTCATGAAACTGTGCAACTTTCCCCAATAACCAATGGTCAATTCGCAAAATAATTTTGGGCATCTCCATACAAAGCAGCCGATCACGTGATCAAATTAGTATGAAAGGTCCAAAAATTTTTTTGCGAATTGACCATTTATTCTTGGGAAAAGTTGTTCATTTTCATGAATAGAACCCACTGTGAAGTTTTGGTGGAGAGTCGAAAAATTACCCTGTTTGTCGTGACCAGATTAAAGGCATTGGCCAAATCATGAAATGACTGATTATATCATCGAAACGACTAATGGGAACCAGACTGACAGGGAACCTGTACTATGGGAACCAGACTGGTTCCCATAGTACAGGGAACCCTAGTTTCGGGCCAGATGACCGTTTGAGATTTTGTTCCGGATAACCTGTACCGTATAAATAAAGCCTGTTTTATTGGAGCTCTTCGATGATATAATCAGTCATTTCATGACTGATATACAAACACACATACTTTTAAATATATACATATATAGATATAATACACCCAGACACAGAGCAAACAAATCTGCTCATCACAGAAATGTTTGCCCTGGGCCCACAAACCCACGACTCTCGTATCAGTAGTCAGGAGCACTACTTAACCACTGAGCCACCGAGTTAGTCTATGACCAGTTATTTCATGAATTGGCCAATTCTACGATCTGGACGCGACATATTATAAAACCAGAAAAACATTTAGTGAATACTAGTGAATACTCGGTGTATAATGTATTATAAATAGTCTTACCATATGGATTCGTTGACTTCCTTATTAAAATGTCTAAATATTTCTATATCTTTTTTAGTTAAATCACTAAATTCGTCAATCACTAATTGCAATTCATATATTATATTATAATCATTGAGGAATTGCAATTCCTGTTTAAAAGCCTCATAATGGTCTTCTCTGTCCTTTTCATTTAAATAGGTTTTATTATATTTCTTGACAAAGTCATCAAAAAGTTTTGGAGCATTATTTACATCGTATTTAATTTTTTTTAATACGTCATCATCGCTTGCGATAAATCCATGTAAACTTAAGATAAGTATAACACTTGAGTACTTTATGAAAAATAGATATAATTGTTCCATATTGCTCCTGCTCCGAGACCTATCAGCAGGAGCATAGTAACAGAAAACAGTGTAATACGTAGAGTTATTTCACAGTCGATGAAATTTATAGCTTTTGCAGCTAACAAGCGTGAAGTTACACGAGTACTAATCTTGTCAATTTTACTGTGTAACATCTACATCTACATGAAAATATCGGTCTTTTACTTATCTTGTGGCACAATTTAAACATGCAATCACAAGGGATACAGGTCGCGTCAAACTTTAAGATCGCTGAAGGGTACTGAGTGGGGGAAGTGTGCGTTCACTTGGAATCCTCATGCTCGAATTTTGATATTCTGATTATGCCAATATTTATTGTCTAATAGTGCCCAAAGGAAAAAAATGTGAGGCTGCTAGCGGTATGTTTCGCTGGCAGCCTCATCTCTGTACCAAGGAACTACTTCGAAATTCGAGCATGAGGATTCTAAGTGAACGCACACTTCCCCCACTCAGTACCCTTCAGCGATCTTAAAGTTTGACGGGACCTGTACAGATGTATATAATAATCAAGTACGAGCGCGAGTGATTCTAAGTGCAAGCATGACAGGATTGACAGGGGCAGTATTTGTTCAGCTAAACCCATGATTTAAATTGAGAAAAATACAGCGTGTCCAGCAATATTGTAGTTTAATGCGGGACACACTGTGTTTTTCTGAATTTTCACCTTTTTTTTTTACCTGAACAACTACCCCTTTTCTGCTCCAGTGTGATTAGTTAACATCTACATTGAAAACCTACCTATTTTTAATTTTTTATGACATCCTGGATATTTTATTTACTGCACAGCATTTAACTCTGATAATGTTCATGTCGCTTTATAAATACAATAAGTGGAAATACAATGAGGTACAGTCAAGCGCGAAGCATCTGTCGGGACGCAAACGTTTTGCGGTGAAATTAAATGCCAACGTCATAATATAGCTATAACGAGATCTCAGATCACTACATTTATTCTAAGCAACTGGTGACGTAAAACGACTTTTATTCAATTAGTGACTTTCTTTGTAAATATTTGTTATTTTTAGAATAATAAAAAAATCTGCTTTACCTAAACCTTTTGTGACCGTTTAAACTAATTGTTATCTAATTACTTAACTAAACACAAGTAAGTTTACTTTATTCAGTTTTTGTTTATGTGATGGTCTTTATAAAAAAGGAATTCCTTCTTGTATTATGGATTCTAATTCAAATTCAGACATTTATTTGACACCAAACCCAAACTATCCCCTGTAATAATATAACGAATTATAATTGCTTCCTAATATTACCAATAAAGCCCATAAAATAAATAAGTTGAAATGAAAATAGGCAGGTCATATAAATCTCAGAACTGATAGTAAAGAAGCAAATATAGCATTTTTTTATTTATTTCGTAATCAGCAGATTTATCTGCTTATACTTTTATTGAAACTTAATGAAAATTTCAATAAAAGATGCCAGATTTTTCTAACAACCTATATGTTGTTGATATTTTCTCAAATGTTGTTACGTTGAAGTTGAAGTGATGTTTCATTAAAAAGTAAGCGGAAGCGGTCGAGTTAGTTAGAATAAGTATGATTCCCACGCATGTACATGACGAGGCTATTGTTGCGAGAATCAGCGTGGGCTCAGTGTTGCCAGGCTCATCCACCACTAACTAAACCGAAGCGGTCATTTGTTTCACGTTACGAGGTTCTCTTTGATCAACGTAATAGACGAAAATTGGTCTTTTACTATTTGAAACACTGAAAAATGATACTTTGGAAAAAAACTCGTAGTATAGGTATCTAAATTAAACATTTTTCAGACCACGTAGGTAAGTAAAAGAAGTTTAGTTGATTCAGCATATGCCAAAATTTTTTTTCTTGCAAATTCTTAAATGAAACTAATAATATTGATGTACAAAGTATATATTATTTTAAGGCTGTAATATTTTTTTGCAGGACCCGATAACTCATCATGTAGTGAACAACTTTTTTTCTATGACTTTGGTTAAATCGCAAAAAATAATTGGACTCTCCATACATGTTCAGTATAATGAGTAGAAGCCCCTATTACTGGGCTCTACACCTATTTCATTACACCAGCTTGTATATATAGTTTGTACTCTTCTGCAATATTGCAGACCAAAACCAACTATTTGACTTACCAAACAGTTGCAACCAAACTCAAAATGCCTCTATTTGGATTCAGTTAAGAGCAGGGAAAGCAATCACGCTGGAGCATAGATAACATTGACAGGTCATCTCATTTGGATCACCATAGGTATGTACATATGCAGCCTTTCACGAAACGTGAATTCGATTGGTAATTAATGTCTGACGATATGCAACGAAGTGGTTATGGCTTAGTGCAGATTGCGGCGTCGCGTCGATCACGCAGGTTAACTGACTACAGACATGGTCATAACCTGGATGGGTTTGACTGTTAGTGGCATTTATCTCGATAGTTTCTGTGCTTCACGAGGCAGTTAAGCTGTTGGTGCTGGTTGCTATCATTAGATAAGCCATGTCGGAGGTGGCCTGAAAACTTCTGACACTGTGGTTGGCCACTAGCCCAACAACCTCCATCAATCCGGGCTTGGCCTCTATGTGTGGAGTATAGCCTAACCTTCCCGAGGTATTATGAGAATAGATCCGTGTACCTGCAGTGGGGATGATATAGGTTGTTGACGATATGCAACATAAGTTTTAATTAGTATATTTTCAATACATTTTAGGACTCTGCTGTCTGTATAACTGTCTGTCATGAGCCTGGTATCAAGCTCGCAAAGGAATAAAGATTTGTAGAATGTTCATCCAAATTCAAAAGGAGTCTCGGGATTTATAAAAAAAAGAAGGGTGAATTTTTTGACGACTTTCACTGTGAGTTCACTTGAAGAATACAGGTGATTTTTTTAAAACAATAGAATTATCTTTCAACATTAGTTCAAAAAGGGGCTTTATTGTTTTATTACAAACATTCTGGATCTATTAATGCAGGGACAACTTTTTGTTTTAATCGGTGTCGTAAAGTGATATCCATACATACATACATTTAGATAAGAGACTTGCTACGTACCTACTACTTTTTATTTCTTTTTATATTTTCAATTTTTTTACGTAGAGCACGAGTAAATTTTATTCCAGTTAAAGACCAAAAATGTCAAGTAAGAAATAATGTCAACCGATCCATCAACGACTGGTATGAAATTTTTGAGTGAAATAGGTAAGTGGCTTACAAAACTGACATAAGTAAGTGTAGGTATCAATCAATTAAATATAATATATTATTGCACATAACAATATATTTTTATGAAATAATTACATTTGAATCTGAGTTAGGACCTGCTTTTGATTTAAACTCATTCTTTCAAATAGTATTCATCTTCATCTAGGGTCAGTGGGGGGAAGATGAAAAACGGGGTAAGGCAAAAAGTCTCCCCTATCGCCTAATCCATGATGATAATTTTAGTGCTGGTAACATTGTTCAGGCCGCAATTTTGTTACGTCTGACCGCTCAGTTGGCAGTTACCACTAGGAGTGCGTGGTTGTATGTTACGAATTAATTTTTGTCCGGTGATTTTTCTCATATCAAGTGGTCGATTTTTAATCTTACCCCGTCCCATATGTATGTATGCTTCGTCTACAACCCTTTTCGGTAATTGTTACCCATTATTAATATATTATTATTGTTTGTCACTTTCTTGTATTTAATCGCCGAATAAATGTTTTTTTTTTCTTTCTGTCTCATATAACTTGGATTATAGATGGATACAAGAAACTATTTCAAACTTACCCCGTCACCCTTTTATCTTCCCCCTGATTCATTTTTATGATAAAAGTATTTTTCAACACACTTGCTCATAAAGTGGCTCTATGGTCACCGCAATTAGGCACAGAATGACACCCATAATCAAACTGTGACTTTTTCATTGCTATAACTCACTAGTGAGTTATAGATTTTTTAACAATTTTATTGGTTGAGTTGCTTTGTTCTTAAAAAAGTTTTAATTAAAAAAAAA